>LR738712.1:771809488-771919609 GCA_902687465.1 Secale cereale
AACACTCATGGTTTGTGGCCCTTCGCGGGAAAAGATATAGGATCTGTCTGGTTTGGCACTCCGAGCAATCCAACAAAAAAATTGACGTTGACTTCAATGCTGGCCTCTATTTGGACCTTATTTAATTTATTGGTTCACCCTAGCAGCAGCAACTTTTCCTATTGGTTTCTAAGCCAATGAGCGGCAGCAGAATCCTCTGCCAATTATTTGATGCACCAATATTGGCATATAGCGAGCACAGGAAGGATCCAAACTGACTTGTCGTCTTGCTCCACCATTGCATGCTAGTATAGAATTTATCAATAATGTATGTGGAAGTTTAATTTTTGCAGCAATTCTACAATAAAAACCGCTCATAGTTAAATCTTGAAGCAAAATCATACTTTGAATTGAAAATGGAAATCATATTTTAAATTGTAAAGGTGTGAAGTTGGTGGAGTTCATGCCTCGGTGTTTAGCTCTACCCTGTGCATGCATTACTACCATCCGCTTCGCTGGCACACCTCCGCCTTATGCCTACATGACACAATGCGTTATCGGCTTCTATCACACTAAATGCTAGGGTTTGCTGTCGCGGTGTGGTCGGTTGGAGACTCCGAGGCATCAAGTCCATCCTCTAGCATACAAAAAACCTGCTTTAAGCATACGAGGGAACATTTCTTGGATAAAGCGTACACCTAGAACGTAGGAAGTAACGAGTGAGCTAGTTATCGGATCCATAGTTTTTGGGCTTAGGCTTAGATGTGCACTGTGGCCTGATTACGTTTTTATTACAGGTATACTGAAGTTCCGGGCCGATGTACGGGGTGGTCCATGGACCACCCTGTCCACCGTCCAGCTACGCCACTACGGCTCGGGTGCTAAGCCGAGTAGTTTCGGGCTGTACGAAGCTATCTTCCTAAGCAGGCGGGCATATGCACCTTGATTGATTCTGGAGCACACGTAAAGCTAGCTAGCTTGACACTAGCCAATGACACACACGTCAGGGCAGCTAGTAAGGGCAAAACCGACGGTTTGCTAGATGGACAATGGCATGAGCGTGTGCAGCAATTTAATCGTGTATATATGGGTAGTGACTCGATTCGTGTAAGTAGTTTAGATGATTATTTGGACTCCATGTACACATTTTTTGGAACAAGTCAATGTGCTCTTGGCTTCTGGCAAATTGCAATTAACGCCATGACATGAGCATGTGCAACAATTAAGGCGCGAACACAGCTCAGCCACATCACCTGTTGATATGTCACGGTCTAATCAATGGCCTATAATATTAATCTCTACAAATTTATATGCTACAGTGGAGCACGAATGGGTTGTCATTGTTCCACTCATCGTATTATTTATTTATTCCTCACAAAAATTAAGATTCATCATATAGTACTATTTTTTATTTAACCACGACAAAATATATCGCATTACCGGGAGACGTGGAGGTCGCCCACATGCCGATCTGGGCACGCATTTTCGATGCGCCCCCGATCATGTTCTTCGATCATGTGGCACGCAAGATAGGAGGTGAACTCGGTGAAGTACTCGGGGTGGACTCAGATAGTGAGGGCAGGATCGGGGGGAGTCTATAAGGAACAGAATTAATCATGATGTGGATGAGCCATTACATAGCAAGCTAGAGTTTCACGAGTTTGGAGAGAAGGTGATGTATCGCCTCAATGTAAAATATGAGAGGCTCCCTCGGTTTTGTAGTTTCTGTGGATATCTTGGGCATGGTCAACGCGACTGTAAGCTGCCGGCAAACCTCCAAAAGATGAGGTTTTCGGCAGCGCTGCGTGCCTCCCCGTTTAAGAGAAGTAACAGTAGAGGAGGCTTCGTAGTATCGGAAACAGCTAGTGCCAGAAGGTTCCTCCACTTCGAATCTGCGGCAGAAGGAGAAGCACGGTCTGCACCACTGAAGCTTGCTACAGAGAGATACAGAGGTGTATCAGAAGATGTTCTTGCTGATCCGTTGGTACAGGAAGCGATCGCTGCTGTCAGTGCCATAAAACTGGGCACTGAGAAGGAAAATAAGGCTAAAGGAAACGCTCTGCAGAAGACGCCCATGCTTCAAGGTAAAGGATGTGAGCACAATGAAAATGATGAAGGCACAAACAAACACCAAGGGGGCGACCCCCCAGGGAACACAGCCGGGCATGGTGGGATGGGCAGGGCTCAAACGCCTGAGTTTCCCCTGGCTTTGAACCGGCCCTCTACTCTCACATGGACACCGAACTACCACCGGCCCTGGCTCTGCTAGGCTCAGAGGAAGAAGGAGGTACAAGCAAAACCAAGGGACAGTTGGTACCATGCATGGAAGGCATGAAGGAGCATGGTCAAGAACAGGGATTCAGCATGGAGAAAGAGCAGGAGAAGCAGCATGTGGGCGGTGCACACAGACATGAGAGCCAGTTTCAGCAAGGCATCAAAAATGACCCGAAGACGGCAGCAGCAAAGCAGGCCATAAGATTAGGGAAGAACGGACATGGAAAGAAGAAGCATGGGGGAAATCCCAAGAGTAACACCTCGGTGCTAGGGAAGAGAGGTGAACGCATGATTGAGGGGGGAACCCCGACAGAGATGGACCACACCACTTGGGAGTCTGATCAACATTAGAAAAAATGAGGTGCAGATGGGCGGCTGGACAGGAATGAGGCAGGGCAAGGGGAAGTATCGGCAGCGACCGGGCCAGGGGCTCCCGGTGAACTGGCGGACGCGACTGCAAGCGTTCGTCAGGAGCCATGAAGCTCCTCAGCTGGAACTGTCGGGGTTTGGGACAACCTCGGACAGTTCAGGAGCTAGTGTGCTTGGTAAGCACACATCATCCTTCTATCGTCTTCCTCTCAGAAACTAGGCAGAATAAAGAGAGGGTGAGTAGTCTTGGGTGGAGAGTAGGTTTTAGAAATTGCATGCTTCATGATGGAAAAGGAAAAGGGGTTGGAATTGCTCTGTACTGGGATGACTCAATCGAAATAAATAAATTATCAGTTGGCCCGCGTTATATTGATGTGTTAATACGGAATAATCCGAATGAGATGTGGTGGAGGGGAACCTTTGTGTATGGGGAGCCGAGGGTGCAAGACAGGAGGCACACGTGGAACCTTCTGAAAAGGATTAAACACCACTCAAATACCCCATGGCTAGTAATTGGGGATTTTAACGAGACGATGTGGCAAAGTGAACATTATTCGGTCGCTAGGAGATCAGAGAAGCAGATGGCGGATTTTAGAGAAGTGTTGAGCTGGTGTAACGTGCATGATCTGGGATACCGGGGTCCAGGATGGACTTTTGATAACAAGCAAGAGGGGAGGAAAATGTAAAGGCAAGGCTTGACCATGGTGTGGCTACACCATGTTGGAGCAATAGGTTTCAGAATGCGCAGGTAGAGCATATCTGCTCCACCAGGTCGGACCACCTGCCATTGCTCCTTCAGTTTGGAAAGAAGTTAGAGTACAGGAAGAAAAAAGAATTCAGGTACGAAGCACTCTGGGAAAGAGAGGAGTCCCTACAACCTACGATAGAACAAAGCTGGAATAGCTCGAGGCCGGCAACAAGTCTACAGGATATACAGGAGAAGCTACGTATAATGCAGCAAAGATTGGGGAAGTGGAGTTCAGAGAAAATCGGATCCATTACCCAACAAACTAGCAAACTCAGGAATCGGCTGCGCAATCTGATGCACAGACCGGCATGCGCAACAAATGACACGGAGATAAGAAAGGTTACTAAGGAACTTGATGAACTATTACTAAGGGAAGAGATACTCTGGAGACAACGGTCAAGGGTCACATACTTACGGGAAGGAGACAGGAACACGGAATGGTTTCATCGTCATGCAACATGGAGAAGAAAACATAATAGCATCACAAAATTGATGAATGAGAAAGGGGAATGGATAGAGCAAAAGACGGATCTTCATAAAATGGCGACAAATTTCTTCAAGGTGCTCTACGCCGAAGACAAGAATGTAAAACCGCAGGAAGTCTTGGGTATGTTCAGTGAGCTCGTGAGTCAAGGGATGAATGAGGAATTGGAGAAGGAATACACGGAGAAAGAGATCAGTGACGCCTTGTTCCAAATAGGCCCCCTAAAAGCCCCAGGACCAGACGGCTTTCATGCAAGGTTTTACCAAAGGAACTGGGGGGTACTAAAAAATGAGGTGGTGTCTGCTGTAAAGATATTCTTTGTAGAAGGCATAATGCCGGAGGGACTGAACGACACAGTCATAATGTTAATCCCCAAAGGCAACGATCCCAAGAATCTAAAGGATTTTCGGCCAATCAGTCTGTGCAACGTGATTTATAAGGTGATCTCGAAGTGCCTGGTCAACCGGTTGAGACCACTACTTGATGAGCTTATCTCGGAGACTCAAAGCGCCTTCATACCGGGGAGAATGATTACAAACAATGCCTTGATAGCCTTCGAGTGTTTCCATAAGATCAGCCACAGTAAGGTCCCGCAAAACACACACTGTGCCTACAAGATCGACCTCGCCAAAGCTTATGACAGAGTAGATTGGAACTTCCTGGAGGGGGTTTTGGTTAAGTACGGGTTCAGTAAGAAGTCGATAACCTGAATCATGGTATGCGTCCGATCTGTCAGGTACACGGGGATGTTTAACGGAGAGCTGCTGGAGCGGTTTAAACCGATGAGAGGCTTAAGGTAGGGAGACCCACTGAGCCCATATCTATTCCTCTTTGTAGCGGAAGGCTTGACACGCATAATGCAGAAAGAAACAGAGGAAGGATCCATCACGCTAATCAAGGTCGCACGGGGGAGCCCAGGCATCTCAAACCTGCTCTTCGCGGATGATAGTATGGTGTTCTTTCGTGCATCCGTGGACCAAGCAAAGGTGATCCGGAGTGCTCTAGACAGATTTCAAAGTGGTACAGGGCAAATCCTAAGCACAAGTAAATGCTCGATACTGTTCTCTGTGAAGTGCCCAAGTAACATTCAGACTGAGGTCAAGAATATTTTGATGATGGAAACCTCTATGTTCGAAAGCAAATACCTGGGGCTACCAACGCCGGAGGGGAGAATGAAGGATGAGAACTTTCAACCCATCATGGAAAGGTTCATGAAGAGATGTAGCAACCAGAATGGTAGACATATGTCCTTTGCTGCGAAAGAAGTACACGCCAAATCAATAGTGCAAGCGCTACCGACCTTCACCATGGGCGTGTTTAAAATGTCAGTTGGCTTCTGTGATAAATATGAAAGATTAATAAGAGAATTCTGGTGGGGAGAAGAGGAGGGCCAGCGCAAAGTTCATTGGATGTCGTGGGACAAAATGATGAAACCTAAGAGAAAGTTCATTGGATTTAGGGATATGCACTTGTTTAACCAAGCACTGCTAGCTAGGCAAGGTTGGCGACTGATCCAAAACCAGATAGTTTGTGCGCTAGGGTATTGAAATCAAAATATTATCCGAACGGAGAGCTGATGGATACGGTATTTGCCGCTGACACATCGCAGTCTTGGAGAGGCATCGAATTTGGCCTTGAGCTGCTTAAGAAAGGGCTGATATGGCGGGTAGGAGATGGGAGGAGCATCCAAGTACAGAGGGACCAATGGATACCAAGAAGAGAGGGCCTCAAAGTGGCCAACTTTACATGCAGATCTCGAATCCGGTGGGTCAACCAACTTATAGATCCAGTCTCAAAACAGTGGAACCAGGAGCTTATCCAGCGAATATTTAACCATTTTGATGCCTATGAAATTCTCAAGATCAGAATACCAGAAGGGGAGGTGGCAGATTGCATTGCATGGCACTATGAGAAGTCAGGTGTGTTTACGATCAGGAGTGCATACAAGCTTGCGACGAGGCTCAAGGGGAGCGGACATCAAACATCAAGCTCAACTGCTGAGATAGATAATCGTAGCAGTTGGGACCTCATATAGAAAGCAGGTATACTAGAGAAAATAAAAATATTCGCCTGGAGGGTAGCCACCAATACATTAGCAACTAAGATGAACAAATGCAAACGTACTCTTGCCATTGATAATACCTGTAACATTTGTGGTAACGCGGAGGAGAACGAATATCATGCAGTAGTGGAATGCACCAAGAGCAGAGCACTTCGGCAGGAAATGAGAGGCAAATGGGCTCTGCCAAGAGAAGATTTTTTCCGCTACACTGGGACAGACTAGCTCCAAAGCCTGTTAAATTTGGGTGAGGGAGTGACACGGAACAGAGTTCTTCTCCTGTTGTGGCGGGCATGGTACCTGCGCGAGAACATAGTCCACGGAAATGGCAAAGAGCACATATCGAGATCGGCCGCTTTTCTAAGTTCAGTATGAGCAGGAGATTAATGCAGCCCAAGATAAACTGAAACCTGGAAGTGCAAATGGATGCCAAACTCTGTTTGGGGACCAGGGGATTCAGCTGCCAATGCCTGTATTGACAAGCTGGTTGCCGCCGCCGGAGGGTGTTAAAAAATTAAACACTGATGCGGCACTCGAGGCCTCCTCCGGAGAAAGCGCATGTGGAGCCATTGCTAGAAATGCCCAGGGATTGATTCACTTCTCAATGGGATGCAAGCTAGATAACTGCTCGTCGGTGGAAGAGGCAGAGGGGCTATCGCTATTGTATGGCCTTAAGGAACTAGCTAAGATTTACAGGGGTCCGATCCAGGTAGAGGTGGACTGCTCGTCACTGGCCCATGCACTATCCCCAGGGTCCACGAATAGATCAAGCCTTTTTCCAATCATTGCTGAAATCTGATCAATCCTGGCTGGATTCGGGGGGGGGGGGGTAGAAATTGGATGGATTAGTAGGACTGTAAACAAAGCAGCACACTTTCTTGCAGCACGCGTGAGGACCCATGGCGATTTCTTTACATTGGTTATGCCCCGAGTGAGTTGCAGGAAATTTTGTCTAACGAATGTAGTCCGGCTGTGTAACCCTATTGGGCTTTCCTCAAAAAAAAATCGCATTACCTGTGCGTTTGCACGTAAATAATCTGGTCATATACTATACTAGGGGTAAAATGGTCTTCTTAGGTCAGACTTAACACCGTTACTAGACAAAACTAACGGTAGTGTCACATAAGGCACAAAATGAAGTTTGAGTGTAAGATCTCTTCCAATTCAGAGGTGCTTAGATGAGGTGCTAAGTGCATTAAATACCTTAGCAACTCAACTCCTCAATGCATAGGTGCTTAACTTGTTGTTGCTAAGCACACTTTATCTAATAAGTTAGCACCTAAAGTCTTTCATGCATTGGTCAAATTGTTTCATTTAAGTGGTTTGCCTAGGTTCTCGCGCTTGGCAATGGTCCTTCCTGGGGTCACCAAAGGACTCTCTCCCCTCCTTAAATGTTGTGCCATGTTATTTTTTCGCTTATGTGGCATGCTTAGCACATGTCCACGATTGAGCACTGGGAAGGGCCTAAAAAGAGAAGAGAAAAAAGTTTAGGGCAAAAAGGTAAGCAGATTTAAAAAAAAAGGCCAAATAAGGAATTCTCTCAAACAAGAGCCATCCATCCACCATGTCCATCGTCTACCTGCTACCCCTCTTCTTCTTGCTCTGCTTTGTGGCTCTGCCTCTGTCCCTTCACTCGGCGCAACTCACATCCCAGCCACAACCAGAGACCGATGTGTACATCGTTCACACCGGTGGTGTGCAGCCCTATTCTAGGATGCTTGCAGTCGCAGCTAGCCAAAGAATCATCCACATCTACGAAACTGTCTTGACTGGCGTCGCCTGCCGGCTGACCGCCGAGGAGTGGCGTAGACAACATTTTCGGCCAGGGTGATCCAATTGATATATACAATATTTATATTAAAAAATATGACATACCAATATAATTAGGAAGAGCTATATGTGTTATGATGAGGGGGCCAATGCCCCCTCCCCAGCATTAAACTTATTTTCGAAAAAATAATGTAAGGACTTGGATAGGAAATTTTATAGCCTTCGCCCCCCCCCCCCAAACACTCATGGTTTGCGATCTGTCTGGTTTGATAGTCCGAGCAATCCAACAACAAAATTGACGTTGACTTCAATATTGACCTTATTTAATTTATTGGCTCGCCCTAGCTGCAATAACTTTCCCTATTGGTTTCTAAGCCAATGAGCGGCGGCAGAATCCTCTGCCAATTATTTGACGCACCAATATAGACATATAGCGAACACATGAAGGATCCAAACTAACTTGTCGTCTTGCTCCATCATTGCATGCTAGTATAGAATTTATCAATAATGTATGTGGAAATTTAATTTTTACAGCAATTCTACAATAAAAACGGCTCATAGTTAAACCTTGAAGCAAACTCATACTTTTAATTGAAAATGGAAATCATATTTTAAATTGTAAAGGTGTGAAGTTGGTGGAGTTCCTGCCTCGGTGTTTAGCTCTACCCTGTGCATGCATTACTACCATCCGCCTCGCTGACTCTCCTCCGCCTTATGCCTACATGGCGCAATGCATCATCGGCTTCTGTCACACTAAACGCTAGGGTTTGCTGTCGCGTGTGGTCGGTTGGAGACTCCGAGTCATCAAGTCCATCCTCTAGCATACAAAAAAACCTGGTTTAAGCATACGAGGGAACATTTCTTGGATAAAGCGTACACCTGAAAAAAAGGAAGCAACGAGTGAGCTAGTTATCGGATCCATAGTGTTTGGGCTTAGGCCTTAGATGTGCACTGTGGCCTGATTACTTTTTTCTTACAGGTATACTGAAGTACCGGGCCGATGTACAGGGTGGTCCATGGACCACCCTGTCCACCCTCCAGCTACGCCACTATGTGTATCGGGTCGAAGAGATGCCCTAGACTTGTGGTGCCCTTTGCTTTGTCTTCCGTCAAGAGAGAATGAATTTTCTCTTGGTGAAAAAACACATGGGCAACTGAAAAATTAATACTTTGTCCTTCGATCCCTCTGTAAATCGAAAATGGAAGTGCATGTGTATATTGACATGCAGCTTTTTTTAGAGAACATCCGCATGCATCATGCATGTTCCGTGACAGACTAATTAGACATGGGAATGTTTATACATCGATCCTAAGACCCAGCTGGCATTGCTAATCTTCACATTCATATCTCACGCCCTTTAATTATTTTCATTAAATCCTATCCATTTGAGCGTGTGATGGATAAACTCTTGACACGGAACGAGCAGTATAATTTGACATTTATAATTGAACCAGCCTTTAATAACTATTCCGTCTGTAAACTAATATAAAAGTGTTTAGATCACTATTTCAGTATTCTAAACGCTCTTATATTAGTTTGCGGAGAGAGTACTAGTAGTACAAGTAGGCACCGTGTTTTTTAAAAAGAGGATAAATCATCGGTCTCTGGATCTGAACGATGCATGCAATTATTTTATTAATTATTCACAAAGATCTCGGGCTCACCAAACAGTGACAAACACTAACCATAAGTTTGGTCCTCTTACCAACATCATTTCACCCTGGAATCACATCGTCGTAAAAAGAAGGGTGCAGTTTTCCGGAGTATAAATAACAAGTTGGTGATCAGCAAGTGGCACTTCTAATACCACCTGTACTAGTATGTTTGGAACGACCCACAACTTGTATCCTCATTCCAAGAAAGTATCAACATGTTTCTGCCCACACACTTTCCAAGAAAGCATCAATCAACGTGTCAAGAAAAACTTAATAAAGCGTAACGATCAGGCCAGTTGCAGAAGGGTTTCAGCTAGCTAATTATTCAACTTTTGTTGGCTTGGCAGCCCGCAATATTCTAGTTGATACGGCGGCCTCTAGCTAATCATTTTGGAATTTCTTAACTGTACCGAGGACCAAAACTCTTCAACTACTACTACTACTACACACGTGATGTGGGCTAGTAGCGGCTGCATGCACTGGCTAGTCCAACACACATGGACATGGCCCGGTGTCGCATACGAGCGTCTCATTCTCGGCAACGACTATGAAGAAGAAAATAATCGGCGTTGTGGACGATTCTGTGGCCGAAATTAATGAAAACATTCAGTTCACAGGCGTCCCAACAACCCAGCGTTGATCTCCCGTCTGCCAGCATGCGTGCATGCATGCTCGTGTCCTTTTTTCCAAGCCCAAGTTCAATCCAGACAATGCACACCGGGCGCGTTCAAATTGGACCCGATGATTGATCGGTGCATTTTTCTCCGGATTTCTCAACAACCGGATAAGATTAGGCGACCGGGACGAATCGACCTGGTCGAGCTCGATCGATTTCTAGTTTTCGCGTCAAGCCGGAGCGGAGTGTGCATTGTGAGCCAGAGGACAAGGCGGCGAGGCGAGCAAGCAGCCGCGCTGTGGCATATGATACTACTAGTATCTAGATTCCCGAATGAGCAGGCAGTGGCACGTACTAAGAACAATTTAAAAAACAGTTAACCTGTTGTTAATGAGCCACTGTGTCCGTATGTGGTGCATGATTGCTCCGCACCTGCTGTGCAGAAAAGAAAACTGTTCCAACCGCCGGCATCGGCATCCATGCCTCATTTGAAAACTGGAGACTGACCCGGTCCGGTCCTGACTGCGCAAGTCCTGAAATAGTTTTGCACTTTCATCTCCTTTTCCTAAAAAATGTTGTGAAACTCCAAAACGGGCCTTGTGAAACACGAGGATGACAAAAAGAGAGAGAGAGGAAACCTGGCGCTTCCGTAATCCCTTTGCTAATGTGAGGCTTCCCGCCACTGGATTACGGACTGCAGCTTGAGTTTCTCTTTGTTGAGCCACCACCCCGCCTCCCGCTGACATTCCCGGCTCTCTGCTCTACTAAAAATCCCATCGATTCAGTTGTCTCGCTCTTCGTTTCATCTCTTGGAACATATGCTTATGGTATACTCTCCGTCCAATGAAAGCAGTAGTAGCTCGCGCGAAAAAGTCCTCGACCAAGAAGGTCTCACCTAATACTACACCAAGCAAGTAACTTTCGCCTTTCGGAGATGAGATGCTTCTCCCTTGGTGAAGGCACAAGAACAAGCTCGACAGCGCTCGTGCTCGCCGCGCGCACTTGGCCGCGCAGAAAATGCTATTCCTCCTTTGGCGCGGCCTAATGGTGGAGCTAATACTTCCATGGACAAAAGCGCTCGACAAGTACCCTTTGAGAAATTAGGCGAGACGATCTTGAGGATACGATGGGTGCCGACGACGTTCGGCGGGGATAGGATGACCGCCGACAAGGGCAAACACGATTCTTCTGACTAAACATTGTGTGTTCCCGCCCCACTAACGTTTGGAACAATGGAACATTTGCACGGTGCGGCAGAGCACTAATTAGTCAGTCGGTTCACGCGCTGATGCGACGACAGAAAAGCTTCCATTCCTGCACTACACTGGCTTAAATCACGGACTTAAAAATAACTTTGGATCACTGAACCCCTTTTTTCTTTTTAAGTCCCCCCAAAAATTGATTATTTACGGCTCCTAAAAATCTGAAATTTTGCGTACCTGTGTATATAGGATATTAGTATATCTGTGCAAATTTTCATCAATAAACCCGCTTTCATGTGAAAGATACAGCGAAAGACAACTGCATGCAAAAAGAAATGGGTTTGTTTTTTTGCTGATTTAGGGCCGAAAATTTGTCTGTTTTGTGCAGCGTATACCATAACGTAATTTTGAACGAAAAACAACAGATACTTAGAGCACATGCATATGTATTGTGTAAAATGCCCAATTGTTTTTGAAACTTTTAAGCATCATTTTTAGCTATTCCAAAACACGTGCTCAAAAACTCCACATTACATGTACACAATATGTCTTCTTCCAAAGTCACATTGCCGGGCGCACTATTTGTTCATTTGGTAAATCTGCCTACCAAAGAATACAAGGCGAATATGGAACATTTCTGACAAGTTTGTTGTTACCTGTTATCCCATTAAAAATAGTAATTTCTTTATATAGTATTATGCATGTTGGTTCAAACTAAAATTTGCTCTGAATACAGAGTTTCATATTTTACATATTGCATCTTAGGGCTCACTCAGTTTACGGATTATATGAATTAAAGGGATATGAAAACTAAAAGGTTAGGACGTCCACTCCAGTTCAATCTTCAAGAAATTTTCATTAGTATTATTATATTATAAATCAGGGGTCATCCCTCTGATTTCTATTAATAGAAACCACAAGGTTCGGGAGCAAATACAAACCATCACCACAAAAACACAACTAGATCGACAACATCCAAAAGAAGGAGCTAGTACTTACTCCCTCCGTTCCAAAATAGGTGACGCAACTTCGTATCAACTTATACTTAAGTTGGTACGAAGTTGCGTCACCTATTTTGGAACGGAGGGAGTACATAGCAGCAGTCTCCAGCACACCCAGAACTAGAACATCATCATATCACAAACCAAACTTGTCCTACAGCCCCAACATGAAAAGGGTTGAGAAGCTAAACTTGGCAAATAGGAAACCTAGACCATCAAATAATTCAATAGAAAATCACCTTCATGAGGATCATTGGTATGTATTTTCTAAAATAACATCATTTCTACATTTCCAGACAAACCAGAAAAGAGTTGAAACTCCAGCGAACACTAGCTTTCTACCATTCTTTGGGAAACTTCCAATCCAGTTCCCAAAGCAATCATTAAGTGCATTTGGACTGGAGTTAAGGCTTAAAGCACATTTCAGTAAGCTCTAGACTAAACTAGCAGCAGAGCATTGGAAGAATAGATGACCAACTGTTTCACCTCTACCACAAAATATACACATTTGACGACCAACCCATCCTCTTCTTATGAGAATATCTTAGTTGAGAATGATTTTTTAGCCACAAGCCAGGGAACTTTAATCTTAGTTGGGACTTTAACCTTACATAAGAACTTTTGAGGAACATTGCAGTCAGATTTAATCAGTTTCCTATATAAAGATTTGATAGAATTTCTATCAGTTGTCGGCATTCATTTTATTTTATCTATTTTACTGGATCCCATTTCTACCTCGTCACATCTAAGTTTCAAACTATTCTGGAGCTCCAAATACTCCCCATATAGAGTTCCTCTGATTCTGAAGCCCCCAGCCTTTCTATAGTGCTTCAGCAATAGTAATGTTTTGATCAAAGCCAAACAAATACAGCCGGCGGTAAGCAATTTTAAAGGTTTGGCATCTACCCACCAATCTTCCCAAAAACTGGCATTATGACCATCTCCCAAACTTTTCTTGCAAAATTGACAAAACAAATCTTTGACATTCAAAATGCTTAACAAAAACTGTGAATCTGCCTCCTTGGATTGAGCTCAGGGACATATTTATTTTAAAACATAGATTGCCAAAGCCCAGATTCAGTTTCAAATTTTCAAAACCACTTAGCTAATAGTGTTTTATTCATGAGATCAAAATTAAAAATCCCCAGACACACTTGATCTCTTTGTTTACAACAATTTTTTTATTTAATTAAGTGATATTATTTGTATCCTCATCACCCTTCCATACCATTCTAGCTCTACAGAAATCAGCTTTCTTAAGAACTCTCACGGGCATGGGGTAAAAATACATCATAAAAAGAGGCACATTGTTAAGTAAAACTTGGACCAAAGTCATTTTGCCATCAATAGAGCCCAACAATTTGCATTGTCAACATCCTCATCTTTTTTCCATTTTATCCTCCACACCTTTCCAATGTTTATTTTGTATCCTAGTATTTGAAACATGCATATCCAGATATTTCATTGGCAAATCTGGCAGCTAACAAGTAAAAATCTCCCGAGAAACATCAGCTTTATTCTTAGCCTCCCCAAAATAAACAACTCACTCTTTTGATAATTCATACTAAGTCCATACATTTTCCCAAAAGCAATCAAGATGCTTTTTTTTAAATTTTAGCACTTTCTACAGAATCTTGAAGCAAAAATATGGTATCGTCAGCATACTAAAGCATATTCACTCCATTAGTAGAAATTTCATGTAGAACTCCTTTTACAAAGCCATTAATGTTGTCTTTCTCAATAATAATAGTTATACCATCTGTGCAGCCAAATCAAAGAGCAGACGTGATAAAGCATCACCATGTCTTAGGCCTTTGTGAGTTTTCAAGTAAGGACCAGTCTTATCATTCACTCTAACATACACATTACCCCCTCTCATAGTAATCATTGAAGGAAATATGCCCTATAGGCAATAATAAAGTTGTTATTTTATATTTCCTTATTCATGATAAAGGTTTATTATTCATCCTAGAATTGTATTGATCGAAAATTTAAATACATGTGTGGATACAGAAACAAATACCGTGTCCCTAGTAAGCCTCTACTAGATTAGCTCGTTGATCAAAGATGGTTAAGGTTTCCTAACCATAGACATGTGTTGTTACTTCATAACGAGATCACATCATTAGGAGAATGCTGTGATGGACAAGACCCATCCGTAAGCTTAGCATATGATCGTTCAGTTTATTGCTATTGCTTTCTTAATGTCAAATGCATATTCCTTCGACTATGAGATCATGCAACTCCTGTTTACTGGAGGAATACATTGTGTTCTATCAAACGTCTCAACGTAACTGGGTGATCATAAATATGCTCTACAGGTATCTCCGAAGGTATTTGTTGAGTTGGCATGGATCGAGATTAGGGTTTGTCACTCCGTGTATCGGAGAGGTATCTCTGGGCCCTCTCGGTAATACACATCACAAGAAATTTGCAAGAAAAATGACTAAAGAGTTAGTTACGAGATGATGTGTTACAGAACGAGTAAAGGAACTTGCCATTAACGAGATAGAACTAGATATGGAGATACCGACAATCGAATCTCGGGCAAGTAATATACCGACAGACAAAGGGAATTACGTATGTTGTCATAACGTTTCGACCGATAAAGATCTTCATAGAATATGTAGGAAACAATATTGGCATCTAGCTTCCGCTATTGGTTATTGACTGAAGAAGTGTTCGGTCTTGTCTACATAGTTCTCGAACCCGTAGGGTCCGCACGCTTAGCGTTCGTTGACGATATAGTGTTATATGAGTTATATGATTTGGTGACCGAATGTTGTTCGGAGTCCCGGATAAGATCACGGACATGACGAGGAGCTAGGACGATGATATTGGGACACCGGGTAGTCATGGGATCACTGGAAAGGGGTTCCGGGAAGCCCCGGGAGGTTAATGGGTCTTATGGGCCAAGAGGGGGAACTAGTAGTAGAAAAAGGACCTAATGTGAAGCTCATTAGTCCTAGTTTGTAATTGAACCGGCACTAATGTGACCATTAGTGCCGGTACCAATGGCTAGCCGGGCGACGCTCATTAGTACTGGTTCGTGGCGAACCTTTAGTACCGGATCGTGCCACGAACCGGTACTGAAGAGGTGGTGGCCTTTAGTACGGGTTGGTGGCTCCAACCGGTACTAAAGACCCCCCCTTTAGTACCAGTTGGAGCCACCAACCGGTACTAAAGGGGTGCGCTGCCACCCGCAGTGCACATTGTTTAGTGCCACCTAGTTGAGAGGAGTTCGCACCGGTTTATAAGCCCCACCACAGCTACCCTGTTGAGCTCCTCTCTAAGCAGGTCTTTGTGGGCCTATTGCAAGTATTCTGTCCTGTGGGGCCTACTGGCCCATACGGGCCTGCATCCTCGCCTAAATAGAGGTTAGATTTCTAGTCGTATGCAGGCCGTGCTGGCCCAGTAGGCAGGTTGTTTTTGCTTTATTTCAAAAAAAAAATCAAAAAAATCCTTTAGTACCAGTTGGTGTTACCAATCGGTACTAAAGGTCTCCCCGCCCCCGGCGCGGGCTCGTGCCACGTGGTGGCCCTTTAGTGGTGGTTCATGTTGAACCGGCACTAAAGGGATGGCGACCTTTAGTCCCCACCCTTTAGTGCCGGTTGCAGAACCGACACTAAAGGGCCTTACGAACCGGTGCTATAGCCCGGTTCTGCACTTGTGGGCGAATACACCACAAGGGGCTGGCGCTCGCCTGCCCTTGGCCGCCGGCTCTAGGGATGGAAAGGGGGAGAGCTGGCCCTGATGGTCCCTAAGTGTAGGGAATCATCGTAGCAATTCCCAATGGTGGAAGTGATAAGTTTGGAGTGTCGAACCCACAAGGATCTAAAGGTAAGATCAATATTCTCTCAAGTCCTATCTGCCACTGATACGACTCTACGTACGTTTGCTTCCAACTAGAAACGAGAAACAAAAAAACGTTGTGGGTATGAAGAGGATAACTTTGCATGACATCAGAGAGCTAAAATATAAAAGGTAGGTGTTGTTATCATAAAGTTAGAATATATTACTAAATATTATAAACAATGAGTGTGGAATAATGATGGATCGGTGTGCGGAATTGTCCTAGGCAATTGTTAACAAGACCGGTAGTCGTCATTGCAATTTCATATGAGGGAGAGGCATAAGCTAACATACATTCTCTTCTTGGATCATATGCACTTATGATTGGAACTCTAGCAAGCATCCGCAACTACTAAAGATCATTAAGGTAAAACCCAACCATAGCATTAAAGCATCAAGTCCCCTTTATCCCATACGCAACAATCTCCTTACTCGGGGTTATGCTTCTGTCACTCAAGCAACCTGCTATAAGCGAATCATGAACGTATTGCAACACCCTACAGTGGGAATAACTCACGCTTGCGCGACACGGAGGGCACCATAGGACATCACCAAAATAAAACATACAACTCGTACCAATCTAGATCATCAATCAACCCAAAGACAAATGATATCTACTCAAAACATCATAGGATGGCAACACATCATTGGATCATAATATGTGGCATAAAGCACCATGTTCAAGTAGGGATTACAACGAGGTGCGGGAGAGTGGACCGCGTAAAAGAGATGAGGATGGTGATGATGATGGTGATGTTGATGAAGACAATTACCGTGGCGATGATCCCCTCCTGATAGCACTTCGGCGCCACCGAGAGAGTGGAGCAGAGGTTCCCCCCTTGTGCTTCCTCCTCCATGGCCTCCCCCCTAGATGGGGAGAGGTTCTCCCTCTGGTCCTTGACCTTCATGGCGATGATGGCCCCTCCGGGATCCTCCTTCATGGCCTCCGGTGATGATGGCCCCCTCCGACAGGGTGCCAGAGAGGGCCTAGATTGATTTCTCGTGGTTACAGAGGCTTGCGGCGGCGGAACTTCTGATCTAGGTTATTTTCTAGAGGTTTCTGTATTTATAGGAATTTTTGGCGTCGGTCTTACGTCCAGGGGGTCTCCAAGTCGTCCACGAGATAGGAGGGCGAGCCCGGGGGGGTAGGGCGCGCCCCCACCCTCGTGGACAGCCCGGGACTCTTCTGGCCCAACTCTTTTACTCCAGGGGCTTCTTTTGGTCCATAAAAAATCATCAAAAATTGGCACGTCAACTGGACTCCGTTTGGTATTCCTTTTCTGTAAAACTCAAAAACAAGGAAAAAACAGAAACTGGCATAGGGCTCTAGGTTAATAGGTTAGTCCCAAAAATCATATGAAATAGCATATAAATGTATATAAAACATCTAAGATGGATAATATAATAGCATGCATACTTCATAAATTATAGGTACGTTGGAGACGTATCAGGCCCTTCTTTCCTTCCCTCCACCTAGGAGGAAAGGAGGCAAAACAAGGAGGGGGCGCCAAAGGGGGCCCACCGGCCACGTTGGGGCGCACCCAAGGTTGCCTACCCTCCCCCACCTATATATATGAGGGATGGGGCGCCACACAACCCGACGACAATCTCTGTGTGTGGCGCCCTCTCCATAGTTGTTGGGGAACGTAGCATAATTCAAAAAAATTCTACGCTTTCACCAAGATCCAACTATGGAGACATCTAGCAACGAGCAAGTAAGAGTGCATCTACATACCGTTATGTAGATCGCGTGCGGAAGCTTTCAACGAAGTGTGGATGAAGTAGTCGTACTCTTCACATTCTTCGTCACCGATGATCTAGTGCCGAACGGATGGCACCTCCGCGTTCAACACACGTACGGTGCAGCAACGTCACCTCCTTCTTGATCCAGCAAGGGGGGAGGAGAAGTCGTTAGAGATCCGGCAGCACGACGGCGTGATGACAGATGCAGTGGAGATCGCAGCAGGGCTTCGCCGGGCGCCCTGCGTGGGAGTATGGAGGTGTGACGGGAGGGGGAGAGGCGCCAGGGCTTGGGTGCGGCTGCCCTCTCCCTCTCCACATATATATAGGGGGCCAGGGGGACGCCAACCCCCTGCAGATCCAATCTGCAAGGGGGGGGGGGGGCGGCGGCCAGGGGGGAGTCCTTGCCCCCCAAGGCAAGTGGTGGCCCCCCTCCCCTTAGGGTTTTAACCCTAGGCGCATGGGGAGGTGGGCCCCTTAGTGGTGCGCCAGCCCAGAGGGCTGGACACTTCCCCTCGCGGCCTAGGGGCCCCACCGGGATGGGTGGCCCCACCCGGTGGACCCCCGGTGACCCCCGGAGATCACCCGTTGGCCGAAACTAGACTTCCTATATATCAATCTTTACCTTCGGACCATTCCAGAACTCCTCGTGACGTCCGGGATCTCATCCGGGACTCCGAACAACTTTCGGGTTTCCATGTGCATTTATCTCTACGACCCTAGCGTTACCGAACCTTAAGTGTGTAGACTCTACGGGTTCGGGAGACACGTAGACATGACCGAGACCACTCTCCGGTCAATAACCAACAGCGGGATCTGGATACCCATGTTGGTTCCCACGTGTTCCTCGATGATCTTCATCGGATGAACCACCGTGTCAAGGATTCACTTAATCCCGTATGTTATTCCCTTTGTCCATCGGTACGGTACTTGCCCGAGATTCGATCGTCGGTATTCCCGATACCTTGTTCAATCTCGTCATGGCAAGTCTCTTTACTCGATCCGTAATCCATCATCCCGTGACTAACTACTTAGTCACATTGAGCTCATTATGATGATGTCTTACCGAGTGGGCCCAGAGGTACCTCTCCGTCATACGGAGTGACAACATCCCAGTCTCGGTTCGTACCAACTCAACAGACACTTTCGGAGATACCCGATGCGTACCTTTATAGCCACCCAGTTACGTTGTGACGGTTGGCACACCCAAAGTACTCCTAAGGTATCCGGGAGTTGTACAACCTCATGGTCTAAGGAATAAATACTTGGCACCGAAAAGCTTGTGCATTACGAACTATACGATCTCGTGCTATGCTCAGGATTGGGTCTTGTCCATCACATCATTCCCCTAATGATGTGATCCCGTTATCACCGACATCACATGTCCATGATCAGGAAACCATGTTCATCTGTTGATCTACGAGCTGGTAACTAGAGGCCTACCAGGGACTCATTGTGGTCTATATATCCACACATGTATTGTTGTTTCCGTACAATACAATTCAAGCATGAATAACAGACGATTATCATGAACAAGGAAATATAATAATAATACTTTTATTATTGCCTCTAGGGCATATTTCCAACAGTCTCCCACTTGCACTAGAGTCAATAATCTAGTTACATTGTGATGAATCGAACACCCATAGAGTTCTGGTGTTGATCATGTTTTGCCCGTGAAAGAGGTTTAGTCAACGGGTCTGCGACATTCAGATCCGTATGCACTTTACAAATATCTATATCCCCATCCTGAACATAATTCCGGATGGAGTTGAAACGACGCTTGATGTGCTTGGTCTTCTTGTGAAACCTGGGCTCCTTGGTAATAGCAATAGCACCAGTGTTGTCACAGAAGAGAGTCATCGGGCTTGACGCGCTTGGAATGACTCCTAGGTTGGTGATGAACTCCTTCATCCAGACTCCTTCCTGCGCTGCTTCAAAAGCAGCTATGTACTCCGCTTCACATGTAAATGCTGCCACCACGCTTTGCTTGCAACTGCACCAGCTGACTGCCCCTCCATTCAAAATATACACGTATCCGGTTTGAGACTTAGAGTCATCCAGATCTGTGTCGAAGCTAGCATCGACGTAAACCTTTACGACGAGCTCTTCGTCACCTCCATAAACGAGAAACATATCCTTAGTCCTTTTCAGGTACTTCAGGATGTTCTTGACCGCTGTCCAGTGTTCCGTACCGGGATCACTTTGGTACCTCCCTACCAAACTTATGGCAAGGTTCACATCAGGTCTGGTACATAGCATGGCATACATGATAGAACTTATGGCCGAGGCATAGGGAATGACACTCATCTTTTCTCTATCTTCTGCCGTGGTCGGCGACTGAGCTTTGCTCAATCTCATACCTTGCAAAACAGGCAAGAATCCTTTCTTTGACTGATCCATATTGAACTTCTTCAATATTTTGTCAAGGTATGTACTTTGTGAAAGACCAATGAGGCGTCTCGATCTATCTCTATAGATTTTGATGCCTAATATGTAAGCAGCTTCTCCAAGGTCCTTCATTGAAAAACTTTTATTCAAGTAGGCCTTTACATTTTCCAAGAATTCTATAACATTTCCCATCAGCAATATGTCATCCACATATAATATGAGAAATGCCACAGAGCTCCCACTCACTTTCTTGTAAATACAGGCTTCTCCATAAGTCTGTATAAATCCAAATGCTTTGATCACTTCATCAAAGCGGATATTCCAACTCCGAGATGCTTGCACCAGCCCGTAAATCGAGCGCTGGAGCTTGCATACCTTGTTAGCGTTCTCTGGATCGACAAAACCTTCCGGTTGCATTATATACAACTCTTCCTTGAGGAAGCCATTAAGGAATGCTGTTTTGACGTCCATTTGCCATATCTCATAATCATAGAATGCGGCAATAGCTAACATGATTCTGACTGACTTCAACATCGCTACGGGAGAGAAAGTCTCGTCGTAGTCAATCCCTTGAACTTGTCGATAACCCTTAGCGACAAGTCGAGCCTTATAGATGGTCACATTTCCATCCGCGTATGTCTTCTTCTTAAATATCCATTTGTTTTCTATGGCGTGCCTATCATCAGGCAAGTCCACCAAAGTCCATACTTTGTTTTCATACATGGATTCTATCTCGGATTTCATGGCTCCAAGCCATTTATTGGAATCTGGGCCCGCCATCGCTTCTTCATAGTTCGAAGGTTCACCGTTGTCTAACAACATGATTTCCAGTACAGGGTTGTCGTACCACTTTGGTGCGGAACGTACCCTTGTGGACCTTCGAAGTTCAGTAGTAACTTGATCAGTTTCTTCATGATCATTATCATTAACTTCCTCCCTTGTCGGTGCAGGCACCTCAGGAACAGTTTTCTATGCTGCGCTACTTTCCGGTCCAGGAGGGGTGACTGTCACCTCATCAAGTTCTACTTTCCTCCCACTCACTTCTTTCGAGAGAAACTCTTTCTCCAGAAAGCATCCATTCTTAGCAACAAAGACTTTGCCTTCAGATCTGTGGTAGGAGGTGTACCCAATCGTTTCCTTTGGCTATCCTATGAAGACGCATTTTTCCGATTTGGGTTCAGGCTTTTCAGGTTGAAGTTTCTTGACATGAGCATCGCAACCCCAAACTTTCAGAAACGACAGCTTCAGTTTCTTGCCAAACCAAAGTTCATACGGAGTCGTCTCAACGGATTTCGACGGAGCCCTATTTAAAGTGAATGCGGCAGTCTCTAAAGCATAACCCCAAAAAGATAGCGGTAAATCGATGAGGGACATCATAGATCGCACCATGTCCAACAGAGTACGATTTCGACGTTCGGACACACCGTTATGTTGAGGTGTTTCGGGCGGTCTCAGTTGTGAAACAATTCCACAGCTTCTAAGGTGTGTGCCAAATTCATGACTTAAATATTCACCCCCACGATCCGATCGCAAGAACTTTATTTTTCTGTCACGTTGATTCTCAACCTCATTCTGAAATTCCTTGAACTTTTCAAAGGTCTCAGACTTGTGTTTCATCAAATAGATATACCCGTATCTACTCAAGTCATCTGTGAGGGTGAGAACATAATGATAGCTTCCGCGAGCCTCAACACTCATTGGACCACACACATCGGTATGTATGATTTCCAACAAGTTGGTTGCTCACTCCATTATTCCGGAGAACGGAGTCTTGGTCATCTTGCCCAAGAGGCATGGTTCGCACGTTTCAAATGATTCATAATCAAGAGACTCTAGAAGTCCATCTGAATGGAGCTTCTTCATACGTTTGACACCAATATGACCAAGGCGGCAATGCCACAAGTATGTGGGACTATCATTATCAACTTTACATCTTTTGGCATCTACACTATGAATATGTGTATCACTACGTTCGAGATTCATCAAAAATAAACCATTGACCAGCGGGGCATGACCATAAAACATGTCTCTCAAATAAATAGAACAACCATTATTCTCCGATTTGAAAGAGTAGCCATCTCGCATAAGACGAGATCCAGAAACAATGTTCATGCTCAAAGCTGGTACTAAATAACAATTATTGAGGTTTAAAACTAATCCCGAGGGTAGATGTAGAGGTAGCGTGCCGACGGCGATCACATCGACCTTGGAACCATTCCCGACGCGCATCGTCACCTCATCCTTCGCCAGTCTCCGTTTATTCCGCAGCTCCTGTTTTGAGTTACAAATGTGAGCAACTGCACCGGTATCGAATACCCAGGAGCTACTACGAGTGCTGGTAAGGTACACATCAATAACATGTATATCATATATACCTTTGACGTTGCCGGCCTTCTTGTCTGCTAAGTATTTGGGGCAGTTCCGCTTCCAGTGACCCGTTCCCTTGCAATAAAAGCACTCTGTCTTAGGCTTGGGTCCATACTTTGGCTTCTTCCCGGCAACAGGCTTGCCGGGCGCGGCAACTCCCTTGCCGTCCTTCTTGAAGTTCTTCTTACCCTTGCCTTTCTTGAACTTAGTGGTTTTATTGACCATCAACACTTGATGTTCTTTCTTGATGTCCACCTCCGCTGATTTCAGCATCGAATACACCTCGGGAATGGACTTCTCCATCCCCTGCATACTGAAGTTCAGCACGAAGCTCTTGAAGCTTGGTGGGAGCGACTAGAGGATTCTGTCAACGACAGCTTCATCTGGGAGATTCGTTCCCAGCTGAGACAAGCGGTTGTGCAATCCTGAAATCTTGAGGATGTGCTCACTGACAGAACTGTTCTCCTCCATCTTACAGCTGTAGAATGCGTCGGAGACATCATATCTCTCGACTCGGGCATGAGCTTGGAAAACCATTTTCAGCTCTTCGAACATCTCATATGCTCCGTGGTGCTCAAAACGCTTTTGGAGCCCCGACTCTAAGCTGTAAAGCATGTCGCACTGAACCAGGGAGTAATCATCACTACGCGACTGCCAGACGTTCAAAACGTCTTGGGCCGCATCGGGAGCAGGTGCATCACCTAGCGGTGCTTCTAGGACATATGATCTCTTGGCAGCTATGAGGATAATCCTCAGGTTACGGACCCAATCCGTATAGTTGCTACCATCGTCTTTCAGCTTGGTTTTCTCTAGGAACGCGTTGAAGTTGAGGGAAACCTGAGCGTGGGCCATTTGATCTACAAGAGATATTGTAAAGAATTTAGACTAAGTTCATGATAATTAAGTTCATCTTAATCAAATTATAATGAACTCCCACTCAGAATGACATCTCTCTAGTCATCCAAGTGATACACGATCCGAATCGAGTAGTCCGTGTCCGATCATCACGTGAGACGGACTAGTCATCAACGGTGAACATCTTCATGTTGATCGTATCTTCTATACGACTCGTGTTCGACCTTTCGGTCTTCAGTGTTCCGAGGCCATGTCTGTACATGCTAGGCTCGTCAAGTGAACCCTAAGTGTATCGCGTGTGTAAATCTGTCTTACACCCGTTGTATGCGAACGTTAGAACCTATCACACCCGATCATCACGTGGTGCTTCGGAGCAACGAGCTTTAGCAACGATGCACAGTTAGGGGAAACACAATACTTGAAATTTTAGTGAGAGATCATCTTATTTACTACTGTCGTTCGAAGTAAACAAGATGCATAAACATGATAAACATCACATGCAATCAATTAAAGTGACATGATATGGCCAATATCATCTTGCTCCTTGGATCTCCATCTTCGGGGCACCATGATCATCTTGTCACCGGCTCGACACCATGATCTTCATCATCATGATCTCCATCATCGTGTCTTGAAGAAGTCGACACGCCAACTATTACTTCTACTACTATAGCTAACGTTTAGCAATGAAGTAAAGTAATTACATGGCGTTATTCAGTGACACGCAGGTCATACAATAATAAAGACAACTCCTATGGCTCCTGCCGGTTGTCAAGTTCATCGACATGCAAGTCGTGATTCCCTATTACAAAAACATGATCAATCTCATACATCACATATATCATTCATCACATCTTCGTTTTGGCCATACCACGTCACATAGCACATGCTGCAAAAACAAGTTAGACGTCCTCTAATTGTTGTTGCAAGTTTTACGTGGCTTCTATATGATTTCTGGCAAGAACGTTTCTTACCTACGCCAAAACCACAACGTGATTTGTCAACTTCTATTTACCCTTCATAAGGACCCTTTTCATCGAATCCGATCCGACTAAAGTAGGAGAGACAGACACCCGCCAGCCACCTTATGCATCTAGTGCATGTCTGTCGGTGGAACCAGTCTCACGTAAGCGTACGTGTAAAGTCGGTCCGGGCCGCTTCATCCCACAATACCGCCGAATCAAGATTGACTAGTAACAGTAAGAAAATTGAACAAACTCAAACGTCCACAACTGCTTTGTGTTCTACTCGTGCAAGATACTACGCATAAAACCTAGGCTCAGATGCCACTGTTGGGGAATGTAGCATAATTCAAAAAAATTCTACGCTTTCACCAAGATCCAAGTATGGAGACATCTAGCAACGATCAAGTAAGAGTGCATCTACATACCGTTATGTAGATCGCGTGCGGAAGCTTTCAAGGAAGTGTGGATGAAGTAGTCGTACTCTTCACGTTCTTCGTCACCGATGATCTAGTGCCGAACGGACGACACCTCCGCGTTCAACACACGTACGGTGCAGAAACGTCACCTCCTTCTTGATCCAGCAAGGGGGGAGGAGAAGTCGTCAGAGATCCGGCAGCACGACGGCGTGATGACGAATGCAGTGGAGATCGCAGCAGGGCTTCGACGGGCGCCCTGCGTGGGAGTATGGAGGTGTGACGGGAGGGGGAGAGGCGCCAGGGCTTGGGTGCGGCTGCCCTCTCCCTCTCCACATATATATAGGGGGCCAGGGGGGCGCCAGCCCCCTGCAGATCCAATCTACAAGGGGGGGTGGCGGCCAGGGGGGAGTCCTTGCCCCCCAAGGCAAGTGGTGGCCCCCCTCCCCTTACGGTTTTAACCCTAGGCGCATGGGGAGGTGGGCCCCTTAGTGGTGCACCAGCCCGGAGGGCTGGACACTTCCCCTCGCAGCGTAGGGGCCCCACCGGGATGGGTGGCCCCACCCGATGGACCCCCGGGGCCCCTCCGGTGGTCCCGGGACGCTCCCGGTGACCCCCGGAGATCACCCGTTGGCCGAAACTGGACTTCCTATATATCAATCTTTACCTCCGGGCCATTCCGGAACTCCTCGTGACGTCCGGGATCTCATCCGAGACTCCGAACAACTTTCGGGTTTCCACGTGCATTTATCTCTACGACCCTAGCGTTACCGAACCTTAAGTGTGTAGACCCTACGGGTTCGGGAGACACGTAGACATGACCGAGACCACTCTCCGGTCAATAACCAACAGCGGGATCTGGATACCCATGTTGGTTCCCACGTGTTCCTCGATGATCTTCATCGGATGAACCACCGTGTCAAGGATTCACTTAATCCCGTATGTTATTCCCTTTGTCCATCGGTACGGTACTTGCCCGAGATTCGATCGTCGGTATTCCCGATACCTTGTTCAATCTCGTCATGGCAAGTCTCTTTACTCGATCCGTAATCCATCATCTCGTGACTAACTACTTAGTCACATTGAGCTCATTATGATGATGTCTTACCGAGTGGGCCCAGAGGTACCTCTCCGTCATACGGAGTGACAACATCCCAGTCTCGGTTCGTACCAACTCAACAGACACTTTCGGAGATACCCGATGCTTACCTTTATAGCCACCCAGTTATGTTGTGACGGTTGGCACACCCAAAGTACTCCTACGGTATCCGGGAGTCGTACAACCTCATAGTCTAAGGAATAAATACTTGACACCGAAAAGCTTGTGTATTACGAACTATACGATCTCGTGCTATGCTCAGGATTGGGTCTTGTCCATCACATCATTCCCCTAATGATGTGATCCCGTTATCACCGACATCACATGTCCATGATCAGGAAACCATGATCATCTGTTGATCAACGAGCTGGTAACTAGAGGCCTACCAGGGACTCATTGTGGTCTATATATCCACACATGTATTGTTGTTTCCGTACAATACAATTCAAGCATGAATAACAGACGATTATCATGAACAAGGAAATATAATAATAATACTTTTATTATTGCCTCTAGGGCATATTTCCAACAATAGTTTCGTCCCTCGGTCATATTTTCATAGTGCTTAGGCGAAGCTTTGCAGAGATAGCATCACCACCACCGTCACCACGCCGTCGTGCTGCCGGAACTCATCCACTACTTCGCCCGTCTTGCTGGATCAAGAAGGTGAGGACATCACCGAGCTGAACGTGTGCTGATCGCGGAGGTGACGTACATTCGGTACTTGATCGGTTCGATCGCGAAGAAGTTTGACTACATCAACCGCATTAATCAACGCTTCCGCTTATGGTCTACGATGCTACATAGACACACTCTCCCCTCTCGTTGCTATGCATCTCCATGGATAGATCTTGCGTGTGCGTAGATTTTTTTGTTTTCCATGCAACGTTCCCCAACAGTGGCATCATGAGCCAGGTCTATGCGTAGTTGATATGCACGAGTAGAATACAAAGATTTGTGGGCGATGATGGTCATACTGCTTACCACCAACGTCTTATTTTGATTTGGCGGTATTGTAAGATGAAGCGGCCCAGACCAACCTTACATGTCCACGTACATGAGACCGGTTCCACCGACAGACATGCAACTTGTTTTCCATAAAGGTGGCTGGCGGGTGTCAGTTTCTCCTACTTTAGTTGAATTGAATTTGACTACAGTCCATCCTTGAAGAAGGTTAAAATAGCAAACTTGATAAATCACCATTGTGGTTTTTGCTGTAGGTAAGAACATTTCTTGCTAGAAGCCCGTAGCAGCCACGCAAAACTTGCAACAACGAAGTAGAGAATGTCTAACTTGTTTTTGCAGAGCATGTGGTGATGTGATATGGTCAAGACGTGATGTGATGTACGTTGTTGTATGAGATGATCATGTTTTGTAATATCGACAACCAGCAGGAGCCTTACGGTTGTCTCTTAATTATTGTATGAAATGCAAGCGACATGTAATTTCTTTACTCTATCTCTGTACTTTAGCAATAGGTGTAGAAGCAATGGTTGGCGAGACGACCCTGAAGCAACGATGGAGGTCAAGGTGTCAAGCCGCTGACTATGGAGATCATGACGATGCTATGGAGATGGAGATCGAAAGCACAAGATGATGATGGCTATATCATGTCACATATTTTGATTGCATGTGATGTTTATCCTTTATGCATCTTATTTTGCTTAGAACAGAAGTAGCATTATAAGATGATCACTTCACTAAATTTCAATATAAAAGTGTTCTCCCCGAGTATGCACTATTGCTAAAGTCGTCGTTTCGAAGCACCTCATGATCATCGGGTGTGATAGACTCTACGTTCACATACAACGGGTGTAAGCCAGATTTACACACGCAGAATACTTGGGGTAAACTTGACGAGCCTAGCATGTACATACATGGTCTCGGAACACTGGAGACCGAAAGGTCGAACGCGAGTCAAATAGTAGATATGATCAACATAGAGATGTTCATCAGTGATGACTACCCCATCTCACGTGATGATCGGACACGGGTTAGTTGATTTGGATCATGCATCATTTAGATAACTTGAGGGATGTTAATTTAAGTGGGCGTTCATTAGTAATTAGATTAATTGAACTTAATTTATCATGAACTTAGTCTTAATAGTTTTGCATATCTATGTTGTAGGTTAATGGCCCGTGCTACCGCTCCCCTGAATTTTAATGTGTTCCTAGAGAAAGCTAAGGTGAAAGATGATGGTAGCAACTACACGGACTGGATCCGTAACTTAAAAATTATCCTCATTGCTGCATAGAAGAATTATGTCCTCGATGCATCGCCAGGTGACAAACCTGCTGCAGGAGCTACTGCAGATGATATGAACGTCTAGCAGACTCGATCTGATGACTACTCTATATTTCAGTGTGCCATGCTTTACAGCTTTGAACCGAGACTTCAAAGACATTTTGAACGTCATGGAGCATATGAGATGTTCTGGGAGCTGAAGTTGATATTTCAAGTTAATGCCAGGTTGAGAGATATGAAGTCTCCAACATGTTCTATAGCTGCAAGATGAAGGAGAATAGTTCTGTCAGTGAACACATACTCAAAATGTCTAGGTATCATAACCAGTTGACTAAGCTAGAATTGATCTTCTAGTTGAGAGTGTTATTGACAGAGTTTTTCAATCACTGCCACCAAGCTACAAGGCTTCGTGATGAACTATAATATGCAAGGGATGGAGAAAACAATTCCCGAGCTCTTTACGATGCTGAAATCGGCGGTAGTAGAAATCAAGAAGGAGCATCAAGTGTAGATGGTTAACAAGATCACTAGTTTCAAGAAAAAGGGCAAAGGAAAGAAAGGGAACTTCAAGAAGAATGGCCAACAAGTTGCGCTCTGATGACCCACAAGTGTAGGGGATCCATCGTAGTCGTTTTGATAAGTAAGAGTGTCGAACCCAACGAGGAGCAGAAGGAAATGATAGGTAGTTTTCGGTAAGGTATTTTCTGCAAGCACTGAAATTATAGGTAACAGATAGTTTTGTGATAAGGTAATTGGTAGCAAGTGACAAAAGGTAAAAGTAAATAAGGTGTAACGAGGTGGCCCAATCCTTTTCGGTGGCTACAGTGGCTTTCGGCGGCGGAACTCCCGATCTAGGTTAATTTCCGAAGGTTTCAGTATTTATAGGAATTTTTGGCGTAGGTCCCACATCAGGGGGGCTTCTGGGCTGTCCTCGAGATAGGGGGGCGCCACCACCTTCCCAGGGCGCGCCCTCCATCCTCGAGGGCAGCCCGTGGCTCTCCTGGCCCAACTCTTTTGCTTCGGGGGCTTCTTTTGGTCCAGAAAAAATCATTAAAAATTGGCTCGTCAATTGGACTCCGTTTGATATTCCTTTTCTGTAAAACCCTAAAACAGGAGAAAAACAGAAACTAGCACTGGGCTCTAGGTTAATAGGTTAGTCCCAAAAATCATATAAAAGTGTATAATAAAGCCCATATGACATCCTAGAAGGATAATATAATAGCATGGAACAATAAAAAATTATAGATACGTTGGATACGTTTCACCCACTCTAGTTAGGGTTTTCACACGAGAGGCAGAAAGGGGGGAAATGAAGGAGCAGACATAGACCGACGTCTCCAAGAAGAAAAACGGCGCCCTTGAGACCAAGGGGTTTCCCTCAATCTGGGTCTCCTCCACCAGCTTCTCCCGCGGTCGGGGTCCCGACAACCATACCGGCACCGTCAAGAACCCGCAGGAGAGAAGCCCACCGATCAAGGTCGGATGACTGCGGCCAGATCTGGCGCTAGAACCCACCACTCGCGAGCGCCGGCAGCCGAACAAGCCGACTCCGACAACGCCAGCCATAGATCTGGCCACACCCAGATCCGACGCGCCCACCGCGCCGACGACCATCTCCACTCGCCGGAGTGGAGAACCACCCCGGACACGTAGCCAGGCGCCGGCGACACCACGAGCCGCCACCACCCTCAGTAGGACAAACTAGGGCACGGGGCGCCCAGATCCGCCGCCACCGTGCGCCATGCCTGGCCACCACGCTGCCCCGGCAGCCATGGAGGCACAACCCCGCCGAAAAGCCTGGAGCCGCCGCTCCAGCTTCTGATCTGCCACCGCTCCAGCTTCCAATCTCCGCCGCCACACCTGGCGCCCAGGGTCGTCGTCGCGCGCAGCCTGAGTCCGCCCCTATAATGAAGGGAGAGCCCGTCACCATCGTCCGCCAGACGAGCTTTGCTCGCCGGCTTCCTTCGGCGGCGGCGGGGAAGGATGGTTCGGGGTGGGCTGGGGGCGGTGGCAGCTAGGGTTCGCCCGAGCCGCCCCCGTGGAGGCAGCGCTAGCGCAAGTAAAAAGTAAATTGATCCGGCTTCAAAAACATTGGGGGAGAATTTCACTTCCCCGACCTCTCCACCGACTAGGGATGCATACGGCCTTTTAGGTATGAGTACTAGGATTTTCAATCGCGGTTACGCACCGATCCTAGTCCTCAATAAATGTGTGAGTACCAGGAAAGCATGGTCCTCAAGAATAAAAGAAGGAGCTACTTAGAGCATCTCCAGCCGTTAGGCCCCCCAGGGGCTGGAAGTATCGCCGCCCTGGGGGCGAACCGCGATAATTTCGGCGTGGGCGATCGGGTTCACATCCGCTGCCCCCAGGTCACCCCAAGTCGACGTTTTGTAAATATTTTTAAAAACATACTAGGTCAAGATTCATCAAACACAACATAGATTCAACGATATTTAGTCGTTCTATTTTGCATATTGAAAACATAATCTACTAAAAGGAGAAAAAAACTGTTGATGCCGCGCCTACAGGCCGAAGGGTTTGCTGAAGGCGTCGTAGTTGCGGACGTCGTCGTGTGATACGTCTCCAATGTATCTACTTTTCCAAACATTGTTTCCCTTGTTTTGGACTCTAACTTGCATGATTTGAATGGAACTAACCCGGAATCACGCTGTTTTTAGCAGAATTGCTATGCTGTTATTTTTGTGCAGAAATAAAAGTTCTCGGAATGACCTCGAACTTCATGGAGAATATTTTTGGAATTAATAAAAAATATAGGCGAAAGAATCAACCGAAGAGGGCCCACACCCTGGCCACGAGGGTGGGGGCGCGCCCCCCGCCTCTTGAGCCCCCTGGAGCTCCACCGACGTCAACTCCAACTCCATATATTCAAGTTCGGGGAGAAAAAAAATCAGAGAGAAGGATTCATCGCGTTTTACGATACGGAGCCGCCGCCAAGCCCTAATCTCTCTTGGGAGGGCTAATCTGGAGTCCGTTCGGGACTCTAGAGAGGGGAATTCGTCGTCGTCGTCATCAACCTTCCTCCATTACTAATTTCATGATGCTCACCGCCGTGCGTGAGTAATCCCATCATAGGCTTGCTGGACGGTGATGGGTTGGATGAGATTTACCATGTAATCGAGTTAGTTTTGTTAGGGTTTGATCCCTAGTATGACTTTGCTATGCTTAATGCTTGTCACTAGGGCCCGAGTGCCATGATTTCAGATCTAAAACTATTATGTTTTCATGAATATATGTGCGTTCTTGATCCCATCTTGCAAGTCGATAGTCACCTACTATGTGTTATGATCCGGCAACCTCGAAGTGACAACAATCGGGACCACTCCCGGTGATGACCGTAATTTGAGGAGTTCATGTATTCACTAAGTGCTAATGCTTTGGTCCGGTACTCTATTAAAAGGAGGCCTTAATATCCCTTAGTTTCCAGTAGGACCCCGCTGCCACGGGATGGTAGGACAAAAGATGTCATGCAAGTTCTTTTCCATTAGCACATATGACTATATTCGGAATACATTCCTACATTACATTGATGAACTGGAGCTAGTTCTGTGTCACCCTATGTTATAACTATTGCATGAGGAATCGCATCCGACATAATTATCCATCACTGATCCAATGCCTACGAGCTTTTCACATATTGATCTTTGTTTAGTTACTTTTCCGTTGCCACTGTTACCAGGGACGGAGCCCGAATTCTAACATAGGGGGGGCGGTATTTTGCCTAAGCATGTAGACTGATTGGAAGAAAAAAAAGTCCATGCAGACGTTATACTAATTTTTTTTGGCGAATTTATACTGAACTTAATCTTCATCAAAGGAAGAAAATAATTGTGAGTTCTCTGAACAATTCAATTTTCATCAAAAGTTATCATAAAACACAGGCAATTGACATGTTAATGAACTAAATCTTTCTACCATAAGGGGATAAACGATGCAAAACCTTTTCTCACGGATAAAAAATAATCCCTAATTAGTTTTCTAGGTTTGTAGTTTCTGTAGTTTTGAGGAGAGATTAATCTTATTTTGTAAGATCGGACAACAATGAGAGAAGGGAATGACTAACCCTTTTTTTCCTTTGCTCGTTGCTGCTCATGTTGGCTATGCATCCGGCCGGCGGCCGGCCATACAAGGATCGCCTCACCCCCTTCTTAGATTGAAAACATTGGGCGACGCTAGATCGGGAACTGCCTTAAGACCTAGACGTGCTCGAGGGGAAGAAAAGGAAACGACCTGAGCGTGTCCGTCTTTTTCGATGGTGGGCTAATCCTGCTGAGGCCTTCTAAGATGGGCTTCAGAGTTTACTAGGCCGTGGTTAGGGGGGGCGAAATTAGTCATTAACACGTTGTTTTTCCGTCTGCTTAATCACTATTTGTACTTAAAACAAAATCGTTGGGGGGGGGGTCTAGCCCCCCCTCGCCCCCCTTGGAATCGTCCCTGACTATTACAATTACTGCAAAAGTATTACTGTTACTTTTGCCACCGTTACCGTTACTTCCATACTACTTTGCTACTAAATACTTTGCTGCAGATATTAAGTATTTCAGGTGTGGTTGAATTGACAACTCAACTGCTAATACTTGAGAATATTCTTTGGCTCCCCTTGTGTCGAATCAATAAATTTGGGTTGAATACTCTACCCTCGAAAATTGTTGCGATCCCCTATACTTGTGGGTTATCAAGACCTTTTTCTCGCGCCGTTGCTGCGGAGCATAGCTCTATTCTTTGAGTGACTTGGGATTTATATCTGTTGATCACTATGAGTAACTTGAAAGATGAAAGAACCAAGATTTTTCTCTCAACTACGAGGGGAGGTAAGGAACTGTCATCTAGCTCTGCACTTGATTTACCTTCTGTTATGAGTAAATTTGTGACACCTACACCTGCTATTGAATATGATATGTCGTATGTTATTAATGATGCCACTTCTGCTATGCATGATGCTTATGATGAAACTACTTCTATGCTTGATAATACTGTGCCACTAGGTGAATTTCTTGGTGAACAACTTGCTAGGGTTAGAGAGAATGAAATTATTGAACCTGATAATATTGATGCAAATGCACTTCGTTTCACAGGAGAGGGGTTAGAGTATGAATATGAGTAAGCAGAGAAGTTCTTCGAGGACTTATGAACATAATGATTTGAAGAGTAATGCACATATTCATAATCCTTCTTTCCCTGCGAAACAAATGTGTTAGCACGATGATGATCATATGAGGAATTTGATCCACTTGAGGAATTTGGTCCATATGAGGATTTGGATCCATATGAAGATTTTGATCTATATGAAGAATTTGATCTGGGATTCCTATTCCTCACACGAGGTGTCATGAGGACATTCACTTGAAGACTTTCAAGGTGCCTCTTAGGGACCCAAATTTTCTTCATAGGGGGACCATTCCTGTAGTTAGTTCCAACATATCTAGCAAATACTTCACCATTCTGATTTTTGAACAGTTTATAGTTGGAGTCAAATGACTCATCAGAAGAAAGTGAAGTTTCACAAGTAAATCCAGATAAGGTAGGTGGATCTACTGGAGGTCCTTTTGCAGCAACCCATGAGGTTTTGGGATACTGCTCAGGTTTCCAGTAGGTCCCATCAACATTGAGTTTCCTCTCAAAGGCAATACCCTATTTCCTAGGGTTCCTGTTCAGAATCTATTTTTTAAGCACATCACACAGAGTCTGATCACCTTTGAGGCTTTTGTACATGCCTGTCATATACAATTCCCTCAACCCTGCATTTTCGTCAGTAGCATCGGTGTTTTCCTCAGTTGAGGAAATTGTCACCACAGAGACAGTTGAAGAATTTGTAACAGTAGAAGCATTTGAACTTTCAGGTGAAGAATTTGCAGTTTCACGTTCAATGCATTTAAGGCATGGGGGAATGAATTCCTCTTGAGCAGCGTTGGTCTGTTGAGCAAGGAATCATTTTCTGTCTGAAGATCTTCATAACTCTCCCTTAGCATCTCAAGATCTTGTTATCTTTGAAGAAATTCATAGGAAAGCTTCTCATGATTAGATAAGAGAGTGTTATGATTATCCTGAAGGTTATCATACTTGGACTAAAGTCTCTCAAGATTTTCAGTCAAGATTTTAGATCGATCCATTTCTTCACCCCAACAGATCATCACTTCTTTCTAGCATATATTGAACCTTATCAAAAGCTTTTTGCTATTGTATGGAAATTTTAGCAAGTTTGGAATAGCTAGGTTTGAGGTTTTCATTAGATTCATCTTCACTAGAATCAAACATGGAAGAGTTGAGTACCTTGGCACCTTTTGCCATGAAGCAATAGGTGGGAGAGTAGTCATCGTTGTCGTCGTCAGCAGTGTCGGGGAAGTTTTTTCTTCAAAGTTGAAGATGGACTTGCTGACGAATGCGGTAGCGAGAGCCAGGCTTGCCACACCAGAGTCTGATTCCTCAGATTCCTCCTCTTCCTCATTTTCTTCAGATTCAGCTGAGTCCATTTCCTTGCCAGTGAATGTCCGAGCTTTCTTGGAACTGCTCTTCTTGTTAGAGGAAGACTTTGAGGATTTTGATGATGAGGACTTTGAAGATTTCTTCTTTTTCTTCGAGTCGTCTCAGCTGTAGTCCTTGTATTTCTTCTTTTCGATTCCTTTGCCCACTGAGGACAATCAGTGAGAAAGTCACCAGGTTTCTTGCATTTGTGGCAGGTCCTCTTCTTGGGATCGCGAGATGAAGAATCTGATCTTAAGTCATCACCTCTTGAAGATTTCACAAAGCGACCACGTCTAGAGAACTTCTGAAATTTCCTCACGAGCATTGCTAGCTCCTGACTCACTTCGTCAGGATCACCAAGGGTGCTATCAGATTCTTCACCTTCAGATGAGGAAATTGCTTTGGCCTTCAGTGCACGAGATTGATACGTCTCCAACGTATCTATAATTTTTTATTGTTCCATGCTATTATTTATGATGTTTTGGATGTTTAATGGGATTTTTTATACACTTTTATATTATTTTTGGGACTAACCTACTAACCCAAAGGCCCAGTGCATATTGCTGTTTTTTTTGCCTGTTTTAGGGTTTTACAGAAAAGGAATATCAACCGGAGTCCAAACGAAATGAAACCTTCGGGAGAGATATTTTTGGAGCAAAATACGCATGGGAGACTTGAGAACCACGAAGTAGGGATGACGTGGCATCCACGAGGGTGGGGGCGCCCCCCCCCTATAGGGCGCGCCCCCTGCCTCGTGGGCACCCCGTCTGGCCCCCTGTGCCCTCCTTCCTCCTATAGATACCTACGTACCCCGAAACTATCAGAACAGCAGAGAAAACCCTAGTTCCACCGCCGCAACCTTCTGTTCCCGTGAGATCCCATCTTGGGGCTTGTTCCGGAGCTCCGCCGGAGGAAGGATCTACCACGGAGTGCTTCTACATCATCATCGTCGCCTCACCATGAGTTGTGAGTAGTTTACCACAGACCTTCGGGTCCATAGCTAGTATCTAGATGGCTTCTTCTCTCTCTTTGGATCTCAATACCAAGTTCTCCTCGGTCTTCGAGGAGATCTATTCGATGTAATCTCTTTTTGCGGTGTGTTTGTCGAGATCCGATGAATTGTGGGTTTATGATCAAGATTATCTATGAGAAATATTTGGTTCTTTTGTGAACTCTTTTTGTATGATTATAATATCCTTGCAAGTCTCTTCGAATTATTGGTTTGGTTTGGCCTACTAGATATATAGTTCATGCAATGGGAGAAGTGCTTGGCTTTGGGTTCAATCTTGCGGTGTCATTTCCCAGTGACAGTAGGGGCAGCAAGGCACGTATTGTATTGTTGCCATCGAGGATAAAAAGATGGGGTTTATATCACTATCTTTGAGTTTATCCCTCTACATCATGTCATCTTGCTTAAGGCATTACTCTTTTCTTATGAACTTAATACACTAGATGCATGCTGGATAGCGGTCGATGTGTGGAGTAATAGTAGTAGATGCAGAATCGTTTCGGTCTACTTGTCTCGAACTTGATGCCTATATATAATGATCATGCCTAGATAGTCTCATAATTATTCGCTTTTCTATCAATTGCTCGACAGTAATTTGTTTACCCATCGTAGAATATCGCTATGATGAGAGAAGCCACTAGAGAAAACTATGGTCCCATGGGTCTATCCTCAACATATCAATCTACAATCTACTTTACTTTTCCGCTTTTACTTTCTGTACTTATATCCAAAAATACCAAAAATATCAAACTATCATCTCTATCAGGTCTCACTTTCATAAGTGATCATAAAGGGATTGACAACCCATTATCACGTTGGCTGCGAAGTTCTTATTTGTTTGTGCAGGTGCGAGGGACTCGCGCGTGTGATACGTCTCCAACGTATCTATAATTTTTTATTGTTCCATGCTTTTATTTATGAAGTCTTGGATGTTTAATGGGATTTATCATTCACTTTTATATCATTTTTGGGACTAACCTACTAACCCAAAGGCCCATTCCAGATTGCTGTTTTTTTGCCTATTTCAGGGTTTTGCAGAAAAGGAATATCAAACGGAGTCCAAACGGAATGAAATCTTCGCGAGAGATATTTTTGGAGGAAATCACGCACGAAAGACTTCAGGGCCAAGCCAGGGGATAGAGGGGCCACCCTCGAGGGTGGGGGCGCGCCCCCTGCCTCGAGGGCAACCCGTGTGGCCCCCGGTGCCCCCCTTCCTCCTATATATACCTACGTACCCCAGAAACTCAAGCAGCAGAGAGAAAACCCTAATTCCACCGCCGTAGCTTTTGTTCACGTGGGGATCCTATCTTGGAGCCTGTTCCGGGAGGGGGATCCATCACGGAGGCCTTCATCATCATCATCATCATCATCGCCCTCACCATGAGTTGTGAGTAGTTTACCTCACACCTTCGGGTCCATAGCTAGTATCTAGATGGCTTCTTCTCTCTCTCCGGATCTCAATACAAAGTTCTCCTCGGTCTTCGAGGAGATCTATTCGATGTAATCTCTTTTTGCGGTGTGTTTGTCGAGATCCGATGAATTGTGAGTTTATGATCAAGGTTATCTATGAAAGATATTTGGTTCTTCTCTGAACTTTTTATGTGTGCTCATAATATCCTTGCAAGTCTCTTTGAATTATTGGTTTGGTTTGGCCTACTAGATCTATAGTTCCTGCAATGGGAGAAGTGCTTGGCTTTGGGTTCAATCTTGTGGTGTCCTTTCCCAGTGACTGTAGGGGCAGCAATTTTAGGGACAATTTTGGGGCATTAGAACCTGAAAGCATATATCTCTAATTACTATAAGCAATTGTTTGGCCATCCGGAAGTAAGTACGGTGGCCCTAAAGAAATCTGTAATTGGAGATATTCCTCAGCTCCAGGTAGAAGAGAACAATATTTTAACTGCACCGTTTACTGAGAAAGAGATTCTGGATGCCATTTCTCAAATGAAATCGAATAAAGCACCGGGACCAGATGGGTTTCCAGCTGAATTCTATAAGAAATGTTGGCATATTATTAAGGATGATCTTATGCCTATGTTTCATGATTTCTTTAACGGTCATTTAGAGTTGTTTCACCTTAACTTTGGCACGATTACGTTATTGCCAAAGAAAGAAGAGGCCGTTCGAATTGAACAATTCAGGCCAATTTGTCTTAACGTGAGTTTCAAAATCTTCACAAAAGTGGGTACCAATAGATTGACACAGATCGCGCATTCAGTGATACAACCGAGCCAAACAGCATTCATGCCAGGGCGACATATACTTGAAGGAGTGGTCGTTCTACATGAAACGCTACATGAAATCCATTCGAAGAAGCTAGATGGTGTTATCTTCAAAGTGGATTTTGAGAAGGCATATGATAAAGTTAAGTGGTCTTTCCTACAGCAGGCAATGCACATGAAAGGATTTAGCGAGGTCTGGCGGAACCAAGTGGGTTCTCAAGTCCAGAAGGGCAGTGTCGGCATTAAGGTTAATGATGATATTGGTCAGTATTTTCAGACACACAAGGGTTCGAGACAGGAAGATTCCATGTCTCCTCTCTTGTTTAATATCGTGGCCGATATGTTGGCAATTCTTATTGGAAGGGCCAAGCAGCATGGGCAAGTGGAGGGGTTAGTTCCTCATCTGGTTGATGGAGGAGTATCCATCCTACAATATGCTGATGACACTATACTATTCATGGAACATGACATTGCTAAGGCACGTAATATGAAACTTATATTATGTCTGTTCGAACAATTGTCTGGTCTAAAGATAAATTTCCACAAAAGTGAGTTGTTCTGCTTTGGGAATGCCAAAGACGAACAAGACACTTATAGACAACTGTTTGGATGTGAATTGGGTTCTTTACCATTTAGTTATTTGGGAATACCGACCGCAAATTATCTAATAAAGACTGGAAATGTATCGAAGATCGACTAGAAAAAAAGCTTAGCTGCTGGAAGGGTAAGCTAATGTCTTATGGAGGTCGGTTAGTGCTGATTAACTCAATATTGACTAGTATGTCGATGTTCTTATTATCGTTCTTCGAAATTCCGAAAGGGGCACGGAAAAGACTTGATTTCTTTAGATCTCGTTTCTTCTGGCAATCAGATGAGGCCAAGAGGAAATACCGTCTCGCACGATGGGACATTCTTTGTCGACCAAAAGACCAGGGCGGTCTCGGTATTGAGAACTTAGAAATCAAGAACAAATGCCTTATGAGCAAATGGCTCTACAGGTTAGAGACTGAGCCGGAGGGTATGTGGGCACAAATTTTGTGTAATAAGTATCTCCAGTCCAAAACAGTCGCTCGGGTTACCATGAGACCAACGGACTCGGCATTCTGGAAAGGGCTTATGCGAGTGAAAGACCTTTTCTTTCGGAGGGTCAAATTCATGGTTGGTAATGGGATGTCAACAAGATTTTGGGAGGATTACGTGGTTAGGAGAGACGCCCTTGGCCGTACAATATCCCACCCTTTATAACATTATGCAACTTAAGGACGATTACGTAGGCACAGTTTTACATACGATTCCGTTAAATATTCAATTCAGACGAGCACTAGTTGGTGAGCGATGGAATGCATGGATGCACCTAGTTCGGAGATTGATAGATGTTCAACTCTCCGACCAACCGGAGTCCACGCAATGGAAACTAGCTAAGAATGGGACTTTTATGGTAAAATCTTTTTATATGGATTTGATTAATTCTGGATCAGTCTCGAGATCGTTGCATATTTGGAAGATTAAGGTTCCTTTGCGCATTAAAATATTTATGTGGTTTGTCCACAGACAAGTAATTCTTACAAAGGACAACTTAATCAAAAGGCGATGGGTAGGTAGCCCACGATGTTGTTTTTGTGATCGTGATGAAACAATACAACATTTATTTCTTAAATGCCCATTAGCCAAATTGCTTTGGAGAACGATTCATATACCTTTCAACATTACCCCTCCAGTTGACATTGCATCGTCGTTTGGAATGTGGTTAACTGAAGTCGAACATATTACGGCGGCACGTATTCGGATTGGAATATGTGTGCTCTTGTGGGCTATATGGAATTGCAGGAATGATTTGATATTTAACAGACAACAAAATTTAACTTTCTTGCAGGTGATCTTCAGAGCTACCGCTTGGATCCGTACGTGGTCCTTACTCACTCCTATGGACTCCAGGGAGCCTTTGGTTATTGGGTGCAACCAGTGGGAGATGGTAGCACGGGCTATATTCAACCGGTTCGGATGGCGGTCGCATAACAGGATAGGAGTCTAGGGAGCTTATCCATCTTATTGCCGTTCCGGTTGTGATTGTCAAATGGAACTTTCAGTTTTTGTTTATTTTTGCGCTCCTCTTACGAGCTGTAATACTTTGATGACTTTGTGATACTCTGCACACTTTTAATAAAATGGCTGCATGCATCAATATGATGCAGAGGCCAGGGGCACGCCTCCATTTTCAAAAAAAATCATGTCACCCTGAAATCGCACACCGGCTACAACGAAATGCAGTTTTAATTCCAGCAAGTTGGTTGTGATCCAGCAAGTCGCATCTCTACCACCACTTGTACAATGTTGGAACGGGACGACGCACAAGTTGCATCCTCGTTCCATACACTTTCCAAGAAAGCATCGATCAACATGTTAAGAAAAACTTAATAAAAGGTTGTAGCACTCAGGGCAGCTGCACACATGTTTTGGCTTCTTGTGCATACTTTCTTAATCCTACCACATTATGCAACTTCTGTTGGCTTGGCAGCCCGCAATATACTAGTGATACGGAGTCGGGAGTCACACTCAATCATCCCTGGTCTTGGACCTCTAGCTGATCATTCATTTTGGAAATACTTAATTGTACTGAGGCCCAAAACAGTTCAACGACTGCACTACATCAAGGTTTTGGATTTCGTTTTCAGATTTTTACCGGACCTGAGCGGAATGGGCGAAATTCGTCATTTCAGAAAATTCTCGGAAAATTCCGGACGAAAAAGAACAAACCAAATTTTAAATTTTAAACGAAAAATGACCAAAAATTGAACAAAAAGTGACTAAAATTCGGTTAAAATTTTGAAATTGAGTTGAACAAGATTATATCACAGAAATTGCGGCCAAGCTCGATGTTGGGGGAGGGCTGACAACTCATCCTACGCAAGTGCAGCCTGGACCTCATGTGACCTCGATTCACGGCACTGCCACCGTCGACGGGGTTCCTGCGTCCTACATCCTCCATGGAAAGGAGAAGGAGAAGGAGTGCTTGAGGAGGTGGAGTGTTGGAAGAGGAGGAGGCTGGGCGCTAGGCGGAGGATGCGCTTCGCAGGCAGCCACCGCACAATGGAGCGCTGGGAGGAAACATGAAAACTGCTAGGGTTCGGTCTGGTTCAGCTTCAGTCTTTATACCAAAGAGGTACGTGGGCTGTTTTCTCATTTGGGCCGGGATGGAAGTTTAAAGAAGACCGAAATATTTGACCGGGTTAAACTTATACCGGGCCCAGGCTAATTGGGCGAATTTCGGACGAATTTCGGAAATTCCGGACGAAATCCAATTCTCTGCACTACACACGTGCAGTGTAACTACCACCAACTAGCTAGGCTGCGGCCGCCGCATGCAGTGGCTACTCCAACACACATGCCCGGTGTGGTGTCGCACACGACCGTCTCACTCTCGCCAACGACTACTTTGTGGCCGAGATAAAAAACATTCAGTTCAGAGGCGTCACAACAACCGAGCAATATATGCTCAAAAAAAAAACAAGTAGTACTCCTTCCGTTTCAAAATAGATGACTCAACTTTGTACTAAGTAGTAGTGATCTAAACACAGCTCTTATATTTCTTTAAAGAGGGAGTACTATATAAACGATTAGAAAACAGTTAACCTGTTGTTAATGGACCACTGTGTGGGTCTGTGGTGCATGATTACTCCTCAGTTGCAACTGCCGGCATCGGCATCCATGTCGCATTACAAAATTGGAGACTGATCCCGGTCCGGTCCTGCCTGAGCAAGTGATCGAGACGTCGCTGTGTGTGTTTCCTACGCACGAACGGCTCCAGGTCGATTTTTAGGTGAGCCTATTATATTTTACAGCAGCAAGAAGCTGCCCTGCTCTTGCCCCGAGTCCACTTTCCTTCTCCTTCTCGTAGAAAAGTCTTCTTGAACTCCGAAACAGGCCTTGTGAAACACGAGGATGGCATGAGGTGACATGCAGACAAAGAAGACAAAGCGAGAGGTGCTCCCGTAATCCTTCTGCCACTGTGAAGCTTCACGCCTCTACATCACAGATTGCAGTTTGTGTTTCCCTCTGTTGAGCCACCACTCCGCCTCCCTCTGACATTCGTGGCTCTCTGCTTTATTAAAAATCGCATCGATTCAGTTGTCTTGCGGTTCATTTCATCCGTTGGAATGTATGCTTATGGTATAGTCTCTGTCCCATGAACGCATTGGCAACAGAACGCCAATTGCGTGCGTGCTTGCATGCACCGGATGATGCGGCTCATGCGAACATGTCCACGACCAGGCAGGTCTCACCTGCCGAGTCTGTCCGGCCAATATTGGCACAACACAACGGAAATGAAACGACGAGATCGACACACGGTAACACAAGTGGAAAAACACCCGGTTCACCGCATCAGGCTGCTTTCACAGATTCTTGGCTGATTTTTTCTGTTTTGTGTGTGGAACAGTTTTTTTTTTTTTTTTTTTGCGGGTAGTTGAACAGATTCTTTGTCTGAACTAGCTAGCAGTACCTACGACTGTGAAAACATATCGACGGATCCGAGCATAAAGTAAACGTAGGCCCAAGCTAAAAATGGGAGGTTATGCTCTGCTCTCTGCCAACTTTGTGATCTTCGGGAAATTGGATACCGATCCCGATTGCCTGAATATATCACAGCTTGGCTTGTGAGAAAGTGTTAAGTGTTATTCCTTGCTCGTAGCCCTAACGTTTCACGAGCGAAAGCGCACGACAGACAGGACGATATATATATCCTCCCCACTTTGAGAATTTCGGCGAAACGATCTTCAGGATTTGTTTATGACGAGTGACGACGAGTCGACGACGCGCAGTGGGGGTAGGGTAATTGTCGACAAGGCTAACCATGATTCTTTTGACAAAATGTGTCACTGATTAGCCAGTCCACTGATGCGAGGAACAATGGAACATTTGCAAGGTGCGGCTGGGCACTAAATAACCGGTCTACACGGTGATGCGACGAGAGAAAAGTTTCCGATTCCTATGCCTTAAACAGGAATAATTCGAGGACAATTTAAAGCGCTCCTATTCCTTAGTACTAGCTCAGAGAAGGTAGTATAAGAGGGTAATCTAAAATACACTCTTCCCTCAACAAAAAACTAAAATACACTCTGAATCCCTTCTCACAGTTATAAAATACACTCTGAATATGGAGTATATCTTAATGCATAATTATTCTATCTTGTTGCCACATGCCACATGATTTATAATTAGTATCTAATAAGGATTAGGCTTCTGTACTTAAATGTTCATATTGACAATTTTTGTATACGTGTGTGTGGTACAAATGGCAGAAGTAAAATTCTCCTAAAGTACTTATGTGAGTATATGATATTATGTATATATATGTAATATTCTATCTTTCTCGTTTGGTAGTTAATAATATGTGCTATTTGTTGTTGAGACTTTTTACCGTCTCTTGTTCTACTGTTGATGCGTGTACTTACAGAGTTGACCTTACACTCTTTTGAAGTACTAGTAGAGATGAGATAGAGAGTAGATATAAAGATAGAGTTTTTTATCAATGCGGGTGGAGGTCAACGACTCAATTTTTGAAGTACTACTAAACTGAACTATCCCGTCCATTTCAAACTACGTAACCAAAATTAAGTAAAGGTTGGTGTAAGCATGGGTGTAGGTGTAGAACGCTTCAAACTCGAATTGCGGACATCACGATGAGAGGGAAAAACTAGACACTGCTCGCCAGGAAGTTGACAATAAGATCGAGTCAGTCATATCCCATATGGTACCAGCTGTGGATGGGTGTATACTTGTGGAGTCCGTTACTTTGTTTTCCATGAATAGAGAATGAAATTTTTCTTTGGTGGAAAAAATACACATGGACTGAAAAGAAAAAAAAACCCAATAATTTAACCCTTTTTTCCTTCCCTCTGTGTCCAAATAAATCGAATATGGAAGTGCATGTATATATTCACATGCAAAAAAAATTAAAAAAAATTAGAGCATATCCGCCTGCATCATGCATGTTCTATGATCAGATTAATTAGATATGCCAAAGTTAGACATCATGCAAAAAGACACAGTCAGGCATGCTTGAGTGTGCACTGCACACGCATCGTGCTAGAATTTTTATACGTATAGGTCATGGTGTTCTACATGCGAGTTCACATTCAAATATCTTGCCCTTTAAATTTTCCGTTCAACCATATCCATTTGAATGTGTAATGGATAAAAATCAGAAGAAACGACCAGCATAATTTGACATTTAGTAAGTTTGCATGTATGCATTGCTGCTGTCTCAATCTTACCAAACACAGTGACAAATAACTAACTCCAAAACCGATCCTCTTATTTATTTATTTTGACAGGACAAAACTGGTCCTCTTACCAAGTACCAACATCATTTCACCCTAAAATCCCATCATCCGCAAAATATAAAAAGGAATGCAATTTCAACTCCGGAGTATAAATATATAGCAACAAGTTGGTGATCCAGCAAGTTGCACTTCTAGTACCACTTGTATTATGTTGGAACGGGGCGTCGCACAAGTTGTATCCTGGTTCCAAGAAAGCATCAACATGTTTCTGTCCATACCCTTAATTTCCAAGAAAGCATCAATCAGCATGTTAAGAAGAACTTACTAAAACGTAAACAGTCAGGCCAGTTGCAGCTTCTTCCGGACATTTGTTGATCCTCCCGATACCTTATTTAACCATTGTTGGCAGACTAGAATACAGCGGTGGCGCAGATCAGTCACAATCGTTGGCTGGTCTTCTGTGGCTAATCATTCATTTTCTAATTACTAAATTGTAGTCCCTCCGTTTTAAAATAGATGACTCAACTTTGTACTAAAGTTAGTAGTACAAAGTTGAGTCATCTATTTTGAAACGGAGGGAGTAGTACCAAAGTTCAACAAGTACACTAGGCACGTGCAGGCCGCCGCATGCAGTGGCCAGTCCAAACACACAAGGCACGGGGTCGCATCCGAGGACGATTCTTTGGGCGAGATCCAAAAAAGTTGAGAGACCAACCAACAACCGAGTCCGCCAGCACGCATGCGTGCATCCTGTTTTTTTTTTTTCCAACTTGAATTCAAACAATGCACACCGCTCGCGTTCAAACTGGACCAGAACCGGATCGATTGGTGCATTTTTCTTCTGAAATCCCAACAACCGGATAAGATCAGGCGAGACCGGCCGCGGCAAATCGACATGGTCGAGCTACTGAAGGTTTCTATCTCGATCTCCAGTTTACGCGCCAAGCCGGAGTGGATCGTGCATTGCCAGCCAGCGGCGGGCAAAGCGTATGTATGTATAGCCGCGCTGCAGAATATGATGCTTGTATCCACAGATTCTGCGCCGACAGGCACGTACTCGTACCAAGATCAATTAAAAACAGTTAACCTGTTGTTAATGAGCCACTGGGTCTGTCCGTGGCGCATGATTACTCCGCACTTGATGTACAGATGCAGAAGACTGTTACAACTGCCGGCAGCTGCTGTTGCTGTCTCGCATTTGAGAAATGGGGACTGGCCCGGTCCTGCCTGAGCAAGTGACCCAGCACGGTCGATCGAGACGTAGATGTGTCTGTTTCCTGAGAGCCCGACCTTTGACCTTGCCCATAGCAAGTCCTCGGCCAATTTTAACTTTATCTAGAGCACCATTGCTAAAAAAAAAACTTTATCTAGAGCACCATCGCTCAAATTTAAACTAAAACCACGACGAGTAATTTGGAACAGAGGAAGTAGAAATTTTCTACTCTTTTCATACTCCAAACAGGCCTTGTGAAGCACGAGGATCGCATGAGATGGCATGCGGACAAAAACAAATAAAGCGAGGGAGAGGAAGCTTTGGAAGCTTCACGCCTCCAGATTACGCGAGGATTGTGTTTCTTCCTGTCCAACCACTGCTTCCCTCTGACCTTCCGGTCTCTGCTTCATTATACAAGAATAACATGATATTGCATATGTTCAGTGTTTCTGGCAATCTTTTCATCTGTTGGAATATGTGCTTATAGTGTACCTCTGTCGAGCGGAAGCAGTAAGAGAACGCCAATTGACTTCGTGTGTGCACCGGACGATGCTAACATGCAACATGTCATCGGGCCAGGGCAGTCACCTGCCGACTCTGTTCAGCCATTATTGGCACAACACAACGGAGATTATCAACCCATGACAACATAAGTCGAAAAACACTGCACCAGCTGCTTTCACAGATTCTTGTCCGATTTTTTTGTTTTGTTTTCGTGTGTATGCAGAAAAGATTCTTTGTGTGAACCAGCAGTACGTACGACTGTCAAAACAAATGAGAGCTGAGAATAAGCTTAGGTCCAAGCTCAAAATGGGAGGTCATGCTCCTCTCTTCCAAACTTGCGACCAACACAACACAAATAGCATAGCATTAAACTTTAATTTCGGAAATGAGATAACTCTCGTGCAGCATGGCATAGCCCTTCGGTCTGGTGAAGGCACAAGGACAAGCTAGACCGCACCTGGCTTGTGCAGAAAGTGTTATTCCTACTTCGGTGCCTAACGATGCAGTGCATCTAATGTTTTCGCGATCAAAATCACACGACAGACACGACCATATGTCCTCCTCCCTTTCAGAAATTCGGCGAAACAATCTTCAGGAAACGAGCAAAAGCACTCGCTAATGTTATCTTTTTTCTGCAAAATGATCGCGATGTTTCTCTTTTGGAACACACTTTAATTTTTCAAAGCGTATTGTTCTATTTTCACTAAAACCTAACCCTTTTAAATAAATCGAACTACCAAATAAAAAAAGGAGTAACTGGCACTCTCATTCTAAAAAAACTACAACTACAGACCATGTTTAATAGATTACACGTGCGGCTCAAACTCTCATGGTGCTGCTAGCCAGTAAGAGCACTCTCGTAGTATTTCCGTCAATGAAAGTACATGTATACTGTCGAGCGTATGCACATGAGATGAACAGTGAAACCCTAAAGAATCAAAATAAAAACTTATTTTTTGGGCAATAAAATGGTCGAGTCCTCAAGCTGCACTATTATTATTTTGAAGAATTGACATTCATGGTCGTCTGTACAAAACAAATCCTTACTACTAGGGCCTCTTTGATTCGCAGGATTGTCAAAATGAAGGAATAGGAAAAATGTAGGAATAGGATGGCATGTCCCATAGTATCCTACAGGATTTGAAAGAATGTTTGGGGCTTCTTTGATTCAAAGCAATTGCATAGGATTTTTGGAGGATTTGAACCCTTAGGATTTTTTCTTGTGATGCTCGTTTGATTCGTAGGATTGGCATCCTTAGGAATTCTTCCATAGGATCCATTTGTACTACATTTTGGTGGAAAATTTCCATCCACTCAAACCTCTTTGTGGAATTCCTTTGTATTTCCTGCGCTATCAAACATTCTTTCAAATCCTGTAGGATACTATGGGACATGCCATCCTATTCCTATATTTTCCCTATTCCTTCATTTTGACAATCCTGCGAATCAAAGAGGCCATTGATAGCGTGGGAAATACAAAGGAATTCCACAAAGATGTTTGAGTGGATGGAAATTTTCCACCAAAATATAGTACAAATGGATCCTATGGAAGAATTCCTAAGGATGCCAATCCTACGAATCAAACGAGCATCACAAGAAAAAATCCTAAGGGTTCAAATCCTCCAAAAATCCTATGCAATTCCTTTGAATCAAAGAAGCCCTAAATACTTTCAAAAATGGCTTCTTTAGAGATGCTCTAAGGGCGTCTTGAACGTTGACCCCTAAATTTTCTCCGGTATCCATCGACAGGCTGGAGGACCAATCTGCAAACGCAGATGTGCGAGCCGGTCATCCAAGCTATTGATATACATTTCAAATAGGGTTTCAACAAACCGAATGAAATTCATCAAAGTTCGGATAGAAAATACCACAAATCATCCATACATAGCATGCAGATAAGTCTAGTACATTAATAGTTCAAATTTAACAAGAAATAGTTCTAATTCAATTACATTAACCAGATATTCAATAATTTTTTTATTAACGAATCGTGTCGTCCCACACATACTGCCCCTTTAGCTTCATCCAATAGTGTATATACTTAAATGGCCATGTCTCTAGTCTGTGATACATCATGGCGTATGCAGTACACAATGTGTTGAGCAATATTGAGTGGATGAATAATTCAATCAACAAGTTGAACAAGAAGAAGCAATACTTATGATCACCCCTGCTGCCGCGCGCAATGGCCATCTTGTCTCCAGCCGATCAACCGCGTCACAAACTTGGTGATGGTGGTCTGGATGGCTTACCATCGATACGATAACGACTTCATATTGCGTTCTTGAATGGTGTCCATGTCGCAAGGTGCAATGTTCTTTCACATGTGAAACGAATCATGCACCCGCTACCAGGTGAGTCCCCTTCTGCTCCTGCCTACGAAATCAACGGATACGGCCAACCACTCATCACACAACAGCTCATCATCCATGGTCGAGTCCCCCGCCATCGTTGTACTCTAAAAAAAGGCATGGCATTCGAAAATAAGCTCAATGACATTTGACTGGACGCCTGTCGTGTGTGGTGTTCGTCATGAACATCATCGACAAGACGGAGTGTAACTGGCTACAGATGGGTCCTCGATGGAGGGCATAGTCGTAAAAGGCGAGTGGGCATGTCGGTGCTGGTTGCGAACATCCGGCAATGTCTATATGGAGGCCGGAGAGGTACATCGGCGACGTCAAAGGAGGAGGGTGCAGATGCAAAGTAAGAGAGAGACGAGATGGATTGGAAAAGAATGGGACTGATAGGAGGGTTTTAGTGGACCGGGGGTGTCGGAGACTCGGAGTACCACGTGGCTGTTGTCTGGACTCCTGCAAAACCCCTAACTTTGCTTCCAATTTGCAGAGAAAAGTTCAACAAAATCGGTGGGCAAACCAATACAGACCCATGTTGGATGGCAAATCACATCCGAACTACGCCACGTATGCAGGTGATTTGTGTATCCAGTGGCGTGGCCAGCATTTTCGGCCAGGGTTGTCCAATTGATACATGCAATATTTATATTAAAAAATATGACATACCAATATATTTAGGGAAGAGCTATGTGTATTAAGATGAGGGGGCCAATGCCCCCAGCATTATACTTATTTTGGAAAAAATAATGTAAGGACCTGGATAGGAAATTTTATAGCCTTGCCCCCCCCCCCCAAACACTCATGGTTTGTGCCCTTCGCGTGAAAAGATATATGATCTGTCTGGTTTGGCACTCCGAGCAATCCAACAAAAAAATTGAAGCTGACTTCAATGCTGGCCTCTATTTGGACCTTATTTAATTTATTGGTTCGCCCTAGTAGCAACAACTTTTCCTATTGGTTTCTAAGCCAATGAGCGGCAGCAGAATCCTCTGCCAATTATTTGACGCACCAATATTGGCATATAGCGAGCACAGGAAGGATCCAGACTGACTTGTCGTCTTGCTCCACCATTGCATGCTAGTATAGAATTTATCAATAATGTATGTGGAAGTTTAATTTTTGCAGCAATTCTACAATAAAAACCGCTCATAGTTAAACCTTGAAGCAAAATCATACTTTGAATTGAAAATGGAAATCATATTTTAAATTGTAAAGGTGTGAAGTTGGTGAAGTTCATGCCTCGGTGTTTAGCTCTACCCTGTGCATGCATTACTACCATCCGCTTCGCTGGCACACCTCCGCCTTATGCCTACATGACGCAATGCGTCATCGGCTTCTGTCACACTAAACGCTAGGGTTTGCTGTCGCGGTGTGGTTGGTTGGAGACTCCGAGGCATCAAGTCCATCCTCTTGCATACAAAAAACCTGCTTTAAGCATACGAGGGAACATTTCTTGGATAAAGCGTACTCCTAGAACGTAGGAAGTAACGAGTGAGCTAGTTATCGGATCCATAGTTTTTGGGCTTAGGCTTAGATGCCTGATTACTTTTTTATTACATGTATACTAAAGTTTCGGGCCGATGTACGGGGTGGTCCATGGACCACCCTGTCCACCCTCCAGCTACGCCACTACGGCTCGGGCGCTAAGCCAAGTAGTTTCAGCCTGTACGAAGCTATCTTCCTAAGCAGGCAGGCATATGCACCTTGATTGATTCTGGAGCACACGTAAAGCTAGCTAGCTTGACACTAGCCAATGACACACACGTCAGGGCAGCTAGTAAGGGCAAAGCCGACGGTTTGCTAGGTGGACAATGGCATGAGCGTGTGCAGCAATTTAATCGTGTATATATGGGTAGTGACTCGACTCGTGTAAGTAGTTTTGATGATTATTTGGACTTGATGTACACATTTTTTGGAACAAGTCAATGTGCTCTTGGCTTCTGGCAAATTGCAATTAACGCCATGACATTAGCGTGTGCAACAATTGAGGCACGAACACAGCTCAGCCACATCACCTGTTGACATGTCACGGTCTAATCAATGGCATGTAATATTAATCTCTACAAATTTATATGCTACAGTAGAGCACGAATGGGTTGTCATTGTTCCACTCATCGTATTATTTATTTATCCCTCACAAAAATAAGATTCATCATATAGTACTATTTTTTATTTAACCACGACAAAATATATCGCATTACCGGGAGACGTGGAGGTCTCCCACATGCCGATCTGGGCACGCATTTTCGATGCGCCCCCGATCATGTTCTTCGATCATGTGGCACGCAAGATAGGAGGTGAACTCGCTGAAGTACTCGAGGTGGACTCAGATAGTGAGGGCAGGATCTGGGGGGAGTCTATAAGGATCAGAATTAATCATGACGTGGATGAGCCATTACGTAGCAAGCTAGAGTTTCACGAGTTTGGAGAGAAGGTGATGTATCGCCTCAATGTAAAATATGAGAGGCTCCCTCGGTTTTGTAGTTTCTGTGGATATCTTGGGCATGGTCAACGCGAGTGTAAGCTGCCGGCAAACCTCCAAAAGATGAGCTTTTCGGCAGCTCTGCGTGCCTCCCCGTTTAAGAGAAGTAACAGTAGAGGAGGCTGCGTAGTACCGGAAACAACTAGTGCCAGAAGGTTCCTCCACTTCGAATCTGCAGCAGAAGGAGAAGCACGGTCTGCACCACTGATGCTTGCTGCAGAGAGATGCAGAGGTGTATCAGAAGATGTTCTTGATGATCCGTTGGTACAGGAAGCGATCGCTGCTGTCAGTGCCATAAAACTGGGCACTGAGAAGGAAAATAAGGCTAAAGGAAACGCTTTGCAGAAGACGCCCAGGCTTCAAGGTAAAGGATGTGAGCGCAATGAAAATGATGAAGGCACAAACAAACACCAAGGGGGCGACCCCCCAGGGAACACAGCCGGGCATGGTGGGATGGGTAGGGCTCAAACGATTGAGTTTCCCCCTGGCTTTGAACCAGTCCTCTACACTCACATGGACACCGAACTACCACCGGCCCTGGCTCTGCTAGGCTCAGAGGAAGAAAGAGGTACAAGCAAAACCAAGGGACAGTTGGTACCAGGCATGGAAGGCATGAAGGTGGATGGTCAAGAACAGGGATTCAGCATGGAGAAAGAGCAGGAGAAGCAGCATGTGGACAGTGCACACAGACAGGAGAGCCAGTTTCAATAAGGCATCAAAAATGACCCGAAGACGGCAGTAGCAAAGCAGGCCATAAGATCAGGGAAGAACGGACATGGAAAGAAGAAGCATGGGGGAAATCCCAAGAGTAACACCTCGGTGCTAGGGATGAGAGGTGAACGCATGATTGAGGGGGGAACCCCGATAGAGATGGACCACACCACTTGGGAGTCTGATCAACATAAGAAAAAACGAGGTGCAGATGGGCGGCTGGACAGGGATGAGGCAGGGCAAGGGGAAGTATCGGCAGCGACCGGGCCAGGGTCTCTTGGTGAACTGGAGGACGCGACTGCAAGCGTCCGTCGGGAGCCATGAAGCTCCTTAGCTGGAACTGCCGGGGTTTGGGACAACCTCAGACAGTTCAGGAGCTAGTGTGCTTGGTAAGCACGCATCGTCCTTCTATCGTCTTCCTCTCAGAAACTAGGCAGAATAAAGAGAGGGTGAGTAGTCTTGGGTGGAGAGTAGGTTTTAAAAATTGCATGCTTCATGATGGAAAAGGAAAAGGGGCTGGAATTGCTCTGTACTGGGATGACTCAGTCGAAATAAAGAAATTATCAGTTGGTCCGCGTTATATTGATGTGTTAATACGGAATAATCCGAATGAGATGTGGTGGAGGGGAACCTTTGTGTATGGGGAGCCAAGGGTGCAAGATAGGAGGCACATGTGGAACCTTCTGAAAAAGATTAAACACCACTCAAATACCCCATGGCTAGTAATTAGGGATTTTAACGAGACGATGTGGCAAAGTGAACATTATTCAGTCGCTAGGAGATCAGAGAAGCGGATGGCGGATTTTAGAGAAGTGTTGAGCTGGTGTAACTTGCACGATCTGGGATACCGGGGTCCAGGATGGACTTTTGATAACAAGCAGGAGGGGAGGAAAAATGTAAAGGCAAGGCTTGACCGTGGTGTGGCTACACCATGTTGGAGCAATACGTTTGAGAATGCACAGGTAGATCATATCTGCTCCACCAGGTCGGACCACCTGCCATTGCTCCTTCAGTTCGGAAAGAAGTTAGAGTACAGGAAGAAAAAAGAATTCAGGTACGAAGCACTCTGGGACAGAGAGGAGTCCCTACAACCTACGATAGAACATAGCTGGAATAGCTCGAGGCCGGCGACAAATCTACAGGATATACAGGAGAAGCTACGTATATTGCAGCAAAGATTGGGGAAGTGGAGTTCAGAGAAAATCGGATCCATTACCCAACAAACTAGCAAACTCAGGAATCGGCTGCGCAATCTGATGCATAGACCGGCATGCGCAACAAATGACATAGAGATAAGAAAGGTTACTAAGGAACTTGATGAACTATTACTAAGGGAAGAGATACTCTGGAGACAACGGTCAAGGGTCACATACTTACGGGAAGGAGACATGAACACGGAATGGTGTCACTGCCAGGCAACATGGAGAAGAAAACATAATAGCATCACAAAATTGATGAATGAGAAAGGGGAGTGGATAGAGCAAAAGACGGATCTTCATAAAATGGCGACAAATTTCTTCAAGGTGCTCTACGCCGAAGACAAGAATGTAAAACCGCAGGAAGTCTTGGGTCTGTTTAGTGAGCTTGTGAGTCAGGGGATGAATGAGGAATTGGAGAAGGAATACACGGAGAAAGAGATCAGTGACGCCTTGTTCCAAATAGGCCCCCCAAAAGCCCCAGGACCAGACGGCTTTCATGCAAGGTTTTACCAAAGGAACTGGGGGGTACTAAAAAATGAGGTGGTGTCTGCTGTAAAGATATTCTTTGTAGAAGGCATAATGCCGGAGGGACTGAACGACACAGTCATAGTGTTAATCCCCAAAGGCAACGATCCCAAAAATCTAAAGGATTTTCGGACGATCAGTCTGTGCAACGTGATTTATAAGGTGATCTCGAAGTGCCTGGTCAACCGGTTGAGACCACTACTTGATGAGCTTATCTCGGAGACTCAAAGCGCCTTCATACCGGGGAGAATGATTACAGACAATGCCTTGATAGCCTTCGAGTGTTTCCATAAGATCAGCCACAGTAAGGTCCCGCAAAACACACATTGTGCCTACAAGCTCGACCTCGCCAAAGCTTATGACAGAGTAGATTGGAACTTCCTGGAGGGGGTTTTGGTTAAGTATGGGTTCAGTAAGAAGTGGATAACCTGGATCATTGTATGTGTCCGATCTGTCAGGTACACGGTGAAGTTTAACGGAGAGCTGCTGGAGCGGTTTAAACCGACGAGAGGCTTAAGGCAGGGAGACCCACTGAGCCCATATCTATTCCTGTTTGTAGCGGAAGGCTTGACACGCATAATGCGGAAAGAAACACAGGAAGGATCCATCACGCTAATCAAGGTCGCACGGGGGAGCCCAGGCATCTCAAACCTGCTCTTCGCGGATGATAGTATGGTGTTCTTTCGTGCATCCGTGGACCAAGCAAAGGTGATCCGGAGTGCTCTGGACAGATTTCAAAGTGGTACAGGGCAAATCCTAAGCACAAGTAAATGCTCGATAATGTTCTCTGTGAAGTGCCCAAGTAACATTCAGACTGAGGTCAAGAATGTTTTGATGGTGGAAACCTCTACGTTCGAAAGCAAATACGTCGGGCTACTAACGCTGGAGGGGAGAATGAAGGATGAGAACTTTCAACCCATCATGGAAAGGTTCATGAAGAGATGTAGCAACCAGAATGGTAGACATATGTCCTTTGCTGCGAAAGAAGTACACGTCAAATCAATAGTGCAAGCGCTACCGACCTTCACCATGGGCGTGTTTAAAATGTCAGTTGGCTTCTGTGATAAATAGAAAGATTAATAAGAGAATTCTGGTGGGGAGAAGAGGAGGGCCAGCGCAAAGTTCATTGGATGTCGTCGGACAAAATGACGAAACCTAAGAGAGGAGGAGGCATTGGATTTAGGGATATGCACTTGTTTAACCAAGCACTGCTAGCTAGGCAAGGTTGGCGACTGATCCAAAAGCCAGATAGTTTGTGCGCTAGGGTATTGAAATCGAAATATTATCCGAACGGAGAGCTGATGGATACGGTATTTGCCGCTGACGCATCGCAGTCTTGGAGAGGCATCGAATTTGGCCTTGAGCTGCTTAAGAAAGGGCTGATATGGCGGGTAGGAGATGGGAGGAGCATCCAAGTACAGAGGGATCAATGGATACCAAGAAGAGAGGGCCTCAAAGTGGCCAACTTTACATGCAGATCTCGAATCTGGTGGGTCAACCAACTTATAGATCCAGTCTCAAAACAGTGGAACCAGGAGCTTATCCAGCGAATATTTAACCATTTTGATGCCTCTGAAATTCTCAAGATCAGAATACCAGAAGGGGAGGTGGCAGATTGCATTGCATGGCACTACGAGAAGTCAGGTGTGTTTACGGTCAGGAGTGCTTACAAGCTTGCGACGAGGCTCAAGGGGATCGGACCTCAAACATCAAGCTCAACCGCTGAGATAGATAACCGTAGCAGTTGGGACCTCATATGGAAAGCAGGTATACCAGAGAAAATAAAAATATTCGCCTGGAGGGTAGCCACCAATACATTAGCAACTAAGATGAACAAATGCAAACGTACTCTTGCCATTGATAATACCTGTAACATTTGTGGTAACGCGGAGGAGAACGAATATCATGCAGTAGTGGAATGCACCAAGAGCAGAGCACTTCGGCAGGAAATGAGAGGCAAATGGGCTCTGCCAAGAGAAGAATTTTTCCGCTACACTGCGACAGACTGGCTCCAAAGCCTGTTAAATTCGTGTGAGGGAGCGACACGGAACATAGTTCTTCTCCTGCTGTGGCGGGCATGGTACCTGCGCGAGAACATAGTCCACGGAAATGGCAAAGAGCACATATCGAGATCGGCCGCTTTTCTACTTCAGTATGAGCAGGAGATTAATGCAGCCCAAGATAAACTGAAACCTGGAAGTGCAAATGGATGCCAAACACTAGTAGAAAACGGGCCTATTGTCCCGGTTCTTGAACCGGGACTAAAGGGTCAGTACTAATGCCCTAGCCCTTTAGTCCCGGTTCAAACAAGAACTGGGAAAGATGGGCCTCCACGTGGCCTGTGCGCGGAGCCCAGGCAGGAGGGCCTTTGGTCCCGGTTGGTGGCACCAACCGGGACCAATAGGCATCCACGCGTCAACATTTCTGTGGCTGGGGTTTTTGTTTTTTTAAAGGGGGGGGGGGTTGGGGGTTTTGGCGGGTTAATTTAGGTGTTTCATATATTGTGTTAGCTAGCTAATTAATAGAGAGAAGTGTCCTCTCTTATGTCCGTGCTTGGTCGACGCTACGTACTATACATACGTATAGAGAGGACTAGACACGCTAGCTAGCTAGTAAGCAAACGAAGGAAACAGAAGATCGTCATCAACATATATATGCATACAGAGAGAAGTGATATCGATCACCTCTCCTTCTCCAAGAGATTGGTCGAACAACAAGTTCTCGTATATCTATCCGACACTACCGGGTACATATATACAATAATTATCTCTTACAAATATAATCTCCTATCATACGGACGCATGGTCCACATAGTATTCTCTGTCTTCAGCGATCATGTGGTCAAGGAAGAATGCCGCCAATTCCTCTTGAATTGCTCGCAGACAATCTGGTGGTAGGAGTTCATCCTGCATCCGAAGGTGGTAGGGTGGGTCTATTCTCATAACACCCCTTAAGACCATATTCTCATAACACCTAACCTTATTCTCCTAACACCCATCCCCCCACGTTGAACCTTATCATCCCACCCCCACGTTCCCCCGGTCAAACCCCACCCCACCTTCTCTCTCTCGCCTACCTCCCACCATCGCCCCACCCTGGAGCCCCGCGCTGCCGGCTAGCCAGGGCCACCGCGCCGCCGCTCTCCTTCCTCTGGAGCCGCCGCTCCTTCCTCTGGAGCCGCCGCTCGGGACCCGCCCCACTGCCTTCTTCCTTTCAGTGGCCCCACTAGCGCCCTGGATCCCCCGACGCAGCACTCGCCCACCTCTCTTCCACCTCCCTCCTGTCGAGCCTGCCCGGCGACGGATCCAGCAGGACCCTCCTTCACCCCCTCCTGCCGAGCCTGCCCGGCGACGGATCCGGAAGGATCCTCCTCCACCTCCATCCTCCTGTACCTGCCAGGCGACAGATCTGGTAGGACCCTCCTCCACCCCCTCCTACTGTGCCTGCCCGGCGATGGATCCGACGGGGTCCTCCTCCACCTCCGTCCTCCCGTGCCTGCCCGCCGACTGGATCCTCCTACACCTCCCTTTTCCCATGCTAGCCGGTCACGCATCCGGCAAGATCCTCCATCTCTCTCCTCCGACTCCTTCCTGGAGACCGATACGGCGCGATCCTCCTGCAGCTCATTGTTGTTATCCACTAACAGTGAGCAGTGCAGGTCAGTTGGGGCGTCCGTGCAGTGCGCAAGCACTTGAGGATGACGGGCTCACACTTCGATTTCGATCGTGCGAAGCCGCTATATGGATGCGTGTGATAGGTGGTTCTCCAGTTAGATTACCAGGCGAGCGAACTGCATTGCAGTTTGTGACTTGGCGGAGACGAACGCACACCAGCAACAGTTTTGTTCAATTTGCAGCTCATTACTCCCATCCGAGAGGCTCACTACAAATTTTGTTCTATTTTGAGGGGAGAATGCAGTCCCCTCGCATTGATGTCTTTTTGTTTTGTTTCTACTAGGGTAGAATGGGAGAATCTCGTGGATGCACTGTGGGGTTTACTTTATTTTTTTGTTTCCTAAAGAATGCGGGGAACAAAATAAAACATTGAATGCAGTTCGCTCGCCTTGTCCTTCCATCGTCGTGCGTGTTTGTTCAGTTCATCTAGGTGGTTCGCTTTGTAAAAAAAAATAGAAATTCCCATGTGAGGTTCACTTCTTTGTCTAATGCATTTTCTGAGACTAAGGAGGTGTGGGCGTTTGCAATTTGTGTAGCAGCTCCTTATCCATGTGCTCCATCTGCAGTGCACTTGGTCATTGTGTGATGAAGAAAACATGTGTATACTGAATTTGGTGTGTTCTTTTGGGTACTGAATTAGGTGTGTTCTCGTGTGTACTATTTGTGTAAACAAAATGATGTTTAATTAACTTTTGTATCAAGTGGAGTTTGTTTTCTGTGCATCAAAATTCAGTCGACTACATCAAAATGGTGTTTAATTAACCTGCAATGCATTTGGTCCTCGGATGTTGTTCCTTTTTTAAGTGATGCCGTTCACTTGCCCCCAACATGAAAATGCAAAAAAAAAAAGCGGAACAACAAAATAGCGGAATCTCAAAAAAAATGTACGCATAATTCCGATAAACGGTTAAAAAACTAGAGCAAAAAAGGTACCGAAAAAACAACACGTACAGTTTTTTCAAACATGCAGTTCACTGGTCTAAAAAACAAACAAATGCAGTGCACTTTGGTCTAAAAAAGTCCATTGCAAAGGACTCTTTGAAGCTCACTTTATTCTCTCACGAAGTTGGCAATAAAAAAACCTTTGTGGTTCACTTGGTGATCCAAAAACAAAGACACATCGGAAAGCAGCTCACTTCTCAACACTTCTCAACGCGCGTAAAAAATTAATTAGTACGAAAAAAGACAACAGTAAATCATGAGGTTCACTTTTGGTAGTGTTCCGCTTCACTTTCGGGGAGTGTTGCGGTCCACTTTACTTCGAAAAAAAAGTTGGAAAAAAGACAACAAAACTCCTCTGAGAAAAATCTACGTCCAACAAAATAAATCATGATGTTCGATTGAATGTCTGATGCAGTGCGTTCTTCAGTTTAAAGCAGTGCGCTTTTCCGTCCGATGCAGTGCACGCGTCGATTTTGTTGTCGCGAAAAATAGAGTTTCCGCGTTTTTGTAATTTCAAAACTGCTCTTAAACCGTAATGAATTAGAGGGAGTGTTCTACATGAAAAAGTAGCGTCTCGACGATATCTTTCCAACGGTGTATCATTTGTATCATTTCGACCAACGTTTTGTAAAACTTTCACGAAAAAACGGTCGTTGCCCTTCGTAGTCAGCCGCACGATTTTCAAATTTAACTAAAAACCGTAACGAATCTCAAAAACATTTCAACATATGAAAGTTGCGCCTCGTTCGTAGCTTTCCAACAGTATATTACACGCCTTGTTTTGACAAACGGTTAGAGAACTGGAGTGAAAACAGTACCGAAAATTTGAAAAAAACGAAAAACACAATTTCGCAATTTAGTAAATTCAAAAACTGCTCTTAAACCGTAGCGAATTGGAAAAAAATAATAGATACGAAAAAGATGCGCGCCGACGATACCTTTCCAACGGTGTATCATATGTTTCATTCCGACAAGCGATTTAGAAAAAAACGCCAAAAAACGCTCGCTGCCATTCGTTGTGAGCCGCACGATTTTCGAAACTGCTCTGAAAGTATGATGAATTTTAAAAAGTGTTCAACACGGCGAAGTTGCGTCTACTCCATAGCTTTTCAACGGTATATTACACGCATAATTCTGATAAACGGTTAAAAAACTAGAGCAAAAAAGGTACTGAAAAAAACAACACGTACAGTTTTTTCAAACATGAAGTTCGCTGGTCTCTGTGGTGCGGTGCGTATAACTTTCCAATGCAGTATTACAATGCAGTTCGGAAGTGTTATGAGAATATTATTCTCATAATGTTATGAGAATAGACCGGCTGTATATATATATGTATATATATATATATATATATATATATATATATATATATATGTATATATATATATATATGTATATATATATTATATATATATGTATGTATGTATGTATGTATATATAAATGAAACTCAACACAAATGATGGTAATGAAATAAAATTGTGAATATTATTGCTTACGCACTTCAAATTGTTCGTCAGAGTAGCCCCGCTCACAGGTCGTGTGGCGAATGGACTCGCAAACGTAGTATCCACAGAAATCAGTGCCTTGTTCCTGCCACAACCACTTTACAAGAAATAGAGGTCAATCAAACTGATAAGCAAGAATGCCAAATGGTATTGATGAAACTAGCGCTTGAATCAATATGAGATGCGCGGAACATGCTACTATATAGTACTTACTTTCGGGTGTCTAAATTCCAGCTGCTTCGGCAGTCCCGGAGATATTTTGGTGAATTTTCTCCAAACCCTGCCAGACAAAGAAAACAATTACTTGATATCAGAAATGAACAAAGTTGCTGATATGCATGGTGGATAATGATCGACTTAACTTACTTCTCGAGCATTTGAGTCATGTCCGCATACTCCTTGGGATCTTTTCGTTTAGAGTCCAAGACAGTTACTACTCGCAGCTCAAGCTTAATCTCTAGGAGAATATAGTGGAAACTGCGCACGCATGCATTAACTCATCAATTACATTACTATAACCTTGACTAATATATAAGGGAAACCGAATATGCACAAGACAGTAACACTCACTTGAAGTTGTAAGGAAAGAGTATTATATCTTTGTTTTCATTTATTACCAATGATCGTAGCAAGTTGGCCTCGGTATCTGCGGCATGAAATTTAACCTCAGTTGCATTTATGAGATATGTGTTAATGAACCCAATATCACCGACTTGTATTTTCTTCAATTCGACGATCTTCAATCTGCATAATATAGTGAGGATAATTATAAATACATGCAATGAAAGAGCTGAGCTATATACAGAGACTTAATGACAGAAGTAGTACTACTTACAGACAGTAGCAGGTGACCGTTGCTTTATCGAGGGCCAATTGATTGAAAAACTGAAAGAACTCCTCAAATGGAATAGGCAACAGTTCAATTCCAACGAGGTCATGCTCCTTTTTAACTTTCACATACAAAGTATCCCTCCCCCCAGACTCTCTGCATATTTTCAAGTACCAATCATGCAATCTTCGCATCATCATTGATAGAGATCTTTCATCTTTGACGAGAGGCTTCCCGTACGCGTATCTTTGTATCTGCACCTCCAAGAAATCATAATGTACATCGTCGGGCAGGTAATCTCAAAGATTGCTATAACCGGGCACCATCCTCGGATCATTTGCGACGATGTCGCTAGACACCTTGAGCGGAGGGCACGATTGGTCCGCTTGTTCGCCGAGCTGGGCAATTTGTTTCCCAGCTCGTCCTTCTGCTAACCTTTGATCACTTCTAGTACTTCCCGACCGCTTCGCTTCGTGAAATGACTTTTCAATAATGCGGTCATAGTTGTCTTTCGGCGGAGACTTTGGTGGTTTCTTCAGGGCAGCCAGAGTGCGTTTTGCTTTCACTGGATCTATCTTCTCCTCCGGAGGTGGATGTCTCTGTGCTTTCAACCCATGAAACCAGTCCTTCACTTCGGCTTTAACGATCTTCGCGTTTTCCTCGTCGGACCTCTCGTATGGTAACTTCTCTAGAGGCGTGAGAGAAGGACCGAATATGTATTGCCTCCCGCATCTGGCTGTACTGCTAGACACCGGCAGAGCAGACGGAGCAATTGTCTTCTTTCCTTGCTTACGTGGCGGAGGAGAAGGACTACGACGCGTCGGAGCAGCCGGAGCGGCGGCGGGTCTCTTCCGCCCTTGCTGACGAGGTGGAGAAGGAGGAGGTTGGCTGCTCGTGCGCTAGCGCAGGCGGAGAAGCAGGCGGAGTGCCGCCACGCATCGGAGAAGGAGCCGGCCGAGTGCCCTGATCGTCACTCGCCGGAGGAGGAGGCAATGGAGGAGGTGGAGTGCCCTGACTCGCCGGAGGAGGAAGAGGAGGCGGAGGCGTCCAGTTCAGAAGGTTGATGAGGTCCTTCCGCCATAGGCATGGAGTCTTCAGAGAAGAACCCAGCCGAGTCTCCCCTTCACCGGTAGGGTGGTCAAGCTGGAGGTCCTCAAATCCCTCCTTTATTTCATACACCATCACCCTACCATATCCTTCTGGAATCGGCCGGCAGTGAAAAGTTGCGCCGGGTTCAGTAGGAAAAACAGAGCCAACAGCCGCCTTGACCTTCATATTAATCCATTGCGTCATAAGGTGGCAATTTTGAGACTCCGTGATAGCATCCACAGGATAGCTGGCAGGAGATGTCAAGACATGCTCCTGCTGAAGCAGCTCGGTGGAAGCCACGCTGCTTCTCCGCTGAGATGGCGGGGTAGCTTCGGGGGAAGCTTCGGCAGTTCTTTTGCTGCGATTTGCTTCTCGTTCCTCTACCGCTTGCATCCTAGCGTGCAGCGCCTGCATTTCGGTCTGCTGCACTTTCTTCCTCCTCTCGTGGCATTTGTAACCGCCTGCGTCCGGAAAACCAGCCCTCCACGGAACGGAGCCTGGCGTGCCTCGTGTCCGCCAGGGTGCTCAGGATTCTCGAGGGCCATTGTGAGCTCGTCGTTCTCTCTGTCGGGAACGAACGTCCGTTGTTGCGCTGCTTTGATATAGTGCCGAAGCTTCTTGACTGGTATTTCCAATTGCTCGTCCGTCCAAATGCACTTCCCTGATACACGGTCCAAGGTTCTGCCAGCCCCTAAGAACCAAGTCCGGCAACGGTCTGGCCAGTACATTGTCTCTGGTTCGATCCCTTTATCAAGCAGATCATTCTCAGCCCTGGCCCACTTAGGCCGGGCTCTGAGGTAGCCACCTGACCCCGTGCGATGGTGATGCTTCTTCTTCGCAGCATTTTGCTTGTTTGTCGTCGACATCTTCTTACTCTTTTCCGATGTCTTGTAGGCCACAAATGCGGGCCAGTCATCTCTGATATTCTCATATATGCCCTTGAATTCTGGTGTCTCTTTTTTGCCGACAAAACTATTTAGGTATTTCTTCCACCTCCTGAATAGGTCTGCCATCTTCATAAGAGCAAAAGACTTGATTAATTGCTCTTTAACTGGCTTCGCCGGATCATCCTCTGGCGGTAGGGTGAAATTTGACTTCAGCTCAGTCCAAAGATCATCTTTCTGCATATCAGTGACATAAGACACCTCATGGTCTTCTATAGCCGGCTTTAACCATTGCTGGATGCTGATCGGTATCTTGTCCCTAACCAGAACCCCGCACTGAGCAACAAATGCGTTCTTTGTCCGGATGGGTTCAATCGGTTGGCCATTGCGCACGATTTCTATGATCTCAAACTTTTCATCCGAGCTCAACTTTTTCTTCGGGCCTCGTCTCCTTACCGAAGTTGTGCTCGATCCGGAGGGCTAGAGAAAAGAACAAAGACGAGAGTTAATTAATATGTGTACATACCAAAACAATGAATGCATCAATTAACTAGTCAGCACAGGCTTAACTAATATATATACCTAGCCGGGCTCGGTTCGGTCACCGGAGCTTTCAGCACGGTCTCCTTCTTGCACCGGCATTGGGTCACCGGAGCCGTCCTCACGGTCTACTTCTTGCACCTGCATTGGGTCACCGGAGCCATCATAATCATAGCCTGCTTCTTCACCCTCTCTTTCCAGCAGATCATCGGTCTCGTTGAGAAATGACAAGACGGCATCACGTCCGTTTGCGATTATGTCCAGCAACAACGCTTCTTGTGCTTCATCTCGGGGGGTGTCCATAGTTTCTACAAATATTTACAACATGGCAATTATTATTCAAACATGACAGATGGATATATTAGTGGCAAACGTAGAACTAGTTAGCTAATCACAGTAAAGAATCATATTAATTTGTGGCCTCGACGCTGCTTCTCTAGGGTTTCGGGTTGCCTCGACAACGCTTCAAGGGTTAGGGGTGTCCTCGAGAACGCTTCAAGGAGGGGGTAATATTGACAACGATGAGATACATACATGGGAAAATAATGTTATCGGGGAGGGGGTATATCGACGATGATAGACCCCCCCACGTGTTGAAGTTATCGGGAGGGGGTATATCGACCCCCCTCGTGTTGAAGTTATCGGGAGGGGGTATATCGACCCCCCCCCCCACGTGTTGAAGTTATCGGGAGTTTATATCGACACGACATACGTACATGGGAAAATAATATATATTATCGGGGAGGGGGTATATCGACCCCCCCCCACGTGTTGAAGTTATCGGGAGAGGGTATATCGACCCACCCCCATGTGTTGAAGTTATCGGGAGTTTATATCGACACGACATACGTACGTACATGGGAAAATAATATTATCGGGGAGGGGGTATATCCACCCCCCCCTCGTGTTGAAGTTATCGGGAAGGGTATATCGACGACGACAGACCCGATAAAACATAAGAAAACGAAGAAGAAATAAAAAGAGGAGAATATCGAAGAAAGGAATTGCTAGAGGAGAATATCGAAGAAAAAAAAATAAGAAAAAAAAGAGGAGAAGAAGAAAAAATAGAAAAAAATAGAATATATTCTATTTTCTCTTCTTCTCCACTATTCCTTTCTTCTTCTCCTCTTCTTTTTCTTCTTATATTTATTTCTCCTCTTCTTCCTCTCCTCTTCTTCTTTCTTTCCTCTTCTTAGATAAAACTTTTCTAAAAATGTAACTTTTGCCGCTCATGTCAAAGTTATCGGGGAGGGGGTATATCAACCCCCGCCCCCTCATGTCGAAGTTATCGGGGAGGGGGTATATCAACCCCCGCCCCCTCATGTCGAAGTTATCGGGGAGGGGGTATATATCGACCCCCACCCCCCTCATCATGCATATAACATACATATATACATTGAATTTTTTTTACATATATGCAACAAAAACATTAATACACATATGAACAAAAAAACATGCTCTGAACATATATATAGCCATATACATACATATACACATTATATATACATATGAAAAAAAATTAATCACCTAATAAAAAAATAGTGGCGCGGTGGCTCAGAGTGACTGGCGACGACGACGGCGACAGCGGGGGCGGCGAGGGCGCCGACGCGCGGGGTCGGGCCGCGGGCAGGGGCTCGGGCGCGGGGCAGGGGCCATCGTGGGGACGGTGTGGTCGCGCGAGCGCTGGCAGCGGCGAAGGCGATGACGGGCCCGGGCGACGGCGACGAGGGGCGCGGGCGCCGGCGACGGCGACGAGGAGCAAGGCGTCGGCATCGGGGCAGAGGGCGGCGTCGGCGTCGACGAGGGCGAGGCGACGGCGACGGCGGGGGCGGCGTCGACGTCGGGGCAGCCTGACGGCGTCGGCGTCGGGGCGCAGATGAGACTGGAATTTCCTAAGTGTGAACTTATATAGTAATGCCTTTAGTCCCGGTTTGTGCCACAAACCGGGACTAAAGGGGGGGCATTAGTCCCGGTTGGTGCCACCAACCGGGACCAAATGTATTTTTCAGCAGCCCAAAGGGCGGGAAGCGACGGCCTTTTGTCCCGGTTGGTGCCACCAACAGGGACCAAAGGCCCTGTGCTGGCGCGGGTGCGGTGGGATGTTTAGTCCCACCTCGCTAGTTGAGAGAGCTCGGGTGTGGTTTATAAGCGCCGCTGCGCCCACCCACTCGAGCTCCTCTCAACTACAGGCTTACGGGCCTAATTTGTACACTGCTATGCCTGATGGGCCTGCTGGGCCTTCTGCGGGCCTGAATCCTGGCCCATGGTTGGGTTTCTAGTCGTATTCAGGCTGTGCTGGCCCAGTAGGTGGCATTCTTTGTTTCTATTTTTTTTTCATTTCTACTTAGAACTAAATACTTATAGTTTTTTTTAGTGATTTCTTTTTTCTTTTAGGTCACAAAAATTATAAACTTTCTATTAGTTCCATTAGTTTTAAAATTTGAATATTTTAAAATTTGTGTGAATCACTAGTTTATGAATAACTTTACTATAAAAATTGATTTTTGAGTCATTCTTTTTCCTGCTATTTAATATTACTATGTTTATCATTATACTCAATTTGATAAGTTTAGTTAGTCATAACAAATATTATAGGCATTTTTTTCTATTTTGCTATTTATTTTTTCATTTCTACTTAGAACTAAATACTTATAGTTTTTAGTGATTTCTTTTTTCTTTTAGGTCACAAAAATTATAAACTTTCTGTTAGTGCCATTAGTTTTAAAATTTGAATAGTTTAAATTTGATTTTTTTTTTAAATTTGTGTGAATCACAAGTTTGTGATTAACTTTACTAAAAAAATGAACATAGATGCACCTATAGATTAAATTCAACCTAAATTCATAATCAATTTCTATGAATTTCAGAGAAATTCATTATGAATTTAGGTCAAATTCCCTGTATAGGGGCATCTATTTTCACTTTGAGAGGAGCTCAACAAGGCAAAGAGGGACGTGTTTATAAACCGGGGTGGGTGCCCTTCGGTGGACGAGGTGGGACTAAACTCTGAGCGCAACATCACCAACCCTTTAGTCCCGGTTTGTGGCACAAACCGGGACTAATGGTCATGGGCCAGGGGCGAGCCCTATTATAATGAATTCTTTGAAATTTGTGTGAATAGTTAAAATTTCTGTTAGTGCCATTAGTTTTCAAATTTGAATAGTTACAATTTGAATTCTTTGAAATTTGTGTGAATCACAAGTTTGTGGTTAACTTTACTAAAAAATGAACATAGATGCGCCTATAGAGAAAATTCGACCTAAATTCATAGTTTTCAAATGAACTCTGAAAAAGTTTGCATAGCATGTGCATGTACAAAACGGACAATGGTATCATACTCGTCTGTTACAAAGTTGTCATGGTATCATCATAATAGTTGCGGAAGAAAGTCTTCACTTTTTCTTCGCTTGTGTCATTTGTTTATTGCGCCGTAACCATGGATAATCTTCACCGCATTGTTCAAGAATTCGGCCGAGTTACCATTTAAATGGCCATTTAATTGCTACGCAGTGCCTAACTGAGGCGAATAGCACATACCCGGTTCATTAAATGGTCAAGCCAATTAACTGGCATTTAATCAGTTGCAGACGATTAAGTGGTTCTCAAACCGATTAATCGGTGACGGGTCAGGTAACTGAAGTGGCATCCATAAAAAAAGCGGTACCGAAGTGGCAATCCAGGCCATTATTTGGCCCCGTAACCTCTGGCACTGCATCCTCCCTCTCCTAAATCGCAGCGCCCCTTCCTCTCCTGACTCCTCACGAGTCACGACCATGGCTTCTCCTCGCTGGCCCTAGCCACCGCCGGCGATCGCCCTGCTCCCGTCGCCGGCCCTGCCCTCCTTCTCTGACCCCATCCCCTCCCATCCTCTTCTGCCCGCCTCCCCTCTAGCCCCTACCTGCAAGCTACATCAGCGGCGGCATAGGACAATCAGCAGCATCGACCTAGGCCAGGCAACAGTGCCGGCGACCTAGGCCAGGCAGCAGCGCCGGCAACCCCTCGAACCAAGTCCCCAAGGATTCACCAACCAACAAGGTATAGTTCTGCTAAGATTCATCTCATGTGCAGCTGTGAGCATTGGATTATGTGGTGTATAATACATGAAAAACTAGTTACATGTTGCCAATATATTCTCATGTTGTAATGCCCAGGATGGAGTTATACCTCCTACGTGTCGAGGCACGACTTAAAGGCATAAATCCATCCTAGAATGATCTCAAGTTTGGTATCTTTGCACAACTCATGTAAAAGAGGGATTAAATTGCAAAAGGAGATAGTTGGCTTACACTCGCCACTTCACACAAAACAATACATAAGCAATACATCATTCAAAACATCACAACCCGACTACGGGTGAAGAACCAAAAGAAAGATACCAAAGCAACATAAAGCCACAGGTCAGGATCGAATCCTAGTAGAAACCACTACTGAACATCGAAACGTCTCAAACAAAAGGCCACACTCTTCATCGAGCTCCCGGTGAAGAACTGATCCAACTCCTGCATCAAACTCGGCTGAACCTGCATCTGGTGTGGTGAAGTAACTGTGAGCCACAGAGGACTCAGCAATCCCGTTCCCGGGTAACAAGACTATTTAAGCCTTGGGTGAGGACAAGGCTGAAGAAAGAACGAGAGGTGAAGGAACAAACAAGAGTCTGCAGCAGCAACTAGCACTAACTTACGTAATAGAGAGCGAGAAGAGAAGAGCATCGGTCGAAAGGTGATCACGAAGTGATCCTAACTAAAGCCGGTCAAACATAACCCCACCATGTTCAACTCCCGAATCCCTATTCGGAAATTGACAGTCACGGTACACACGCTGGTAGTGTATTGAAACATTGTGTCAAGTTATCTACAACCGGAATTAACAAGCTCCCATCTGCCACATAACCGCGGGCACGGCTTTCGAAAGTTCAAACCCTGCAGGGGTGTTCCAACTTGGCCCATCACAAGCCCACGATCCGCGAAGTCGCAACTCCATAGGTGGGAAGACCCGAGTATTCTCGGAATCCCGTGCTCAAGTTAAACCGAACTAAGGTAAGGCTAATCCAGCAAATCCTCCCGGCGTGCCGACACCCTGATAGTAGCCGCGCGTATCTCGTCTCAGGCCACGACCGGATGGGACAAGCTACGGGTTTTTACCAAACCTTGAGTTTCCTCGAGGTGGCCCCGCAGGTTGCCCAGTTCGGACCAACACTCATGTGGAGCACTGGCCCGGGGGGGTTGAATTAAATAAAAGAGGGTTTGCAAGACCCTTATGCATGTTTTATTAGTTATTAGGCGAATAGTACCAATGTTGGGACTTGCTGGAAAAGACTTAGCACTTAGCGGTTTATCAAGGGGGTCCCATACACCCCAACCGTGTTAGGAACGCATAATCAAGGAACATAACACCGGTTTATACGGTTCCTAACGGCATGAGTGGAACAAAACACCAAGCAAAAGGCTTAGCCTTCCACCCTGCCAGTATATAGATGATTTCATTTTTAAGCATTTATATAGTGTGATATAACCCAACCAAACTTCAACATGAAGCAAGCATCTTCAATCTTCACCTGCAACTAGCAATGCTATAAGAAGGGCTGAGCGAAGCGTACTTAGCCAAGCAACGGTTTGCATAGGTAGGGTGGTTAAACATGGCAATTGGTTACAAGTAGGAGGCTGACAGGAAAACATGGGCATCGAGGCAAAACTATAGATCGAGACTACTAGCAATAGGCAAAGATAGTAATGGTATCCGGGTTCGGTCATCTTGCCTGGGATTCCACAAGGGAGAAGAACGGAACCACGAAGTAGGCGGAGCAACAGTCGAGAGAATCCTCACAACTCCGGAACGAAACCGAAGCTATCAAGAGAAGCAAACCGGAAAGAAACAAACAACACGGTAAACACACATATCATAAACATGGCATACGATGCACATCCAAGTATGATGCATGTCCGGTTTAAATATGCAAGACATGGCAAAATGCACAAACAACACTACAAGTTAAGTGGAGATCAATATGCAACGAGTTGCATATTGACGAAACACCACATTTAATTATTTAGTTGACTCTCGTTATTAACAAGACAAGATTAAAAGGGTTTTAACATGGCAAGAGGTGAAGCATAAAGAAACTACACTATTAAGACATTTTAAATGAGGCCGGAAAATAACAACAACAAGTCCGGAAAAACCTCATGAGCATGTTTAATAATTATAAAGCAACAACAATTAACATTTTAGTGTTGTTAACATGATGCGGATGACATGATCAAGTTTATGCAATTTTATTAAAAGGTTGACTTAAAAGAGATAAGAAGTTTATGTCACCGTGGTGGAAGAAAGGGTGCCACGGCAACGATCCGAAAATGAAGCCATGCAACATATCGGTTCCGGTAACTCGTTGAGAGTCCGGTGCAAAAGGTAGAATCGACGTGAGCAAGTCGAACAAGATGAAAGTGGGTGGATCCCGTCACCGGGTTCCCACGAGTCGGTGACGAGGCAACCGAGGAACAACAAAAGGGACGAAACGGACACGGAGCTCACACGGGAAACATTTCATATAACCACAACAAGCATGCACGGGTCATCGTCTCGGGGTTATACCTTCGAAGCGTGCGTTTCGGGGCGGTTCGAGACGTAGAGGAAGAAGTGGTACTCGCGGTCGGAGAGGAAGTAGTGGAAGTAGACGTTCTCGTGAGTCGTAGAGGAAGTAGTCATTCCCGTAGAGGTACACGTGGTCTTCGAGCGTAGTGGTACTCGTTTCCGGCGACGGTAGACGTTCACGTAGCGGTAGTTGTACTCGGGCGACGGTAGTGGTACAAGCCGTAGAGGGAAGTAGGTACACGGGCGTTTTGTAGATGTACTTGATCAGGTTGCCGGTAGTCGTTCATGTAGTCGTACATGGAGCTCGTAGATGTACACGGAGCTCGTTTTCCGTAGATGATCGGTTCGTCGAGGTACTTGGTCGTCTCGGTCTCGTACACGGTTCATCTGTCCAAAATTACAGCAAAAACAACACACAAAAGAGAAACAACAGCGGCAACACGGCGAGGCAGGGGCCGCGGGATCTTGCACGCTGGACGGAGGGAGACGGCTGCGGGGCTGCACGGGAAGAAGCGGTGCTGCTGTGCTGGCCGGCGGGCAGAAGGCGCCGGGGCCACGGGCCTCTTGGCCGCGCGACGGGGCTCCGGCCCTGGACGACGGGGCTGCAGACCTTGGGCGCCAACGGAGCAGGACTCCCGCGGCGAGGCACGGAGGAACGGCAAGAGGAGGGCTCGGCCTGGCCGGCGCGGGAACAGAGGGAGGCTCTGCCGGCGGCGCAGCCTGGACGGTGTGCTGCTCTCGGGGCGAAGGAGGCAGGAGGGGCTCGGGCTCCGCTGTTGATGGACGGCGGCGCGCGAGGGAACCAAAGGGCCGGGGCGCCGCTGCTTCTGGTAGGAGGAGATGGAGGGGCTCCATGCTGCTGGGCTCGGGGCCAGGCGCGCTCTGGAGGGCGCCGTTCGAAGGGGCTCGGAGCTGGAAGAGGCTGCCGGCGCGCGAGGGAGAGGCGGAGGGCGTGCTGCGGCGCTGGCGTCGGAGGGAGTCGGAGGAAGGCGCAGGACAGGGCCGGCGTGCGGCCTGGAGGACCGGTGGCGCGGCGCGCGCGCTGCCTGGCCGAGGAGGCGGCGGCTCCAGGGAGGAGGCACGGCAGAGGAACGGCAGATCCTCGCCGCTGGAGGGAGATGCCGACGGAGGAGGACCCGCGGCATGGGGTAGCGCGTAGGAGGATCGCGGGCACGCGGCGACCACGAGGGGCACGTCGAGGTTTGGGCGACGCAGAGGAGAAGGACGACGGGGTACTGCTTGGGTCGGGTGGTGGACGAGGGAGAGAGGGTTGGGAGGAGAGAGCGAGAGGGAGAGATCGATGGGGTGGGTGGCGGCGCTCTGAGGGAGGTCGAGGGGAGAGGGAGCCTGGCGCGCGACAGGCTAGGGTTGGAGGCAGGCTGGGCCTGCGGCTGGAGTAGATGGGCCGGCTTTGGGCCAAAAGGCTGGAATGGGCCTTGAGGCCTGGACCTGCTAAGAGGCCTAGAGGCTGATGGGCTGAGGGCTCTCCTCTGCTGATGTTTTCCAAATTTAAACAGAATACCACAAGAAGAAAGAAAAGAAAGGAGGTGGCTAGGGAAGAACTAGGACAAGGGACTAATTTTTCTTGGGCATCATAAAATGAGCACAGTCCGAGAAAAATATAAAAGGCATGAACGGAAAATAATTCAAACATATTTGAATTTAATCAAATGGGTTTGAACTAAGACTTGATTATTGAAGTGTCCAAAAATGTTCAAATTTTTGGAGGAACCTCGGAACAACGGAAAAGAATTATTGGCAAGATTTTGAAGGTGAAACTCGAAGTGAAAAGACAATGGGGAAAATATGCAAGTGTGTTACGGTGAATTCCAACAAATGGAATATTTATTAATATAGCTCCCTAAATATTGAGAGGCTTATATATGTTATAAAGAGAAGACATCTTCCCTCGATTTAAATGGAGCGAAGGTCCACACGGTTTATTTAGGTTGAGATGCAAAAATAAAATATGACATGATGGCATGATGCAATGCAAAAATAAAAACACAAGCACAAAAGGAACACACGGGCAACCCGGAACATCTGGAATCTTCTGGAAGCTTGTGGAATCTTCTGGGACGTCGGTCTCGGGCGTCACAACTCTCCCACACTAACAGAGGATCTCGACCCGAGATCCTAGAGATATCACCGGGTAAAAACGGAAGAGGAAGAGGTAAAACAAAGTTGCTTCTTCGACAGACGAGTGAAACCAAAGAACCTTGAGAGGTTGAACAAACTTGAAAGAAAGAATGCAACGGAGATGAACGAAGATGAAAACTCCGTTAGAAAAGAGGAACAAGGAACATTACAAGAACCTTGAAGGTTGAAAGACATGAAACAAGAGCTTACGAACCAAAAGAATATGAAACTGCAAGGGTATGGCCAAGGAAAGAATGACAGAATTCGGACAGCACTCCGTCTGAAAATGAAAGGAAATGAACAAGAACTTGAGGAGATGGAATGATACTTGATGAAATCAACGAAACACTGCCTCCGAAACAATTGAAAGAATGGCACAAGAGGTAAGAAAGACTCAGACAGCACTCCGGTTGAAAAGAGAGGCAACCTAGATAAGATGACGGAACTAGAATGAAGAATACAACACTCCGGTTAAATGATAAGCAAGGAAAGAACATGATCTTGATAAAAACGAGATGATGGTTAAAGAGATGAACATCACAAAACCTCCGGAACGAAAGGATAGCATATAATTCAACGAAGGAAAAGAAGGAAGAAGAAAAATGACAACTTCTCCCACAATTGAATTTGAAAGAGCATCCTTACAAGGAAGGGTTGAACAGAGTTGATTTAAAAATCAACAACGAAACGAATAAGCTCGTAGTGGGCTTATGTAAAACATCTCAAAATTATGAGGTGACAACCAGCCACTGACGGAAATATTTGATTGGATTGAGATAAGCAAGGAGACGAAAGAGTTATTTCACCGGAAGGATAAATGAAGAACTTGGGTCATTTATAAGCACCATAATAGCAACAATCCTTAGGGAAAGCTTTTAGGTGAAATATAACCCAAGATAACTCCAATGAATAAATTGAAGGGTTGAAAAGATCTCCTGAACAAAGAAAAAGATGGTTTTAAATATCTCATACTTGATAACTCTTGAATCATGAAACATGAAGGAATTGACAAAAATGACATAACACCATCTGAAAAGATAAGTTAGAAAGAATTGCATTCGGAAAGCATGAAGAAGAATGCTTGAGCTCCAACAAGAATCTTGATGAAGACTACGAGGATGAATTGAATCTTGATGAACCACAATGAAAACTCCGGTAATGGAACATGAGAAGTGAAAAATGGAAAGAATAAGATTCAAGGCCTGTGCTGAATTAGATGGAGCTTTGAAATGATATCCTTGAAATAGCTTGGAGCTCCGGAAAACAAGATGAACAACTTAGAACCAAGGATATGATATGATGAACAAGCTCCAGACAAAAGAATTAAAACACCTGACGGAACAAGAATAAGAATTATGTTATGCATCTCCTTCACCAATTCAAATTGATGACAACCAAAGGATTTGGCATACTACTTATTCTCGTTGAAAAGAATTAAAGAGAGATCTAGCACAAGCTCGGATTCAACGAACCACCGGTAGGATTATGAGAAGAACAAATGAATTGATATGGTAACAAGGAAGAGTAAACTTGAATGAACCACCGTAAGAATATGGAGACGAACGAAGAGGCATCAATGAAGAATAGTTGGAGGACGAAGTTGAAAACTAAGAACAAAGAAATATTCTGAAATGATGGCCTTCGGAGGAACACAAAGAAAAGAATTCATGAAAAGCTTCGGATGGTTTAAAAGAATTTCTCACAATCAAACGATAATGAGGATGGCATGAAGCTAGAACCACGAATCTTGAGAGAACGGGCCAAGATTAAGAGAAACACTTCTCCGGTCTCCAAAATCTGAGAAGACGACGAGAAATGGCATGAAGGATTGTTGAGCACTCCGGAATGAAGAATTAAAAAGGTTGAACCAATGATGAACAAGAATTTGAAAGCGAACTTGGAGAAGGCATGTGACTGATGGAAATTATTCTTACGTCACACTTTAAAAGAATTTGAGTATAACTCCGGAAAAAATAAAGAGTCAGGTAAGATCCTGGGAAAGACCTGTGGGTTAGGGCCCACTAAAGAAACCACCGTTGAAAAAGATTGCTTAAGAGATATTGCACCGGTTGAATTAAAAGGCTTGAATAAGATAACAATGCTCAAACTAGCTTGAACGGGATAAGAATGGAATTATGAATCTTCAGCACTCCGGATATGAATAGCAAGAGGAGAATGATTAATTGGTGCACCGGAATAAGAAAGCATTGTGAAAAGAGGAAAAGGATAAGATCAACACCAAAATCTTGAATTACATCCACCGGCAGAATCTGAGAACAAAAGAATGATGAACTTGAAGCTCTTGAGCATCTTCACGATAAATCACCGGATAAGAACATTGAAGGAAAAGAATGAAGAAACATCACATGAATAAAAATGGATACTTCATTTAAGAATTTCTGGCTCCAAGAAGAAGAAGGGTGGGAGGGCGGGGAAAACAAAGACAACTTGGGATGAATGAAACAGACAAATCGTCAGATTTCTCAACGACGTCCGTATGGAATAACTTGAAGAGAAGGCACACCGATTGAAAAAGAATTTAACATGACCATCTTGATGATCAATAAGGACCAGCACTCTCATAGAAATATGAGAACACCGATTAGGAAAGGTATGGAATCAACATTAGACATCGAAGCAACTCGAATACCAGAATCAAAACAAGAACAAGGATAGATAAGTCGCAGCATCATCTTCACAATATCATCCGAACAGAGAATTGAACAAATGAATTCCATAGGTACATCACTTGTCGAGAAGCCACTTGGAGAACAAAAATAAATAAAAGGAACAAGGATCAGATAGAACAAATACAAGATAGAAGCTTCGTTCCGCATCTTCGTGCTGAAAGCTCATGGAACATGTTACAAAAGGGTTTTGCAATCCCCGGATCAGCATAGCCAAGGACCCTTTAAGATGCAACTCCCGATCAGAACAAGTCCATAAAACCACTTCACTCAATGTAGAACCCCAAACTTCATATCGAGCATCCGTTGGAAGAATGCCTAGAACTACTTGATGAACCCACCTATAGATTTCCGAAAGTTTCCAGTTATGCAATCAGGTGTTGGTGATACACGGGAAGCACCGCGCAATCAACTCTAAACCTACATCCAGGTGTATCCATCCTTCAGCACATAACCAGTCTTTCTCGGAAACTGTGTACCTCGGACCTTCGAAAAGCATCCACTATAACAAGCTATGGCAATACTCTCGAACTACCTCCCCAGTACTGGGTGATGTCGGGGTTATCTTGCCACTGGCCGTATAGGAGAGATTTTCGATGTCGGCCGTCTTAAGTATTTAGTACTGCCGCGATATACTTGTGTCAATGATACCCCGAAGCTCAACTCCTCAGTAACAGGAGGCATCGAGAACAATATCCTTGTCACAAGAACATCGAAACAATCCCAGAATACTCGCGAGATCCTAAAAAAAATTTTGTGCAAATTTTGAAGATAGGAGAGACAAGAGTAGACGTCAGGAGTCCTCACCAGAGAGAAAGGGGATGAGAAGCAAAGAAATCCTACTCTCCGATATAATATAGGACTCAAAAAGTTTTCAGTGTGTGCCTAGACTCAACCGTCAACGGTTCGATCAAACAGTGGGGGCTCCTAGGTCGGAGAAGGCTCTGAATACCAACTTGTAATGCCCAGGATGGAGTTATACCTCCTACGTGTCGAGGCACGACTTAAAGGCATAAATCCATCCTAGAATGATCTCAAGTTTGGTATCTTTGCACAACTCATGTAAAAGAGGGATTAAATTGCAAAAGGAGATAGTTGGCTTACACTCGCCACTTCACACAAAACAATACATAAGCAATACATCATTCAAAACATCACAACCCGACTACGGGTGAAGAACCAAAAGAAAGATACCAAAGCAACATAAAGCCACAGGTCAGGATCGAATCCTAGTAGAAACCACTACTGAACATCGAAACGTCTCAAACAAAAGGCCACACTCTTCATCGAGCTCCCGGTGAAGAACTGATCCAACTCCTGCATCAAACTCGGCTGAACCTGCATCTGGTGTGGTGAAGTAACTGTGAGCCACAGAGGACTCAGCAATCCCGTTCCCGGGTAACAAGACTATTTAAGCCTTGGGTGAGGACAAGGCTAAAGAAAGAACGAGAGGTGAAGGAACAAACAAGAGTCTGCAGCAGCAACTAGCACTAACTTACGTAATAGAGAGCGAGAAGAGAAGAGCATCGGTCAAAAGGTGATCACGAAGTGATCCTAACTAAAGTCGGTCAAACATAACCCCACCGTGTTCAACTCCCGAATCCCTATTCGGAAATTGACAGTCACGATACACACGCTGGTAGTGTATTGAAACATTGTGTCAAGTTATCTACAACCGGAATTAACAAGCTCCCATCTGCCACATAACCGCGGGCACGGCTTTCGAAAGTTCAAACCCTGCAGGGGTGTTCCAACTTGGCCCATCACAAGCCCACGATCCGCGAAGTCGCAACTCCATAGGTGGGAAGACCCGAGTATTCTCGGAATCCCGTGCTCAAGTTAAACCGAACTAAGGTAAGGCTAATCCAGCAAATCCTCCCGGCGTGCCGACACCCTGATAGTAGCCGCGCGTATCTCGTCTCAGGCCACGACCGGATGGGACAAGCTACGGGTTTTTACCAAACCTTGAGTTTCCTCGAGGTGGCCCCGCAGGTTGCCCAGTTCGGACCAACACTCATGTGGAGCACTGGCCCGGGGGGGTTGAATTAAATAAAAGAGGGTTTGCAAGACCCTTATGCATGTTTTATTAGTTATTAGGCGAATAGTACCAATGTTGGGACTTGCTGGAAAAGACTTAGCACTTAGCGGTTTATCAAGGGGGTCCCATACACCCCAACCGTGTTAGGAACGCATAATCAAGGAACATAACACCGGTTTATACGGTTCCTAACGGCATGAGTGGAACAAAACACCAAGCAAAAGGCTTAGCCTTCCACCCTGCCAGTATATAGATGATTTCATTTTTAAGCATTTATATAGTGTGATATAACCCAACCAAACTTCAACATGAAGCAAGCATCTTCAATCTTCACCTGCAACTAGCAATGCTATAAGAAGGGCTGAGCGAAGCGTACTTAGCCAAGCAACGGTTTGCATAGGTAGGGTGGTTAAACATGGCAATTGGTTACAAGTAGGAGGCTGACAGGAAAACATGGGCATCGAGGCAAAACTATAGATCGAGACTACTAGCAATAGGCAAAGATAGTAATGGTATCCGGGTTCGGTCATCTTGCCTGGGATTCCACAAGGGAGAAGAACGGAACCACGAAGTAGGCGGAGCAACAGTCGAGAGAATCCTCACAACTCCGGAACGAAACCGAAGCTATCAAGAGAAGCAAACCGGAAAGAAACAAACAACACGGTAAACACACATATCATAAACATGGCATACGATGCACATCCAAGTATGATGCATGTCCGGTTTAAATATGCAAGACATGGCAAAATGCACAAACAACACTACAAGTTAAGTGGAGATCAATATGCAACGAGTTGCATATTGACGAAACACCACATTTAATTATTTAGTTGACTCTCGTTATTAACAAGACAAGATTAAAAGGGTTTTAACATGGCAAGAGGTGAAGCATAAAGAAACTACACTATTAAGACATTTTAAATGAGGCCGGAAAATAACAACAACAAGTCCGGAAAAACCTCATGAGCATGTTTAATAATTATAAAGCAACAACAATTAACATTTTAGTGTTGTTAACATGATGCGGATGACATGATCAAGTTTATGCAATTTTATTAAAAGGTTGACTTAAAAGAGATAAGAAGTTTATGTCACCGTGGTGGAAGAAAGGGTGCCACGGCAACGATCCGAAAATGAAGCCATGCAACATATCGGTTCCGGTAACTCGTTGAGAGTCCGGTGCAAAAGGTAGAATCGACGTGAGCAAGTCGAACAAGATGAAAGTGGGTGGATCCCGTCACCGGGTTCCCACGAGTCGGTGACGAGGCAACCGAGGAACAACAAAAGGGACGAAACGGACACGGAGCTCACACGGGAAACATTTCATACAACCACAACAAGCATGCACGGGTCATCGTCTCGGGGTTATACCTTCGAAGCGTGCGTTTCGGGGCGGTTCGAGACGTAGAGGAAGAAGTGGTACTCGCGGTCGGAGAGGAAGTAGTGGAAGTAGACGTTCTCGTGAGTCGTAGAGGAAGTAGTCATTCCCGTAGAGGTACACGTGGTCTTCGAGCGTAGTGGTACTCGTTTCCGGCGACGGTAGACGTTCACGTAGCGGTAGTTGTACTCGGGCGACGGTAGTGGTACAAGCCGTAGAGGGAAGTAGGTACACGGGCGTTTTGTAGATGTACTTGATCAGGTTGCCGGTAGTCGTTCATGTAGTCGTACATGGAGCTCGTAGATGTACACGGAGCTCGTTTTCCGTAGATGATCGGTTCGTCGAGGTACTTGGTCGTCTCGGTCTCGTACACGGTTCATCTGTCCAAAATTACAGCAAAAACAACACACAAAAGAGAAACAACAGCGGCAACACGGCGAGGCAGGGGCCGCGGGATCTTGCACGCTGGACGGAGGGAGACGGCTGCGGGGCTGCACGGGAAGAAGCGGTGCTGCTGTGCTGGCCGGCGGGCAGAAGGCGCCGGGGCCACGGGCCTCTTGGCCGCGCGACGGGGCTCCGGCCCTGGACGACGGGGCTGCAGACCTTGGGCGCCAATGGAGCAGGACTCCCGCGGCGAGGCACGGAGGAACGGCAAGAGGAGGGCTCGGCCTGGCCGGCGCGGGAACAGAGGGAGGCTCTGCCGGCGGCGCAGCCTGGACGGTGTGCTGCTCTCGGGGCGAAGGAGGCAGGAGGGGCTCGGGCTCCGCTGGAGATGGACGGCGGCGCGCGAGGGAACCAAAGGGCCGGGGCGCCGCTGCTTCTGGTAGGAGGAGATGGAGGGGCTCCATGCTGCTGGGCTCGGGGCCAGGCGCGCTCTGGAGGGCGCCGTTCGAAGGGGCTCGGAGCTGGAAGAGGCTGCCGGCGCGCGAGGGAGAGGCGGAGGGCGTGCTGCGGCGCTGGCGTCGGAGGGAGTCGGAGGAAGGCGCAGGACAGGGCCGGCGTGCGGCCTGGAGGACCGGTGGCGCGGCGCGCGCGCTGCCTGGCCGAGGAGGCGGCAGCTCCAGGGAGGAGGCACGGCAGAGGAACGGCAGATCCTCGCCGCTGGAGGGAGATGCCGACGGAGGAGGACCCGCGGCATGGGGTAGCGCGTAGGAGGATCGCGGGCACGCGGCGACCACGAGGGGCACGTCGAGGTTTGGGCGACGCAGAGGAGAAGGACGACGGGGTACTGCTTGGGTCGGGTGGTGGACGAGGGAGAGAGGGTTGGGAGGAGAGAGCGAGAGGGAGAGATCGATGGGGTGGGTGGCGGCGCTCTGAGGGAGGTCGAGGGGAGAGGGAGCCTGGCGCGCGACAGGCTAGGGTTGGAGGCAGGCTGGGCCTGCGGCTGGAGTAGATGGGCCGGCTTTGGGCCAAAAGGCTGGAATGGGCCTTGAGGCCTGGACCTGCTAAGAGGCCTAGAGGCTGATGGGCTGAGGGCTCTCCTCTGCTGATGTTTTCCAAATTTAAACAGAATACCACAAGAAGAAAGAAAAGAAAGGAGGTGGCTAGGGAAGAACTAGGACAAGGGACTAATTTTTCTTGGGCATCATAAAATGAGCACAGTCCGAGAAAAATATAAAAGGCATGAACGGAAAATAATTCAAACATATTTGAATTTAATCAAATGGGTTTGAACTAAGACTTGATTATTGAAGTGTCCAAAAATGTTCAAATTTTTGGAGGAACCTCGGAACAACGGAAAAGAATTATTGGCAAGATTTTGAAGGTGAAACTCGAAGTGAAAAGACAATGGGGAAAATATGCAAGTGTGTTACGGTGAATTCCAACAAATGGAATATTTATTAATATAGCTCCCTAAATATTGAGAGGCTTATATATGTTATAAAGAGAAGACATCTTCCCTCGATTTAAATGGACCGAAGGTCCACACGGTTTATTTAGGTTGAGATGCAAAAATAAAATATGACATGATGGCATGATGCAATGCAAAAATAAAAACACAAGCACAAAAGGAACACACGGGCAACCCGGAACATCTGGAATCTTCTGGAAGCTTGTGGAATCTTCTGGGACGTCGGTCTCGGGCGTCACACATGTGCAGCCAATTAATGATCGACCGATTAATTCAGTTAAATGGCCGATTAACCGATTAATCGCTAATCAGTAGTCGACCGAGCAGTTACCAGTTACCGAATTCCCGAACAATGCTTCATCGTTTATCAGGATGCTTGGGTCGGCCTTGACTTTGAAGGGAGGAATTTCATGAAACTTTTCATAATCTTCAGATATGTCTGTCTTGTCCTCCACTCCCAGGATGTCCCTTTTTCTTGAAAGAACTATGTGGCGCTTTGGCTCATCGTATGATGCATTCGCTTCCTTATCTTTTCTTTTTCTCGTTCTGGTAGACATGTCCTTCACATAGATAACCTGTGCCACATCATTGGATAGGACGAACAGTTCGTCAGTGTACCCAAGATTTTTCAGATCCACTGTTGTCATTCCGTACTGTGGGTCAACCTGTACCCCGCCTCCTGACAGATTGACCCATTTGCACTTAAACAAAGGGACCTTAAAATCATGTACGTAGTCAAGTTCCCATATGTCCACTATGTAACCATAATATGTGTCCTTTCCCCTCTCGGTTGTTGCATCAAAGCGGACACAACTGTTTTGGTTGGTGCTCTTTTGATCTTGGTCAATCGTGTAAAATATATTCCCATTTATCTTGTATCCTTTGTAAATCAATACAGTCAAAGATGGTCCCCTGGACAACAAGTACAGCTCATCACAAACAATGTTGTCACCTCTGAGACGTGTTTCCAACCAACTGTTGAAAGTCCTGATGTGTTCACATGTAATCCAGTCGTCGCACTGCTCTGGGTGTTTGGAGCGCAGACTGTTCTTGTGTTCATCGACATACGGGGTCACCAAGGTAGAGTTCTGTAGAACTGTGTAGTGTGCTTGAGACCAAAAATATCCGTCCCTGCATATTATTGAGTCCCTTCCAAGCGTGCCTTTTCCAGTCAGTCTCCCCTCATACTGCAATTTAGGGAGACCTGTCTTATTAAGGCCAGGAATGAAGTCAACACAAAACCCGATGACATCCTCTGTTTGATGGCCCATGGAGATGCTTCCTTCTGGCCTAGCGCGGTTATGAACATATTTCTTTAGGACTCGCATGAACCTCTCAAAGGGGAACATATTGTGTAGAAATACGGGCCCCAGAATGACAATCTGATACGTCTCAAACGTATCTACTTTTCCAAACACTTTTGATATTGTTTTGACCTCATTCTTGCATGATTTGAACTAAACTAACCCGTACTGACGCTGTTTTCAGCAGAGCTGCCTGTATGGTTATATTGTGTGCAGGAAAACGGATTTTTAAGCATCTCAGAAAAATCCACGAAAAATCACAGAAAATCCACGCACCCAAAGGAACCAGGAGCCAGAAGTGGGGCCGGAGGGGGGCCAGGGGGTGCCCAGGCGCCCTGTGGGCGCGCCCCCCCTGGGCCGCGCCGGGGGTCGCCTGGGTGGGGCCCACACCCCTGGTGCCCTACCTTGCCTCGTATTTTTACTCGCGACACGGAAACCCCAGATCAGAAGTTCTTTCGCAGTTTTCCGTCGCGGAGCCGCCGCCACCCTCTGTTCTTCCTCGGGAGGGTTAATCTGGAGGCCGAATTGGCCTCCGGAGAGGGGAGATCGTCGCCATCGTCATCATCATCACCACTCCATCATCCCTCCATGACTTCTCCCTCCATGTGTGAGTAATTCCCCTGCTGTAGGCGAAGGGGATGGTAGGGATTGGATGAGTTAGATCGTTGGGGGCATGTTGCCTATCATCTACTATGGTGTTTATCATCTTTGCTTCAACTTGTTATTCTTAATGCTTGACACTTAGGGCCCGAGTGCCATGATTTCAGATCTGAACCATATGTGTTTGCATGAATATATTTGTGTTCGTGATCCTATCTATGAGTTGTTTGCACCTGTTACGGTTCGGAACCTGTCGTGGAAATAGCACGGCAGATGTCCGGTTTAGCGGACTTGATGATGGAACCATCGCACGGGTTAGCTTGAAGGGGTTCATAGCACACAAGGGACACAGAAGGTTTATACTAGTTCGGCCCCTTCGATGAAGGTAAAAGCCTACGTCTAGTTGGTTTGGTATTGTTTGGGCGTCGGATTACAGGGAGCGGATTCGCTTGCCTGTGTCTCGACGGGTTGATTGTTGCTTGTCCTTGAACCGTCGCCGGGTCGCCCCTTTATATAGAGGGTACGCCTGGTCGGGTTTACAGAGTCCCGAGGCCGGCTCATATTTGTGTCCGCCTCGGTCTCTGTCTTTTCTTCCTTATCTCTCAAGTTACATCACGGGGCGGTTTACAAACCTTAATTCTATACATGGGCCCTAAGATCTTATGGGACGTAGCCTTTACTAAATATTACAAACAAGTATAATATTAACAAAGCCGGTTTATACTAGCCGGTTTATACTTGCTAGTCATATCTCTGACATTAGGCCCCAGAATGATTTGAACTTGTTCATATCAGTCTTCTCTTGTATAATTTTCTTCTGTCTTCTCATCCTTATAAACCGGCTCTGACGTCATCCTCAGGGATCATTAAATCTGACCGTGACATCATCTCCGCATTTAACGCCGCGAGCTGTACTGTAGCTTGTTTTAAGGGTTATCCCGAGAATCGAGGCGTCAGAGGATCTTTATCCGATTTTTTGCCTCCTCGAATCTCGCACCTGTCGCTTCAGATCTGACTCTCCTTTATAAATACTGCTATCCCCATTCGTTATCTTCTTCCTGCTCCGCTTCTTCCTCCGCCGCCCAACTCCATCATTGCCCGAGCTCGAACCGCCGCCGTCAACCGCTGGATCCAAGTCCTCGCCGGCCGCTGCATCACCCTGAGCTTGACCAGAGAACCTCCGCCGCCGATCCTTGCTGCTCCAGGTACGTCCTTCTTCTTCATTATAGGTCTGCAACTTCTAGGGTTTCTTCTCACGCCTCCGCCATTAGAGCCTTAATAGAAGCTTCACCTTGTTCAACTTTAAGCCAATGATTTCTAGTAACCTTCACCTTCAGACCTTGCCCTTTAAACTGTACTTTTACCCTGCTGTAAATGCTTCAGATCTCCGTCGTTCCTGTCTAATCTGTAGATTTATCCGCTCGGTATAAAGCCCTTGTGGTTCTTCCCGCATATTCTTACATTTGTTTCTCTTTTCCTAGTATGCTCAGATCTATTCCTCCTTAGCTGTCTTTTAAAAACCTGTTTTTCTCCTTGGTAGATCTGCTAAGTATGTTCCGGTTTAAACTGTTATGCCCTGTTCTTGCGAAACTCTGTAATTTGAACGCGACGGTTTAGCCATTCCCCTTCAACTGTCATTAACCGGAAATGGTCTAGCTTGCTGTAGTTTCCGGTTTAACCATGCCATTAGTCCTCAGTTCAAACCGTTGCGTAACTTTCATAGATAGTTTCCGGTTTATACTGCTATACTTTCATAATCCATTTTCTGCCCTTTATCTTTTCCAGTACTTGTCCTTTTGTTAAAATGGCCAAGCAGTATGTCTCTTGCGATTGGGTCCCTTCTATTATTACTGAGGATGATTTGATCAAGATTTCTGAAATTGGAACGTTAGGCCCTCAGTCTGTTTTGAAGTGGCGGGCCCTGGGGAATGAATGTCCTCCTACTCCCAGGTCCGGGGAGGTCATTGTGTTCTTTGATCATATATCTCGAGGCTTCTCTCCCCCCGGTTCAAAATTTTTCCGGGATGTTCTTGCTGCTTTCCAACTGCACCCTCAGGATATTGGACCCAATTCTGTTTCAAACATCTGTGACTTCCAAGTGTTTTCGGAGGTATATCTGCAAGAAGAACCGTCCGTCGATCTGTTCCGGGACTTCTTTCATTTAAACCGGCGCACCGAGTTTACCAGCGGACCACATCAGGAGCTTGGCGGCGTTAGTATTCAGAAAAGGAGAGACGTTGTTTTTCCTCATGCCGCTTTACACACTCATCCAAAGGACTGGAACAAGTCTTGGTTTTACTGCATTGATACTTCTCCTGAAGGGGAGAACCCTCTGCCGGGTTACCGTGAAACCCGTATTCCGGAGAACCATCCTTTACCACAACGGCTCGGCTCTGTTGAACGGACCCGGTTCTCATCACAGCTCTCCAAGTTAAGAGCCTTCATAGCTAATGGTTTGATTGGAACTGATTTTCTACGCTGTTGGTTGTCTTGGAGCATCCTTCCCTTGAGCCGGCGATCACAGCTAATGTGCAAATATTCTGGCAAACCGGATGATCCTCAAAGGTTTACCAAGGAAAAGCTTTCTGAATCGGAAGTTGTAGAATCAGCCAAGAAAATTCTCAATGTTTCTTTGGCAGACTGCAGCAAGGTCGGGTTAGCTCCATATTATAAGAAAAACAAGCCGCCTGCAGTAAGTTTCACTTTACCCTGTATTTGTAATCCGTTTCTTTTAAACCACCTTTTCAATTGTCTTTCTTTCTTTTGATTAGGCTGATGACCCTTTCTGGAAGAGAAAACCTCAGGAGAAAACCGGCAAACAGGTTCGCCGGAAAACCTTTGCCAATAAGAAAAGGAAAGCAGCTGTTGACGCCGGTTCTCCCACTGAAGATGATGATCCGGATTCCAAGGTATGCTTTAATCCGGTTTAGATTTTGCTTCGTGTACTTGTAACTATATCTAACGATAACTTTTCCACAGGAGTTGCCTGAAGGTGATAATCCGGCCGAAGTTGAGGTAACCATTCTTTCCTCTGACTCAGAACCTCTTCCACAAAAAAGTCGTCGGACCGTCCGGAAATACCAATTTTCTCACCCTTATGCTCAGTTGGACCCTAATTTTATTTTGAAGAAGCAACAGCACGAAGCTCTTCGCCGGACCACTCGCCACAGCGGCCTGGCGGTAGAATCATCCGGGATTTCTTTAACTCCGGTTCGAAAACGCCGTGCTGAGGTGATACTTTCTCCGACTCCCCTTCATCCCAAGGCCGGGCTTATCCGAAAACCTCTTAAACCGTCTGACCCTGATTATCAGGAAACTCCACTGTCTTCCTCTGGTGAATCGACCGCCACACAGCTTCCTCCATTGAAAACTGTCCCAGGGTAACTTTTCTCACCTTTTCCGGTTTATGATCCTTTTTGCTTTATAATGTCAACTCATTTTGCATACTTTTCCAGCAAACCAAAACCCAGCAAGAAGCCCAAGGCAAATAAGCCTCCTGCCGAACCTACTGCAGATGATCCGGCTGCTGATCCGTCAACAACTGTTCCTTTAGAGGGCGAGCCCGTAGCTCCTCTTGAAGACCCTGTGCCTACAAATCACATTTCTGCTCCTGAAAATCCTACAGCTGAAGACGCCCATAATCCACCAAGTCCGGCCCGGGTTAACTCTCCTCAGATTAATCCGCGTCTCCCAATCCGGCTCATACTGCCACTCCCCCAAACATACCTGCCTCTCCTGATATTGTGGTAACTGGGGCTGCCTTTGTTGCTCCGGCTGAACCCACTGTTTTAGCCAAACATACAGCTAAAACGGAAAAGCTATCTCAAGAAAAGGGGAAATGGAGTACTGAGATATCCAGCCTTTCCGGTATGAGCGCCCAAGAAATTTACTCCGGGTATCTAAACCGGCTCCACAGCAGCCGAGATTATGAAGCCAGCCTGGTTAACTTAATGAGGGAAAAATATGAGGTAAACCTCTTCCTCTGACTTTGTTCTTTTGACGCGTTTCTATCTCATAACAGCCCCCAAGTTCCGGTTTAGCTGCGTGCTGAAGGTGAACCAGAACTTTGTAGATTGAACAATTGATCTTTACATTAGCCCCCAAGTATCAAGTAGATAACTTGTTTATGTATTTGATACTTGTAAAAGTTGCTGACGATACTTCAACCATACATTAGCCCCCAAGTGTCAAGCAGACAACTTGTTTGTGTGCTTGAGACTTGTAACTTTAAATTGTCGTTGTTTACTGCTTCAACTGCCATTAGCCCCCAAGTGTCAAGTAGACAACTTGTTTGTGTGCTTGAGACTTGTCTGATTTTTACCTCTTGTTTTTTAACTGTGCTTGCAGGCTGAGTTAAACCGGAATGCTATTGAAATCAATGAACTTCGTAGCCGTCTTACTGAAACAGAATCTGCCGCTTCAAAGGCTAAAAAAGACCTTCAGGTGAGTTTAAAGACCGCTGAAGACCTGAAGAAATACTTTGAAGAAGAGCGGACCGCTTTTGAAGTCCAAAAGAAAGATCTGGAAAAACGGGTTCAGGACGCTGAAGGAGCGCTTAATCCGGTTACAGAAGAATTGACCGGTTTAAGACGGCAAATTGACTTGATGACCTCTGCTGTCTTTGGTAAGTATAATCTGAACTCCTGTTTTTATCTTTGTAATTTTCGTTTTGTGCCGGTTTAACTATAATAGTTGTATGCAGGGCGCCGTGTCTCCCATCTTGGGGATGACTTACGGAAGAAACTTAAAGCATGCTACACCTTGGTCGAGCAGCTGTACTCCGGCACTCAGAGGATCATCAGTGCCACTTCTTTTGGTAAACCGGCCCCTATGACGATCCAAGATACTTTGAACAAGTTATCTGTTTTGCCGGCTCGTCTTGAAGAAGTCAAGAAATCTGCCGCTCGGGGTGGTGCTCTTCTGGCCCTTACGAGGGCTAAGGCTTGGGTCCTGGATCTTGATCCGGAGGAGGCTTTAACCGGATTTCCAGATACAAAAGATGACGGTTCAGCCTTTACCGAAAAGGATCTCTATGCCCTGACGAAGGAGATGCGTCCCCTCGCCAGTAAGCTTGCAGCTGAATCTGACTTGTCCAGATATCATCCGGGATATAATTTGCAGAACGAGCGGGTGGAGCGACCGGTCTATGATACCGTCAACTTAATTCCGCCGGTTCGTCCTCACACCTTTGCTCCTGACATTGACCCTTCTGAACTTATCAACGACGAGATGTATTTCCGGGCCTTGATGAAGATTGACTGGCGTGCGCCGGACTTCCAACCGCTTCACGAAGATGAAGATGTTCCGGATCAAGGCGACGGCCAGCCGTCTTAGCAAGGAGAAGCATAACTTCGAATTTTATTGCTGTAATCGTGATCTGTGTTTCGCCAAACAATGTTTCCAATCTGCTGGGCTTGCTATGCCTTGTAATAGGCTAGCCGAAACTTGATGTGCTTCAATCCGGATATTTTGTCTTTATGAAATAGTTGCCGGTTGAAATTTTTTCTGATATTGGTTGCCTTCCATATCCTCTGCTCCTGCAGAAAAAATATTGAAAACATGTCCTAGTGGCTTACCACTGGATGGATTAAATTGTTCTCTTAAAACGTCAAATAAGTATATCTTTATACTAAAAATAACTTTTTATACCTGAGATTTATATATGCTCAGTATTCTTAATCCGGTTAGGACTTTAAAATCGCTTTATGAAGACCTTCATGGATCCTAGTAGAAACCCGAATTTCTCCGGTCCATCTTGATGATAAGTCCGGTTCGTCTTGTTCTTCAAGACTTTGCTCGGAAAGTTGTAGCTTTTTGCCTGATATACGATCCGGGTTTTAGTGAACGCCGGTTTACTTATGCTGGTATTCATGATCCAGACTTTCACTTTATAGATATGTGGCCAACTTCTGTAGCTGTTCCACTCCGGTTTAAAAGGTTATAAAGCACAAAACACCAAAAATACGCAAATTTTGCAAATAAGACCATGTAGTCGAGGCTTTTTAAGAGCTGCCAGGCTCAAAGCAAGGTTCAGCCAATCAATGGGACGTGGTTTGTCCAACACTCCCAAGGGGCCTAGCCAATCACTGAACGTGGCATTATCCAACTTTTCAGGGGGCCAAAGGAACCGTAAATAGAAATTGAGCCAATCAATGGGACGTGGTTTGTCCAACACTCCCAAGGGGCCTAGCCAATCACTGAACGTGGCATTATCCAACTTTTCAGGGGGCCGAAAGAACCGTAAAATTTGATCCGATCACTGGGACATGGACGTTGCCATTCCCAGGGGGCCTCCAGGGTTCCTCCTGAACCGGTGGGTCAATTTAAACCAATCACTGAACGTGGAATTATCCAACTTTTCAGAGGGTTCTCCAGGTTCTCTCCTGAACCGGTGGGTAAATTGTGAAGCCTTCTCTCTTTGAACCGGATATGATCTCATGTTTTTTAGAGAGTTTTTACTGCTCCTTTGCATATTCTGCAAAAAAATTAATTTCTAAACCGGACAATATATTAAAATATAATATCTGACAATAAACTTGTATGGTTGCTTTCACAAGATTTTTGCATATGGAAAAAGGGCTAAGCCCCCGGTTTACCGAGGGTGCCAGTTTATTCATTACTCATAATATATACATAGGATACATTGGAGCACGTAGCTCAAGTATAGTATGGCCGTAAATGGGCGATGTTCCACGGCCTCTTCGTCTCTTCTTCTGATGTCCGTGAGTCCTTGTGTTCCCGGACGTCCACCAAGTAATATGAGCCGTTGTGCAGATTCTTGCTGACCACAAAGGGCCCTTCCCAAGGTGGGGATAGCTTGTGCATATCTGTTTGATCTTGGATGAGCCGGAGTACCAAGTCACCCTCCTGGAACGTCCTTGTTCTAATCCGGCGGCTATGATATCTGCGCAAGTCTTGCTGATAAATCGCAGACCGCGCTGCTGCTATATCACGCTCTTCATCCAACCGGTCTAAACTGTCCTGTCTTGACTCCTCATTGATTGCTTCCACATAAGCCGTCACCCTTGGCGAATCATGACGTATATCGCTCGGAAGAACTGCTTCAGCACCATAAACCATGAAGAAAGGTGTGTAACCTGTAGACCGGTTTGGTGTAGTGTTAATACTCCAAAGAACAGATGGCAATTCCTCAACCCAACATCCTGGGGTTCTCTACAAAGGCGTCATAAGCCGGGGTTTGATTCCTCGCAAAATCTCCTGATTTACCCTTTCAGCCTGACCGTTGGATTGGGGGTGGGCCACAGAAGATACATCCAAACGAATATGCTCTCGTTGACAGAACTCTTCCATCTCACCCTGAGATAAATTGGTGCCATTGTCTGTGATGATGCTGTGTGGAAAGCCAAACCGGAATATTACTTTTTTGATGAATTTAACTGCCGTTGCCGCATCACACTTGCTTATAGGCTCCGCTTCAACCCACTTTGTAAACTTGTCTACTGCCACTAGTAGATGAGTTTTCTGATCTTGGGATCGCTTGAAAGGCCCAACCATATCAAGCCCCCAAGTCGCGAACGGCCAAGTTATTGGTATCATCCAGAGTTCCTGTGCTGGAACCAGAGCTCGTCTTGAGAACTTCTGGCAAGCGTCACACTTTCGGACCAGATCTGCCGCATCTGCATGAGCGGTTAACCAATAGAAACCATGTCGGAATGCCTTAGCCACCAATGATTTTGAACCGGCATGATGACCACAATCCCCTTCATGAATCTCGCGAAGAATCTCACAACCTTCCTCAGCTGATACACATCGCTGAAATACTCCAGAAATACTGCGATGGTGAAGTTCTCCGTTTGCAATTGTCATGGACTTAGAGCGCCGGATTATCTGTCGTGCTTCTTCTTCGTCATCTGGCAACTCTCCTCGGCTCAGGTATGCCAAATAGGGCAGCGTCCAATCCGGAATAATATGGAGCGCTGCAACTAACTGTTCCTCTAGGTCCGGAACAGCTAGGTCTTCTTCCGTCGGTATCTGAACCGACGGACTGTGTAATTCATCCAAAAAGGTGTTTGGTGGCACCGGTTTACGTTGCGACCCTAGCCGGCTTAGAGCATCAGCCGCTTCGTTCCTCCGCCGGTCTATATGATCCACCTCATATCCTTTAAAGTATCCTGCGACTGCTTCAACCTCTCGTCTATAAGCCGCCATGAGGGGATCTCTTGAATCCCACTTGCCAGAAACTTGCTGTGCCACCAGATCTGAGTCACCCAGGCACTTAACCCGGCTCAAGTTCATCTCCTTTGCTAGCCGCAAACCATGAAGTAATGCTTCATATTCCGCTGCATTATTAGTACAAGGAAATAATAAGCGGAGGACATAGCAAAATTTATCACCTCTGGGGGAAGTTAAGACAACTCCAGCCCCCGAGCCCTCCAACTGTTTTGAACCGTCAAAGTGAATCGTCCAATAAGTAAGATCCGGCTTCTCCTCAGGAGTCTGCAACTCTGTCCAGTCATTGATGAAGTCTACCAACGCCTGAGATTTTATAGCAGTGCGTGGTACATATTTCAACTCATGCGGGCTGAGCTCAATGGCCCACTTTGCTACTCTGCCCGTAGCTTCCCTGTTCTGGATTATATCCCCCAACGGTGCTGAACTAACCACAGTTATTGGGTGCCCTTGGAAATAGTGCTTCAGTTTCCGGTTTGCCATGAACACCCCATATACCAACTTCTGCCAATGAGGGTATCTCTGCTTGGACTCAATGAGTACTTCACTCACATAATAAACCGGGCGCTGAACCGGGTACTCCTTCCCTGCTTCCTTGCGCTCAACCACAATTGCAACGCTGACTGCCCGTGTATTAGCAGCAACGTATAACAGCAAAGGCTCCTTGTCAATAGGAGCAGCTAAAACTGGTGGTTTTGCTAGTTGCCGTTTCAGATCCTCAAACGCTGCGTTTGCCTCATCACTCCAGATAAACCGGTATGTTTTCCTCAACATCTGGTAAAGTGGGATCGCCTTCTCTCCTAAGCGACTGATGAACCGGCTTAATGCTGTGATCCGGCCAGCTATGCGCTGAACATCGTTGATGCAAACCGGTTTAGTCAAAGACGTGATGGCCTTGATCTTCTCTGGATTAGCTTCTATTCCTCTGTTTGAGACCAAGAATCCCAGTAGTTTACCTGCCGGAACACCAAAGGCACATTTTTCCGGATTAAGCATCATCCTATAAGCCCGAAGATTATCAAAGGTTTCCTTAAGATCCTCTATCGTCGTTCCTTCTTTCTTCGATTTGACCACAATGTCATCCACATAGGCATGAACATTCCTCCCTATCTGCCCCTTCAGGCAATTCTGAACGCAACGCTGATAAGTTGCCTGTGCACACTTAAGCCCAAAAGGCATAGACACATAGCAAAAAGCACCAAAAGGAGTTATGAAAGCTGTCTTCTCTTGGTCTTCCACCGCCATCTTGATCTGGTGATACCCTGAATATGCATCCAAAAAACTTAGCCGCTCACACCCTGCCGTGGCATCGATGATCTGATCAATGCGAGGTAGAGCAAAAGGATCAGTTGGGCAAGCTTTATTGAGGTCCGTGTAGTCCACACACATTCTCCACTTCCCATTCTTCTTTAACACCAGCACCGGATTAGCCAACCAGTCCGGATGAAAAACTTCTACTATGAATCCTGCGGCCAAAAGTCTGGCCACTTCTTCCCCTATAGCCTTGCGCCTCTCCTCGTTGAAGCGGCGCATGTACTGTTTAACCGGTTTAAACTTCGGATCAATGTTTAACTTGTGCTCAGCGAGTTCCCTCGGTATACCCGGCATGTCAGAAGGTTTCCATGCAAAGATATCCCGGTTCTCATGGATGAACTCGATGAGCGCGCTTTCCTATTTAGGATCAAGGTTAGCGCTAATAGTGAATTGCTTAGACGAATCTCCAGGCACAAAATCAATTTGCTTGGTCTCTTCAGCTGATTTAAACTTCAATGCCGGATCATGCTCGGTAGTTGGCTTCTTCAGCAGAGTCATATCTGCCGGATCAACATTATCTTTATAAAATTTCAACTCTTCTGTGGCACATACTGCTTCTGCATAAGCTGCATCACCTTCCTCACATTCCACTGCTATCTTGTGACTTCCATGAACCGTGATCGTGCCTTTATGACGCGGCATTTTAAGCTGCAAATATACATAACACGGCCTAGCCATAAACTTAGCATAAACCGTCCTTCCAAACAGCGCATGATATGGACTTTTGATCTTGACGACTTCGAAAGTGATCATCTCTGACCTGGAATCATATTCGTTCCCAAAGGTAACTTCCAAATCAATTTTTCCAACCGGATAAGCTGACTTACCTGGGACCACTCCGTGAAACACTGTGTTTGATTGCCTTAGCTTCTTATCCGTCAGACCCATGCGACGGAACGTCTCATAGTATAAGATATTGATACTGCTACCACCATCCATGAGAACTTTAGTGAATTTGTAGCCTCCCACTTGAGGCGCTACTACCAAGGCTAGATGGCCCGGATTATCCACCCGCATCGGGTGGTCTTCCCTGCTCCATATAATGGGATGTTCCGACCAGCGAAGAAATTGCGGTGTTGCCGGTTCAACTGCATTAACAGCTCGCTTCAAAACCTTCTGGTCTCTTTTACACAGACTTGTGGTGAAGACATGATATTGCCCACTGCTTAACTCCTTCGGATTACTCTGATATCCGGATTGCGGCTGCTGCTGCTGACGCTGTTGCTGCTGATTTCCCTGATTATTATAATTCCCTTGGCCCTGCTGCTGATTACTCTGATTATTGTAACCACCTTGATGATGTGACTGATTGCCCTGACCATTATAGTTTCCTTGATTATTTTGACTACCTGCCCGGTTTTGATAACCATTGCTATTGCCCCTATATCCTAATCCGGAGTTGTTCCCCTGACGGCCCGGACCATAAAATCCAGGACCTGAACCACCATTTGGCGGTCGATTGTGAGGATTGAAACGGCCCGCCACTGCCTTCATAAGGGGTATACACTCTCTCATAGTATGTCTTGCCACTTTCCCTTTTACGCTATGCTTTGGACAAGGCTGGTCTAACTCCTGATCCCAGCTAAGAACTCCTCCGCCGGTTTGTGAAGATGGATCTCCCAGGCTACGCTGAAACTCCCCTTGAACTTGAGTGTTGGCCACGAAGTCAGAGCCGCCCTCTGCTTTCCGTTTGCCCAAAAAACTTGAGGTAGCCGGATTAATTGGCGCCGGTTTACCTGACTTGCTAACCTTTCCAGTCTTGTCTCCTTCTACTTCCGGATACTTGGTATTATCAGAATCTCCGTATTTCACCAGGGCACTCATGAAAGTTCCCATATCATTGCAGTCCCTTTTAAGCCGTCCGAGCTTTAACTTTAAAGATTCAAACCGGCAATTGTTCTCCAAAGTCACTATCGCCGTACTAGGATTAATACCATTTGAAGAGTGCAAAATCTCTGCTACTCTCCGTACCCAAGCTGCCGTAGACTCCTGCTCTCCTTGCACACAAGGTGCTAGATCCACTACTGACATCGGCTGTTTGCATGTGTCCTTGAAGTTTTTGATAAACTGGCTGCGTAGTTCCCTCCATGATCCAATAGAGTTCGGGGGCAGAGCTTTCAGCCAGGCCCGGGCCGTGCCTTCGAGCATCATAGTAAAATATTTAGCACAAGCCGATTCATCCACGTCCAGCATCTCCATGGCCATCTCATAACTTTCAACCCAAGCTTCCGGGGCTAAATCGGCTGTGTAATTAGGTACCTTGCAGGGTCCCTTGAAATCTTTAGGCAGTTTGACACTCCGTAAAGCGGGGAAAAGACACTGCACCCCGAAGGAACTCGTCGTAGCCCCTGTTTCTGCAGTGGCTGTGTGAACCGGCGTTGTTTGACGAATCTCCTCCCTGGCTCCTGACCTAACCCGGTTTATCTCCGGAGCTTGTACCGCCGCACCTGTCGGATTATCCTGCCTGTGCTGATGCCTCCTGCGTTCACTGCTAGATACTTCTGGCTCCTCCCAATGCCTAGTATAACTTCGGCTGGGACGTGGTGTTGAATGTAACCTCTCCCTGCTATGAGAATATGCTTGCTGCTGTATCAACGCCGTATTAAGTAGCTTCTGGACCCTGCGCGCCTCTATCGCCACCGGAGATGTTTCTTCTGCGGGTAAAGCGGCCAAACGCGCCGCTGCTGCAGCGATGTTATCCAAAGGGTTTGAATAATGACCTGGAGGGACCGGAACATAAGGTGCCGACGTAATCCGGCGATCCCGCTCTGCGGTGGGTTGCTGAACTGGCTCCTCCCTGGCTGGGGGTGCCCTCCGGTTTGAAGCCGGATTATTACTAGTTCCAGCCCCAGGTGTCCTGAACAGATTCGTTGCTTCATAAACCGGCGGTATACGGGACTGGTATTTTCGTCCCCTTACTCCTTCCATAGAAGCTTGCTCCATCCTTAGGTAAAAAGCCTGATCATCCAATTCCGCTTGTCTCACCGCTATCATCTCTCTCTCTGCCTTCAGGTCTTCTTTTAACTGATCAATCCGGCCTTTCAACTGAAGGAGCTCTGCATCATGATTCGCCTTGTCTGCTGGAGCTACTGTTTCCACCGCTTTAGCTGTGAACTCCTCGATCAAGGTGGATAGAACTTCAGTAAGTGAGGGGGTTGGGCCGCTTCCCCCTGCACCAGCTTCCGCTGTCGTCCCGTTCACTGGGGGCTGTGAACCGGCCATAAAGACAGCCACCCGATTTGGCGGGCCGAAGGGGCCCGGAATACCGTTTCCATCGGACTCGCCTTCAGACCGGCCGTCCTGCAACTGATACAGAGATTCAGTTACCCCGGATGAAGACTCGTCGTGTGAGTAGACCACTGTTGCACTATCAGATTCCGATCCGTCCTGGGCTCGACCTCTGTGGATTGCTCCAACGAACATGTGCTTCACGGCAGGCTGAATCCGGGCCGATCTCGTACGCTGAGCCGGCTCGACGATGTTGGGGAAGACGTCCGGCTCAGGTCCCGGTTCGCCGATTTTGCCAATGAAGACTTGGATGCTGCCGAAAGGAACCCGGTACCCGTATTCGATCGAATCGGCTTCCGGTCCCCAACTTGCGTCATCAATGTAGATCCAGCCGCGACGACTCTTGGTCATCCGGCCGACCGCGTAACCCTTGAGCCCTTCGAAGCTGCCCTTCAAGAACTCGAAACCATCGTGCGCAGGCCCCAAGGTGGGCGCCAACTGTCGTGGAAATAGCACGGCAGATGTCCGGTTTAGCGGACTTGATGATGGAACCATCGCACGGGTTAGCTTGAAGGGGTTCATAGCACACAAGGGACACAGAAGGTTTATACTAGTTCGGCCCTTTCGATGAAGGTAAAAGCCTACGTCTAGTTGGTTTGGTATTGTTTGGGCGTCGGATTACAGGGAGCGGATTCGCTTGCCTGTGTCTCGACGGGTTGATTGTTGCTTGTCCTTGAACCGTCGCCGGGTCGCCCCTTTATATAGAGGGTACGCCTGGTCCGGTTTACAGAGTCCCGAGGCCGGCTCATATTTGTGTCCGCCTCGGTCTCTGTCTTTTCTTCCTTATCTCTCAAGTTACATCACGGGGCGGTTTACAAACCTTAATTCTATACATGGGCCCTAAGATCTTATGGGCCGTAGCCTTTACTAAATATTACAAACAAGTATAATATTAACAAAGCCGGTTTATACTAGCCGGTTTATACCTGCTAGTCATATCTCTGACAGAACCGGCGATCCCAAAAGTGACAGCTTGGGACACCAAAGGGGATGGTCCGTAGTTTGAGGATTACATGTATCCATTGAGTTCATTGCTTTGTTCCGGTGCTCTTTGACAGGAGCACCTTAATATCCATAAGTTCCTTTTGGCCCCGTTCGTAGCGGGATGGTAGGACAAAAGATGTTGTGCAAGTTCTTATTGCAAGCACGTACAACTACTTACGGGATACATGCCTAATGTTTGATATTTGCCTAGATGATCATTACTTTCCCGTGTGCCGTGCCCCAAGTTAGAATCTATCTCATCCATGTAGCGCCCAACCATCCATCTCCCTAGCCTACAGTGTTTTAAACCCTGCTTGTCACTAGTTGCTACTTTTGCCATTTACCTTCACTATTTACTTTTTGCTGTTTACTTTTACTATCACTATTATCACTATCATATCACTGTTACCACTTATCTTTTGTTGCAAGTAAGTATATTTCAGGTGTGGTTGAATTGACAACTCAACTGTCAAAGCTTATAAATACTCTTTGGCTCCCCGTGTGTCGAATCAATAAATTGGGTTATTCTTACCCGCGAGGACTATCTCGATCCCTTACGGTTGAGGGTTATCAAGTACCGTTTTATGGCGCCGTTGCCGGGGAGCATAGCAATATTTACAAGTCTACTTGAGGTATCCTACCTGCTGCACTTCATCCACTATGGGTAAGAAAGGAGACCCCAAGGTTCCGATCTTACTATCTACTACAAGAAGAGGTACTGCTCTGAGCACTAGTGCTACACTTGATTCACCTTCTGTTATGAGTAAGTTTGCCTCACCACTACCACATGATGCTCCTACTGAATCTGTTACTATGTCCGATACTCTTGATAATGCCTCTACTACTTTTGATGATATTAGTTCGCTTGGTTATGCTCTTGAGAAACAAATTGCTGCTGCTGCTAAAAAGTCTGGAATTGAACTTCCTGTTACTCGCTACCCTATTGGTGAAACTTATGATTATCCTGATTTGAGTAAACTCAAAGAGAGGCTCCTTGATGATGATTACTATATGATTGATGAAGATCTATGCAGGGAACTGACAGAGTTTTCTGGCTCTGACCCTGAAGTTATTAAGAAACTATTTGAAAAACACTCTTTGAAGAACAAAACCGTTCCTGATCCTGAATTTGCTACATCTCCTATATGCATTGATGATCCTGATTATGATTTCTCTGTTGATCTTTCACTTATACCTATGGTTGAAGCTGATCCCTTTTATGGCAGAGAAAATGATGATGCTATTGCACACCTGACTAAACTCGGTGAGTTAGGTGGCCTGTTTACCACAGATGAGAAGATACGATACTTTTATATCACCAAGCTTCTTCCTTTCTCCTTGAAGGAAGATGCTAAAGCATGGTATGATTCACTCCCATGCGGTTCCATTAAGAGTCCTCAAGACTTAGCTCACTCTTTTGTTGATAAGTACTTTCCTGCTCACATGCAACATGCTGATTTACAAAGAATTTATAACTTTAAACAGTTGCAGGATGAGTCCCTCCCTAAAGCTTGGGGGAGGTACTGCGGTCTGATTCGGGCTAGACCAGGACATGAAATCCCTAAGAATGAATTAATCGATATATTCTATGCTGGTCTAACTGATGAATCCAGGTCCTATTTGGACAGTTGTGCTGGTTGTGTTTTCAGGAAAAGAACACCGGACGATGCGGAAGATTTGATGGGCAGGATTGCCAAAAACCATGAAGATTGCTCCGTCCCTGAACCACCTCCACCACCAAAGAAGAGGGGCATATTTGTTCTAAGCCCCGAAGATATGCGAGAAGCAAAGAAGTCTATTAAAGAGAAAGGTATTAAAGCTGAAGACGTGAAGAATCTACCCCCTATTGAGAAGCTGTGTGAGCCTACTACTCACCCTCCTATGGTAGAGGTACACTCTCTTTTAGATTTCAACGCAAGTGACATCCCTCATGGTAAGCCTCCTGATCAATGTTTAGATGAGTTTGATAATTTTATTATGAAACAAAATCATTTTAATGAGAGGATAGAAAGTCAATTGCATGATAATTCCCTTGCTATCAAAAGACTGCTTGATGTTTTAGATAGAACAGTTAATGATGTTCAATGTCTTGTGAAGCATTTTCAAAGGATTCAAACTCAGCTTGACCAAATTTCTAAAGTGCAAAGAGATTTGCTTGCTAACAATGCCAAACAAGATAATTTGCAGGCTTTCGGGATTAAGACCCGAGGAGGAACTAGCACTCAAGATCCTCTCTATCCAGAGGGACATCCGAAGAGAATCGAGCAGGATTCTCAAATGCAGGAAGAAGAAATTGTTGGCTCTCCAAAGGAAAAGGAGAAACATAAGGAGACTGACAATTCTAATGATCCTATTGCAGATGAAGAGCCAACTATTGATCCTAACAGCGTATCTATCTCCGATGCTGAGACTGAAGACGGTGCTGAACCTGAAGGTAATAATAATGAGAAGAATGATCCGCCTGAAGTTCGAGAAGAAGAAGCACCTGATAAACGTAAGAGGTACACTAAAGAAGACTTCATCGCAAGAAAACATGGGAAGGAAAGAGAACCATGGGTACAGAAACCCATGCCCTTTCCAGGTAAGTCCATCAAATCTAAAGAAGAAGAGCATTATAATAAGTTTTGTGAGTGGATTAAACCTCTTTTTCTTCAAATCCCTTTGACTGATGCTATTAAGTAACTTCCTTATTCAAAATATATGAAAGATATTGTCACTAATAAAAGAAAAGTTCCTAATGATGCAATATCTACTATGCTTGCTAACTACTCTTTCAGTGGCAAGATTCCTGAGAAGCTCGGTGATCCAGGTATACCCACCATTCCTTGCTCCATAAAGAATAATTATGTCAAAACTGCCTTATGTGATCTTGGAGCAGGAGTGAGTGTTATGCCTCTCTCTCTTTACGAGAGGCTTTGTTTAGAGAAACTAATTCCTACAGATATCTCCCTTCAGATGGCTGACAAGTCAACCGCTGTTCCGATAGGTATTTGTGAGGATGTTCCCGTAGAGGTTGCTAATTGTTTAATTCTTACTGATTTTGTTGTGCTTGACATGCCCGAGGATGGGAGCATGTCCATTATTCTTGGTAGACCTTTCCTTAACACCGCAGGTGCTATTATTGATTGCAATAAAGGGAAGGTTACCTTCCATGTGAATGATAAAGAACGCACGGTATATTTTCCAAAGAAGATCGACAGGAGGCATGCCCTCAACTCTATAGAGAATATCGAGACCGTGAAAATTGGAGAATGGGACTGTCCACTACATGTGCCTCACAAATACAAAACTATCATGGTAGGGACAATGTCCATCAAGGTAAAGGTTCAGTGATTACTTCGTAAGAGGTGAGACTTTTTGCTCTATATATCGCCTGTTTGTTGGTAAGACTTGATCAACCTTATTAGCAAATATGTTTTATAAGGATAAAAAGTTGAGCTTGTTATATTTTCATTTGTTTTTAGTTTTTGTCCTACTTGTTGTACCAAGTATTTATGTTTTGAAGCTTCACAATACTCCTCACTACTTCAAGTTTTCAGAGAGTTCCGCAGCTTTTTGAACTTCGAAAAAATTTCAATAGTGAAGTTTTCAGAAAAATTCCAGAAAAATTTAAATAAAAATTTCCACGTCGGGAGAGACCCGAAAAGTCCTGGGGCCAGCCAGGGGGACCCACCAGTGGCCCAGGCGGCCAGCTGGCGCGGCCTAGCCCCTGGCCGCGCCCACAGGGCGCCTGGGGCCCACAGGGCCCCCCTCCAGGTATGTCTTCTTCCTCCCTCTCTCTTTTTCTCCAAAAACCCGAGTTCTGCACTTGTTCTTGTGTTCTTGCTGTTCTTGGAGGCGATTCTTCGATCTCTCTCTACAGCCCCTCATTTGAGCTGAAATTTTGAGCAAATACTCCCTGGTATGTGACTCCTCCACCCCTCCAATTAGATTTTTGATTGGTGGCTTCATTTGTGAGTATTTAGTAGTTCTTGGTGCTGTAGAGATGAGCTTGCATGCATATGTAGAAAGTTATTTTTCAAGTTTTGATGCAAGTTTATGCCTTGGGAAAGTGAGTTGAGTAGTTTGCCTTAGCTCACCTTGTTTTAATCCTCATTTTTGTAAATTGCAAAAAAAAAAATTCAGAAATGAGTTTGTTAGGAAGGGCAAAAGGGTGGCTTGAGAAGAGGAGGCCCGCACACTCCGATCAAGTTACTAGAGCCGCAGCTTCACCATCGACTACTAGGGTGAGCTATAATGAAGATCATGTGCCCCTGGAGTTGTTGGAAGATACAAGTCCAGCACGTGCGATGACATTTCCATGTGATGAATTCATGGAAGCTGCGGGAATCACGAATGAGTTTTATAATCTTTGTGCTAATGCAGGTTTGACACGACTCGTCACGAGCCGTGTTACCCAGTATCAAAAACTCACCTCCAGTTTCATTAACAGTTTTAGATATAATCCTGATTCAGGTGCTATTGAGTTTAAAATTTACAATGATCTTATCACCATGACTTTGGGAAATTTTTGTGAAATAATAGGTGTGCCGAACGTTGGGAGGACGGCTAGGATGGCCACTCAGCCCTCCGAGCTGAAAACCGTCATCAACTCTCTCTGCATCATGGGTACGAGGGATATTCATCGGTCGAAGATCTCCAGCATCTTATTTCCTCACCTCAGGTATTTTGCATATTATATTGCCAGAGGGGTGTTAGCTCGTGACAACACGATCAGCATTTCTGCTCCGGATATTGCTATCCTGGCAGCAGCCCTCTCAGGGAGGTCTGATTATAATCTGGGTGCCTTAATTGCTCGACGCCTTGCTATGAACGGTAACAAGGGGGACTTATATGGTGGCGTTTATGCCACACTTATCTTAGAACATCTTGGAGGCACCCTACACCCTGATGATAATCCTTTTACTTATTTAAGCTTTGATCTTGCTGCTATGAAAAGGCATAAGTTTGTCACCATGGGTTCTGAGCTTGATAATATTGTTTATATCTTGCGTTTCGGAATCACCGCGGAACGCGAGATCCGTCTACCTGCACCTCTTTTGTTTGATTTTTCTCGCAGGAACGGATGGTCCTTTGATGTTGTCCAGTTCGATGAGTTCATGGTCCAGCATCAGTTTCATAACCCCATGGAGGGGGTTGTGCACGACGAGGAGAAGCACGGTGAGTTACCACATTTTCAGGAAGAGACCGCCACCGAGTTTGGTGAAGGTTCTTCCTCTGTTTGGCGCTCAGAACCTTCCTCGTGGGAGACTCCGAGGAGTTCGGTGTACGCGCCAGCATCATTCTACGACCCTTGGACTCACCACCATACCCCCGGAGCAGGAGGCTCCTGGGGGCAGTAGCTGCTACCAACTTAGGCCAAAAGCCTAAGCTTGGGGGAGTACGTGCCCTTCTCACTTTTCCATTGTATTATCCGTTTTATTCACTTTGATCTTTTCGAAGTTTTTGCCCATTCTTCTTTATTTCTCTCTTTGCAAAAACAACAAAAAGATTTTCTCTTTCTTTTGCTTTTATTCAACCTTTGAAAAATCCAAAAAGATTTCCTTTCTCTCTTTAGTTTGCTTTGTTTTCAGAGTTCAGCTCGAGTCCGTGATGGCATTTAATTATATTTCCTACATTCGATCGTGCAAGTGACAAGCAGTAATGACGAAGATCGACTGAAGGGAAGCAACAGGGAAGACCGGTATGAACTCTTTTTGTTTCTACTTTTGTACATATGCCTGTACTTATGATCTAGAGACCAGCTTGTAGCGACATAGTGCTATGTTTACAATGCTCTTTCGGTGGTTCATGCTTTCCTTGTGGCTAGTCTCGAATAACTAGAGTATATAATGTGTTATTGAAATGATCTACATGCATTGCACTGTTCATAGTCTGGTATACTAAGGTGGTATTTCCCTTTAGAGAATTTTTGGATTGACTTGGCACATGCTTACACATGTTTAAGACTAAAAAGTCTACTCTGCCTTGAAGATCTTTGAGTTTTAGAATAGTTATATCACTTTCATGCCCGACTCAATGTTGCTTTGTCGCTCTGCATGATTATGACCGTTATTGCTCTCTAGTTGGTCGCTTCCCAGTCTTTTGCTAAACTTCCACCTGTACTAAGCGGACTGACTGCTTGTGCATCCAAAATCCTTAAAACCAGTTATGCCATATGAGTCCACTATACCTTCCTACACATGGTATTTACCTGCCATTCCTAACAAATACTTTCGTGTACCATCTCGAAATTAATCAAAAGCATTTCTCTTTTGTGCCTATGTTTTAGCTCATGAGGAAGTAGTAGTTAATTCATAATCTTTTTAAGTTGGACAAGTTTCACCCCTGGATTGCATGTATAATGTGCAAACCCCTAATACGAAAAGGAACAAGCATTGAGTGCGCCCGGCTCAAAAAGATAATATAACAAACAAACCCTCCTTCACGCTTTGTTCATGAGAAATCAGAAAACTTTGGCAGTGATAAACAAAGGAGATTAAGAGGATGTGATCGTCCTCATGCGGGAGCCGTTCCTCGAAACTTGTCCAGCTCAAGAAGTGATTGAGTTATCTGCTAGCATTCGTTGACGAAATATGCACCTCTCAAAACGTTTTTATCTCTGTTTTTAAAACCAAGAGCCCTGGTACATGTTTAGTTTTTGTTTCCGACCACGGGTTTTCAACCTTGCCAATAAAAGCCACGGTTTGAGAGTCTCACCTTCTTTCTTCAAAGCACCAACTATGAGAGCATAATTGTCATTCTGAGTGTAACGTGCATTGTCCCAAAGTATTACATTGTCTTCTGCATACTTGTGATATGATTTATTCTAAAAATTTTAGTTCTAGTCTCCTTTAAAACTCTGGAGGAGTTTCTGCATTTATGTTTTGCTTCACTCATGGAGTCTAGCGAGATACCAGCCTAATATGCTCAAGCTATGTGCAATGTAATCTGGTCTTGATTTTCAGTAATATATTATTTACTTTTAAGTATTTGTGACTGGTCACTTGAAAGAAGGATTGCTCCTTGCATTGTCCTCATAAGTACTGTTTCAATACTTGCTAAACTCTTTTTGTAGTACATGCTTATATACATCTAATGAAGCAAAAGAGTTTGTCAAAGTTTTTTTTGTCGCGTCCAGTTCGTTGAACTGAATTGCTTGAGGACAAGCAAAATGCTAGGCTTGGGGGAGTTGATACGTCTCAAACGTATCTACTTTTCCAAACACTTTTGATATTGTTTTGACCTCATTCTTGGATGATTTGAACTAAACTAACCCGGACTGACGCTATTTTCAGCAGAGCTGCCTGTATGGTTTTATTGTGTGCAGGAAAACGGATTTTTAAGCATCTCAGAAAAATCCACGAAAAATCACAGAAAATCCACGCACCCGAAGGAACCAGGAGCCAGAAGTGGGGCCAGAGGGGGGCCAGGGGGTGCCCAGGCGCCCTGTGGGCGCCCCCCCCCCTGGGCCGCGCCGGGGGGTCGCCTGGGTGGGGCCCACACCCCCTGGTGCCCTACCTTGCCTCGTATTTTTACTCGCGACACGGAAACCCCAGATCATAAGTTCTTTCGCAGTTTTCCATCGCGGAGCCGCCGCCACCCTCTGTTCTTCCTCGGGAGGGCTAATCTGGAGGCTGAATTGGCCTCCGGAGAGGGGAGATCGTCGCCATCGTCATCATCATCACCACTCCATCATCCCTCCATGACTTCTCCCTCCATGTGTGAGTAATTCCCCTGCTGTAGGCGAAGGGGGTGGTAGGGATTGGATGAGTTAGATCATGTAATAGTTTGTCAGATCGTTGGGGGCATGTTGCCTATCATCTACTATGGTGTTTATCATCTTTGCTTCAACTTGTTATTCTTAATGCTTGACACTTAGGGCCCGAGTGCCATGATTTCAGATCTGAACCATATGTGTTTGCATGAATATATTTGTGTTCGTGATCCTATCTATGAGTTGTTTGCACCTGTTACGGTTCGGAACCGGCGATCCCAAAAGTGACAGCTTGGGACACCAAAGGGGATGGTCCGTAGTTTGAGGATTACATGTATCCATTGAGTTCATTGCTTTGTTCCGGTGCTCTTTGACAGGAGCACCTTAATATCCATAAGTTCCTTTTGGCCCCGTTCGTAGCGGGATGGTAGGACAAAAGATGTTGTGCAAGTTCTTATTGCAAGCACGTACAACTACTTACGGGATACATGCCTAATGTTTGATATTTTTCTAGATGATCATTACTTTTCCGTGTGCCGTGCCCCAAGTTAGAATCTATCTCATCCATGTAGCGCCCAACCATCCATCTCCCTAGCCTACAGTGTTTTAAACCCTGCTTGTCACTAGTTGGTACTTTTGCCATTTACCTTCACTATTTACTTTTTGCTGTTTACTTTTACTATCACTATTATCACTATCATATCACTGTTACCACTTATCTTTTGTTGCAAGTAAGTATATTTCAGGTGCGGTTGAATTGACAACTCAACTGTCAAAGCTTATAAATACTCTTTGGCTCCCCGTGTGTCGAATCAATAAATTGGGTTATTCTTACCCGCGAAGACTATCTCGATTCCTTACGGTTGAGGGTTATCACAATCTCGTCGACTAGATGAACTAGGACGTGTGTCATGATATTGAAGAAGGATGGTGGGAACACCAACTCGAAAATGACAAGACATTGCGCCACATCACTCCTCAGCCTTGATATGATTTGTGGATCGATCACCTTCTGAGAGATTGCATTGAGGAATGCACATAGCTTCACAATGGCTAATCGGACGTTTTCCGGTAGAAGGCCCCTTAATGCAACCGGAAGCAGTTGCGTCATAACTACGTGGCAGTCATGAGACTCTGGAACTTTTTCTCTGGCATATTTATTATTCCCTTTATATTCGACGAGAAGCCAGTCGGGACCTTCATACTGAGCAGGCATTCAAAGAAGATTTCTTTCCCTTCTGTCATAAGAGCATAGCTGGCAGGACCTTCATACTGCTTCGGAGGCATGCCGTCTTTTTCGTGCAAATGTTGCAGGTCCTCTCGTGCCTCATGTGTATCTTTTGTCTTTCCATACACGCCCAAGAAGCCTAGCAGGTTCACGCAAAGGTTCTTCGTCACGTGCATCACGTCGATTGAAGAGGGGACCTCTAGGTCTTTCCAGTAGGGTAGGTCCCAAAATATAGATTTCTTCTTCCACATGGGTGCATGTCCCTCAGCGTCATTCAGAACAGCTAGTGCGCCGGGACCCTTTCCAAAGATTACGTGTAAATCATTGACCATAGCAAGTACGTTATCACCGGTACGCATGGCGGGCTTCTTCCGGTGATCTGCCTCGCCTTTGAAATGCTTGCCTTTCTTTCAACATTGATGGTTGGTCGGAAGAAATCGACGATGGCCCAGGTACACATTTTTCCTGCATTTGTCCAGATATATACTTTCAGTGTCATCTAAACAGTGCGTGCATGCGTGGTATCCTTTGTTTGTCTGTCCTGAAAGGTTACTGAGAGCGGGCCAATCGTTGATGGTCACAAACAGCAACGCCTTTAGGTTAAATTCCTCATGTTTGTACTCATCCCACGCACGTACACCGTTTCCATTCCACAGCTGTAAAAGTTCTTCAACTAATGACCTTAGGTACACATCAATGTCGTTGCCGGGTTGCTTAGGGCCTTGGATGAGAACTAGCATCATAATGAACTTCCGCTTCATGCACATCCAAGGAGGAAGGTTATACATACATAGAGTCATGGGCCAGGTGTTGTGATTGCTGATCTGCTCCCCGAGAGGATTAATGCCATCCGCTCTTAAAGCAAACCATACATTCCTTGGGTCCTTTGCAAACTCCTCCCAGTACTTTCTCTCGATATTTCTCCACTGCGACCCGTCAGCGGGTGCTCTCAACTTCCCGTCTTTCTTATGGTCCTCACTGTGCCATCGCATCAACTTTGCATGCTCTCCGTTTCTGAACAGACGTTTCAACCGTGGTATTATAGGAGCATACCACATCACCTTCGCAGGAACCCTCTTCCTCGCAGGCTCACCGTCAACATCATCAGGGTCATCTCGTCTCATCTTATACCGCAATTCACCGCATACCGGGCATGCGTTCAGATCCTTGTATGCACCGTGGTAGAGGATGCAGTCATTAGGGCATGCATGTATCTTCTGCACCTCCAATTCTAGAGGGCATACAACCTTCTTTGTTGCGTATGTACTGTCGGGCAATTCATTATCCTTTGGAAGCTTCTTCTTCAATATTTTCAGTAGCTTCTCAAATCCTTTGTCAGCCACATCATTCTCTACCTTCTACTGCAGCAATTCCAGTACGGTACCGAGCTTTGTCTTGCCATCTTTGCAATTGGGGTACAACCCTTTTTTGTGATCCTCTAACATGCGATCGAACTTCATCTTCTCCTTTTGACTTTCACATTGCGTCCTTGCATTGACAATGACCCGACGGAGATCATCATCATCGAGCACATTGTCTGGTTCCTCTTGATCTTCAGCAGCTTCACCCGTTGCAGCATCATTGGGCACATCGTCTGGTTCCTCTTGATCTTCACTAGCTCACCCCATTGCAGCACCACCGTATTCAGGCGGCACATAGTTGTCATCGTACTCTTCTTCTTCGCCATCTTCCATCATAACCCCTATTTCTCCGTGCCTCGTCCAAACATTATAGTGTGGCATGAAACCCTTATAAAGCAGGTGCGAGTGAAGGATTTTCCGGTTAGAGTAAGACATCGTATTCCCACATTTAGTGCATGGACAACACATAAAACCATTCTGCTTGTTTGCCTCAGCCGCATCGAGAAACTCATGCACGCCCTTAATGTACTCGGAGGTGTGTCTGTCACCGTACATCCATTGCCGGTTCATCTGCGTGCATTATATATAATTAAGTGTGTCAAAAACCATTACAGAACATCATAAATAGATAATTAAGTGACCAAATTAATAGAAGTTCATCATCACATTAAAACCAAAGTACATACATAGTTCTCATCTAACAACATATAGCTCTCCAAAGCATCTAATTAATTTTCACCATACATTGAAACTATGTAAAACATTTCAATGCGAAAACAAATGCGATCATAATCACAACCAAAGTAACAATTGATCCAACGGCATAATGATACCAAGCCTCGGTATGAATGGCATATTTTCTAATCTTTCTACTCTTCAACCGCATTGCATCCATCATGATCTTGTGATCATCGACGACATCCGCAACATGCAACTCCAATATCATCTTCTCCTCCTCAATTTTTTTTATTTTTTCCTTCAAGAAATTGTTTTCTTCTTCAACTAAATTTAACCTCTCGACAATAGGGTCCATATTGATCTTGTGATCATCGACGACTTCCGCAACATGCAACTCCAATTCCATCTTCTCCTCCTACGTTTTGTCCAATTTTTTCTTCAAGGAAATGTTTTCCTCTTCAACTAAATTTAACCTCTCCACAAGAGGGTCGGTTGGAATTTCCGGTTCAAGTACCTCCTAGACATATAAAAACATATATGCATGTCGGGTTGGTCAGCATAATTGCCATAAACACTAAAACAAATAGTTATAAATTAAAGATAATATACCACATCCGAATCGTAGACAGGACGAGGGCCCACGTGGGCGGATATCAAAACCTTCGCACTATATAATAACAAGCAATAATAAACCAAAGAAAATTAGACAAATATCTATCTAAAGCAATAATAACAAGCAATAATAAAAGTAAGAAAAGCATGGACTTAACAAGAGGCTCACCACGGTGGTGCCGGTGACGAGATCGGCGGGGGCGATCGACGGCGGCGAAGACGGGGACGGGACGTGACGGACCGCTAAAGCTAGACAAATCTCGGAGAAAATGGAGCTTGGAGTTCGAGCTTCGTGTAAGTGCATCTAGTGCCACCCCTAGTTGGTTTTGGAGTATTGACGACAAACCTGGTTGAGGGACTAATGTGTTTGTGAGAATTGCATGATAACACAGGTAGTAGTCCCTCATTGATTCGGTTTACCTACCGGAGATGACCCCTAAAAATGTATGAAGACATTGCCAACAGTGGTGGTACATGAAGATAATCTTGTTGAAGACTATGACAAGAGAAGACATTGTGTGAAGACTATGGAGCGCGAAGACTTAGATGTTTCGTTGTTTCCTTTTATTCTTTGTTAAGTCATAGGAACCACCGTACTGTTAAGTGGGGTCCAAGTGAACTAAGTCAGAGTGACTGAAGTGATGCTCAACCAAATCCTATGTCTTCGAGCGAAGACAATGAGAGCAAATCTTATCCAGAGTTGGATGAGTCAGCTTTACTTGTAGCCCAAGTAAAGTTGCTGTGTGTGTTTGAAATCTGACCGTTGGAACACGTGTAAGTTCCTTAGTGACCCAGGGTCACTTCAGACAAATCAGGTCGGGTTGCCCAGTGGCTATAAATAGCCCACCCCCTAGACCATAAATTGGTGGCTGCTCAGAGTTATTGCACGACTTTTGTCGTTTGAGAGCAACCCACCTCCGAAGCATTTGAGAGAGAGAGAGAGATCCTTGCGAGGACAAAGCCAAAACACCCAGAGCCAAAGAGTGTTAGGCATCACTAAAATCTTTCTGTCTGTGTGACCTGAAGACTTATTACACTTAAGGACTGTGTTTCCTCCATCCGGTTAGGCGTCGCGTTCTGAGCATCCAAGAGTCATTGTGGATCGCCGGTGAACGAAGTCTGTGAAGGTTTGGAAGTCTACCTTGAAGACTTACCAGAGTGATTGGGCGAGGACTAGGTGTCCTTAGCTCAAGGGGAATAAGGTGAAGACGCGGTCTTCTGAGTTAAATCTCAGCCTCCCTAACCAGACGTACAGTTGTCACAGCAACTGGAATTGGTCTAACAAATCACTGTCTTCCCCGAGCTACTGGTTCTATCCTTTCCTTCCCTTTACTTACTGTCTTACGTTGTGAAGTCATTGCCTGCCTGCCTTATCTGATTGACTTCACTGTGTGACTACTTGTTTTGATTGGCTTCATTCCTTCTTCCATCTTGATCCTTACTGCCTAGCTGCTATTAGTCTTCATGCTTTCACTTTGTTGAATACCTGACTATGGCTTGTCTAGTGTAGTCTACTTTGCGCTGCATATAAATAGGATTGAACTTATCCTTTGTCTTCGAAACTTTCATGTTTTGAAGCATTTCATAAAAATCGCCTATTCACCCCCCCCCTCTAGTCGATATACTGCACGTTCACTTCGAGAGGAGAAAAGCTTAACTAGTGTGGCTCGGGCATTCCATCGAACACGTTGTGTGCATAGGAGGTGAGCTAGAGCACCACCAAGCCCTCTCCCCCCCGGCCAGAAAAAACAGAGTAGTGTGCTATGCTCTTACGTGAGGGGGTATATATAGGCACCTCACTGGTCCCGGTTGGTGACATGAACCGGGACTAAAGGGGAGCCTTTGGTCCGGGTTCAAGTCACCAACCGGGACCAATGGTGGTGGGCCAGGAGCAAGGCCCATTGGTCCCGGTTCGTCCCATCAACCGGGACCAAAAGGTCCAGACGAACCGGGACCAATGGCCCACGTGGCCCGGCCGGCCCCCTGGGCTCACGAACCGGGTCCAATGCCCCCATTGGTCCCGGTTCTGGACTGAACCGGGACTAATGGGCTGACCCGGCCTGGACCTTTGCCCCATTTTCTACTAGTGAAACTCTGTTTGGGGACCAGGGGATTCAGCTGCCAATGCCTGTATTGACAAGCTGGTTGCCGCCACCGGAGGGTGTTACAAAATTAAACACCGATGCGGCATTCGAGGCCTCCTCCGGAGCAAGCGCATGTGGAGCCATTGCTAGAAATGCCCAGGGATTGATTCACTTCTCAATGGGATGCAAGCTAGATAACTGTTCGTCGATGGAAGAGGCAGAGGGGCTATCGCTACTGTATGGCCTTAAGGAACTAGCTAAGATTTACAGGGGTTCGATCCAGGTAGAGGTGGACTGCTCGTCACTGGCCCATGCACTATCCCAGGGTCCACGAATAGATCAAGCCTTTTTCCAATCATTGCTGAAATCCGATCAATCCTGGCTGGATTCGGGGGCGTAGAAATTGGATGGATTATTAGGACTGTAAACAAAGCAGCACACTGTCTTGCAGCACGCGTGAGGACCCATGGCGATTTTCTTTACATTGGCTATGCCCCGAGTGAGTTGTAGGAAATTTTGTCAAACGAATGTAGTCCGACTGTGTAACCCTATTTGGCTTTCCTCAAAAAAAAATCGCATTACCTCTGCGTTTGCACGTAAATAATCTGGTCACATACTATACTAGGGGTAAAATGGTTTCTTAGGTCAGACTTAACACCATTACAAGACAAAACTAACGGTAGTGTCACATAAGGCACAAAATGAAGTTTGAGTGTAAGACCTCTTCCAATTCAGAGGTGCTTAGATGAGGTGCTAAGTGCATTAAATACGTTAGCAACTCAACTCCTCAATGCATAGGTGCTTAACTTGTTGTTGCTAAGCACACTTTATCTAATAAGTTAGCACCTAAAGTCTTTCATGCATTGGTCAAATTGTTTCATTTAAGTGGTTTGCCTAGGTTCTCACGCTTGGCAATGGTTCTTCCTGGGGTCACGAAAGGACTCTCTCCCCTCCTTAAATGTTGTGCCATGTTATTTTTTCGCTTATGTGGCATGCGTAGCACCTGTCCATGATTGAGCACTGGGAAGGGCCTAAAAAGAGAAGAGAAAAAAGTTTAGGGCAAAAAGGTAAGCATATTTTAAAAAAAGGGCCAAATAAGGAATTCTCTCAAACAAGAGCCATCCATCCACCATGTCCATCGTCTACCTGCTACCCCTCTTCTTCTTGCTCTGCTTTGTGGCTCTGCCTCTGTCCCTTCACTCGGCGCAACTCACATCCCAGCCACAGCCAGAGACCGATGTGTACATCGTCCACACCGGTGGTATGCAGCCCTATTCTAGGATGCTCGCAGTCGCAGCTAGCCAAAGAATCATCCACACCTACGAAACCGTCCTGACTGGCGTCGCCTGCCGGCTGACCACCGAGGAGTGGCGTAGCCAACATTTTCGGCCAGGGTGATCCAATTGATATATACAATATTTATATTAAAAAATATGACATACCAATATATTTATGAAGAGCTATATGTGTTATGATGAGGGGGCCAATGCCCCCTCCCCAACATTAAACTTATTTTCGAAAAAATAATGTAAGGACTTGGATAGGAAATTTTATAGCCTTCGC
>LR738712.1:771919652-771954789 GCA_902687465.1 Secale cereale
CCCCAAACACTCATGGTTTGCGCCCTCCGCGGGAAAAGATATAGGATCTGTCTGGTTTGAAAGTCCGAGCAATCCAACAAAAAAATTGACGTTGACTTCAATATTGACCTCTATTTGGACCTCATTTAATTTATTGGTTCACCCGAGCTGCAACAACTTTCCATGTTGGTTTCTAAGCCAATGAGCGGCGGCTGAATCCTCTGCCAATTATTTGACGCACCAATATTGACATATAGCGAGCACATGAAGGATCCAAACTGACTTGTCGTCTTGCTCCACCATTGCAAGCTAGTATAGAATTTATCAATAATGTATGTGGAAATTTAATTTTTACAGCAATTCTACAATAAAAACGGCTCATAGTTAAACCTTGAAGCAAACTCATACTTTTAATTGAAAATGGAAATCATATTTTAAATTGTAAAGGTGTGAAGTTGGTGGAGTTCCTGCCTCGGTGTTTAGCTCTACCCTGTGCATGCATTACTACCATCCGCCTCGCTGACTCCCCTCCGCCTTATGCCTACATGGCGCAATGCATCATCGGCTTCTGTCACACTAAACGCTAGGGTTTGCTGTCGCGTGTGGTCGGTTGGAGACTCCGAGTCATCAAGTCCATCCTCTAGCATACAAAAAACCTGGTTTAAGCATACGAGGGAACATTTCTTGGATAAAGCGTACACCTAAAACGAAGGAAGCAACGAGTGAGCTAGTTATCGGATCCATAGTGTTTGGGCTTAGGCCTTATATGTGCACTGTGGCCTGATTACTTTTTTCTTACAGGTATACTGCCGGGCCGATGTACAGGGTGGTCCATGGACCACCCTGTCCACCCTCCAGCTACGCCACTATGTGTATCGGGTCGGAGAAATGCCCTAGACTTGTGGTGCCCTTTGCTTTGTCTTCCGTCAAGAGAGAATGAATTTTCCCTTGGTGAAAAAACACATGGACAACTGAAAAATTAATACTTTGTCCTTCCCTTTGTAAATCGAAAATGGAAGTGCATGTGTATATTCACATGCAGTTTTTTTTAGAGAACATCCGCATGCATCATGCATGTTCCGTGACAGACTAATTAGACATTGGAATGTTATACATCGATCCTAAGACCCAGCTGGCAATGCTAATTTTCACATTCAAATCTCTCGCCCTTTAATTATTTTCACTAAATCCTATCCATTTGAGCGTGTGATGGATAAACTCTTGACACGGAACGACCAGTATAATTTGACATTTATAATTGAACGACCCTTTAATAACTATTAGTACTAGTCGCCAACCCATGCATTTGCACGGGCTAGTGTATTGAATAATATATATGGTAACAACTCAAATTATTTGTTGCTTTTGGATCTATTTTATGTCAACAGTATGCCGAATACCTTATAATCGGAAATTTTGCTACAGATATATTTAATAGAACATTTAGTTTTTTTTGTTGCATATTATTTTTTATATTGTGCATGCCTCACTCTGTTCCCCCCAAAAAATTGCCTCGCTCATATGTATTTAATTTACATTCATTATGAGTTAATACCATTTTACACTATTAAACCTATAGAAAGATTCCATCCTTCCGCAATTTATGAATCATTATTAGTACTATATTCTACAGTAGGCCAGTTTCTTTCGCGATTGAGTCGGCTTAAAATGCAAAGTATGTAAGCGGGTGGTACTTGTGCCCTAGATAATAGATTAGTGAGCACTTCTATACTCTAATTGTTTGCAAGTAGTTATGTTTCTCATGAAAACAGATCGCCGACAAGAGAATTCCTACCAAGAAATCTATTGTATGCTAGCACTAAAATCATGGTACAATAGGGAATTTATTAAAAGTTCAACTCTAGCCAAGTATATGGTTAATCCAACATTACCGAGGAACCATTAGTGTGATCTATGGATTATCTTCACATGTCCTCCTACTTAATGATACATTATGATATTGAGGATGCGTAAATACCAGGAACCAATTTAAAGGGAGCATTAGGAATTTTGGACCGGTAAATGAAATAGGCAATTAGTGAAAGAGGATAATCATCTTCATATGAATTTAAGATATGATTGCACCAATGGATACTGACCCATCTGACATGTTAGCTTGCTGATTGTGATTCACCATGTTGCCTCCGTTCCCATGCGAGTATTTTCCGTCGAGGGAGGGTGACGACGACGAACGAAGCAAGTTGGTAGTTCCTGTATGACATAATCTTGCATAAAGTAAACTCCTTCCATATTACTCCCTCCGTTCCAAAATAGATGACTCAACTTTATACTAACTTTAGTACAAAGTTGGGTCATCTATTTTGGAACGGAGGGAGTAGTATATTGGAATGCATCCACGTACACTGTAGCTAGCTAGCTAATGATCAGATTAATCGATTCTGGCTGGATGCAACTCACAACACACACGTGCTAATGATCAGATTGGAAACTACTTCTAGGCTGCCACACATCCTGTGTTGCGGGCCATGGACCACACTTGCTTGAACACGCAACAACCGCAAGGTACAGGCACACTTGCATGCACCGTGGCACGACGATCGACGGCACAGACGGCAGGAAATAACAGTGCAGCAAAACGCAGTGCCACCATACCATCCTCAGCGTCACAAAGGAGTCGGCGGCTGCGGCAGTTTGTCAGCGTAACTAAAAAATGAACTGAAGGGTTATATAATTACTCCCTCCGTCCCATAATATAAGAACGTTTTTGACACTAGTGTAGTGTTAAAAACGTTCTTATATTTTGGGACAGAGGGAGTATTTGTTATAAGGAGACCAGGATCTAGAAGCCAAGGCTTATATATCTGCGCGTTTAGGTGACCAGGATCAAAGTGTACGCAGCGTGGACTGTTTATTTTTTCGGCGGTATTAAGCAAAGTTATTAATTAAATCTACACCGTAATAACTCGGTCCCACCAGATCAACGACTCTAATTTTCTAATTAACGTGGTAGTTTCTTGGGAGTCTCTAATTAGTATAAGTATAGATTACAAATAGGCACCGTGTTTTTTTAAAAGAAGATAAATTCTCAGTCTTTGCATCTGAACGATGCATGCAATTATTCACAATAACGGTGACAAACACTAACCATAAGTTTGGTCCTCTTACCAACATCATTTCACCCTGCAATCAGATCGTCGTAAAAAAAATGGTGCAGTTTTCCGGAGTATAAATAACAAGTTGGTGATCAGCAAGTTGCACTTCTAGTACCACATGTACTATGTTTGGAACGACCCACAACTTGTATCCCCATTCCAAGAAAGCATCAACATGTTTGTGCCCACACACTTTCCAAGAAAGCATCAATCAACGTGTTAAGAAAAACTTAATAAAGCGTAACGATCAGGCCAGCTGCAGAAGAGTCTCAGCTAGCGAGTGAATTGCAGGAAACCACCACATTAGCGTCAAGGTTTACAGAAAAGACTGTTTTACGATTTTTTTTGTCAGAAATCACTGATTCTCGATCTAATCTTTTGCAAAAAACACTAGTTCGAACTTTGATCCATTTGATGACTGATTATGACATATGGAGCCCACCGTTTGCTGATGTGGCGTACCGGTTCACAATAAACGACGTTAGATAGGGTCTTTTTGCCAATACCGCCTCCTCTCCCTGAAAAAAAGATCCTCGTTAAAAAAAAGTCAACCACCCAGTCTCATCCCCGCCACCGCGGCGGCCGATCCCGATCGGCGCGACCACGCCCCCGCGGCGGCCGATCCCAAGCGCGCGACCCCGCCCCCCAAGCCGCTATGACCCCAGCCACCGTGCTTGCCTGGGAACGCCGACCCCAAGCCGCAGAGTGAATTGCAGGAAACCACCACATTAGCGTCAAGGTTTACAGAAAAGACTGTTTTACGATTTTTTGTCAGAAATCACTGATTCTCGGTCTAATCTTTTGCAAAAAACACTAGTTCGAACTTTGATCCATTTGATGACTGATTATGACATATGGAGCCCACCGTTTGCTGATGTGGCGTACCGGTTCACAATAAACGACGTTAGATAGGGTCTTTTTGCCAATACCGCCTCCTCTCCCTGAAAAAAAGATCCTCGTTAAAAAAAGTCAACCACCCAGTCTCATCCCCGCCACCGCGGCGGCCGATCCCGATCGGCGCGACCACGCCCCCGCGGCGGCCGATCCCAAGCGCGCGACCCCGCCCCCCAAGCCGCTATGACCCCAGCCACCGTGCTTGCCTGGGAACGCCGACCCCAAGCCGCACGACGATGTACCCGTGCATCCCGGCTGCGCCGCCGCTTCTCCTTCCTCCCTCCTCCATTTCCCCAGTCGGCGGCGCGGCCCCGCGCAACACGAGCTCGAGCAGCGGCGGCGGCGCACAACCCCGGAGAAAGCAGCTGCCGGACCCGCGCAACAGGGACACGAGCAGTGGCGCGGCGGCGCACAGCGCAGGCACAAGCAGCAGCGTCGGCGCGCGGCACGGGCACATCATCCGAGCAAGCAGCAGCGGCGGCGCACAGCCCCGGAGAAAGCAGCGGGCGGACCCGCACAACAGGGGCACGAGCAGTGGCGCGGCGGCGCACAGCGCGGGCACAAGCAGCAGCGTCGGCGCGCGCCACGGGCACATCACCGGAGCAAGCAGCGGCGGCGGCGCACAGCCCCGAAGAAAGCAGCGGCGCAGACCCGGACAACAGGGGCACGAGCAGTGGCGCGGCGGCGCAAAGCTTAGGCTCAAGCAGCAACGTCGGCGCGCGGCATGGGGACATCACCGGAGCAAGCAGCGATAGTGAGCTCCAACGCCGCCGGTGCGTGGCATGGGCAGCAGAGTACACCGAACTGGGCAAGGCAAGGCCCTGATTGCATGTTCTTTTTTTTGATTGAAGGATGCATATGCAAAAATACAAGGGATTGTTTGGTAAATTCCTATCACACCTTTCCTTTTTTTTTAGAAAAGGAGGATGACCCCCGGCCTCTGCATCAGGGAGATGCATACGGCCAATTTATTGATTATTCTCGAGGACCTTACAAAGTGTTACAACAATAAGCCTGAATCCATCATCTAGGCAACATATGCCGCTACTCCTATCCATAAGATGAAGGGGTGCTAGTTGGGTCACTCCCCAATCCACTCACCTAATCCTAACATCGAAAGCCGGAATCCCCAGCCTAGCCACATACCAGGTCTAGGGCAAAAACCGGTCTGACACACTCATAGGTGTCGTCTCCACCATCTTCCACTGGTCCATCTCCAAGTAGATTGAGGTGCCACCATTGGCAGGCTCCTCCGCCATCAACGCCACCATGACGCCAAATGACGACCACCACCTACGCTAGAACATCTCCAAGCAGATGGAATGCTACCACAAGATGAAGATCAACGGTAGAATAGATAAAACGCCGCCCACATTGCCGCCGCCAAACACCTCACACGCACCACAAAGCGCCCACCGTGCTTCCAGGAACCCCAGGCGACGCCTTCAAGAAGGAACGCGACGAAGGTACGCCGCCGTCGCCCGCAAAGGGAACTAGAGCTTTCGCCCAAATGAAGATCACGATGAGAGACGGGATAGGACCTCGACAAGGCCTCCAAGAAGGGAACCGACGCCCAGAAGGCGCCACCATTGTCGTGGCCTCCACCGACGGCCAAGGGTTTCCCCCGATCCCGCCCCCGTCCCATCCACCCGGCCAAAGACCTAGCCAGGGGAGCGCACGCAGCCGGAGAAGGCGTTGGACTTCATCGAAGCAGGCATGCCGGGTGACGGGGCACCCCGACCCACCGTAGTAGACGTCCACCGAGACCTCGCCACCCGCATAGCCGAAGTCGCGGACCACCAGCTCCCACGGCCGTCGCCCGTTGAGAGGCCACGCCGTCCACACCGCCCGAGGCCGCCGCCCCGGCATCCGCCCACCGCGCACATCCCGTCAAAACATGGAGAACTACCCACACCGCCACCACCAGGGAGACCACATCAGTTTTTGTGGGACCTACATGTCATAAACGAGGTTCAAATGCCCAAAGAAGCCGATCAGTGTTTTCTGCAAAAGATTATGCCGAGAATAAGTGGTTTCTGACACAAATTCGTAAACCAGTGTTTTTTGCAAACATGTGCGTCAATGTGGTGGTTTTTTACGATTCACTCCTAGTTTTCGCGTCAAGCCGGAGCGGAGTGTGCATTGTGAGCCAGAGGACAAGGCGGCGAGGCGAGCAAGCAGCCGCGCTGTAGCATATGATACTAGTATCTAGATACCCGACCGAGCAGGCGGTGGCACGTACTAAGAACAATTTAAAAAACAGTTAACCTGTTGTTAATGAGCCACTGTGTCCGTATGTGGTGCATGATTGCTCCGCACCTGCTGTGCAGAAAACTAAACTGTTCCAACCGCCGGCATCGGCATCCATGTCCGGTCCTGACTGCGCAAGTCCTGAATTTGTTTTACACTTTCTTCTCCTTTTCCTAAAAAATCTTGTGAAACTCCAAAACCGGCCTTGTAAAACACGAGGATGACAAAACAAGTGAGATGAAACCTGGCGCTTCCGTAATCCCTTTGCTAGTGTGAAGCTTCACGCCCCTAGATTACGGATTGCACAGTTTGAGTTCCTCTTTGTGGAGCCACCATCCTCTCACATTCCTGGCTCTCTGCTTCACTAAAAATCGCATCGATTCAGTTGTCTTGCTCTTCATTTCATCTCTTGGAGTATATGCTTATATTAGTAGTATACTCTCCGTCCAATGAAAGCAGCAGTAGCAGAACGCCACTTGCCGAGTCTGTCCGGCCATTATTGGGACAACACAAGGGAGATGATCAACCCACGGCAACGCAAGTGGAGAAACACTCGGTTCACCGCATCGCACATTCTTGTCTGAATTCTTTTATTGTGCGTGTGTGTGTGGAACAGATTCTTGTCTGAACTCCTCGCAAAAAGAAAAAAAAGATTCTTGTCTGAACTAGCAGTACGTACGACTGTGAAAACATATCGACAGATCTGAAAATAAACGTAGGTCCAGGATAAAAACGGGAGGTCATGCTCGCTGCCAAACTTGTGACGAACACAGCACAAATAGCAGCATTCGCCTTTCAGAGATGAGATGCCTCTCCCTTGGTGTAGGCACAAGAACAAGCTCGACAGCGCTCCTGCTCGCCGCGCGCACTTGGCCTGCGCAGAAAATGCTATTCCTCCTTCGGTGCCGCCTAATGGCGCAACAAATGCTTCCACTCGACGGACAAAAGCGCTCTACAAGTCCCCTTTGAGAAATTCGGCGAGACGATCTTGAGGATACGATGGGTGCGGACGACGCGCGGCGGGGATAGGATGACCGTCGACAAGGGCAAACACGATTCTTCTGACTAAACATTGTGTGTTCCCGCCCCACTAACGTTTGGAACAATGGAACATTTGCACGGTGCGGCAGAGCACTAATTAGTCAGTCGGTCACGCGCTGATGCGACGACAGAAAAGCTTCCCATTCCTGCACTGCACTGGCTTAAATCAGGGACGCGTACACCTAAAAATCACTTTGGATCACGGAGCCCCCTTCTTTTTTCACGCGTATCGGGACTAATAGCCGGTGTAGCATACCTAAAGCGCACATCACATGGACACGTTTTACAAGCCGCCATCTTCATCGAACCACTGACCCATCTTCAGAAGATATATCCGCATCATCCTTGATAGTCCGGACATCCGTCGACGCCACCACGGCGTCCAACGGCGGCACCACCCTGCGCTCGTCCATCCAGACACGAAGAATCTGGAAGATCTGTCGTGCGTAGCACCTGGCAACCAGGCATGACTCAGCGTAGCACCTGCCGGCCAGGCATGACTTGACAGCTCCACCGAAGCTCCGTGCAAGACAGAGCCGCTCCACCTCCAGCATGTGTCTTCCGGCGCTGCTCCACAAACGATGCTCTCAGGAGAGACACGGCACCGCAATACCGTCATCGCCTGATCTGGAAAACTAGATCCTAGGGTTTTCCCCAAAGCACTGCCCTTCACCAGCAACCGTCAACGACCCACACAGTGCCCACCACCACTCAGCCCTCAAGGCGACGCCTTTAGGAAGGTCACGACGTCAAGGACGCCGCCGCCGCCCACTGTAGTTAGGGTTTACACACGAGAGGCAGAAAGGGGGGAAATGAAGGAGCAGACATAGACCGACGTCTCCAAGAAGAAAAACGGCGCCCTTGAGACCAAGGGGTTTCCCTCAATCTGGGTCTCCTCCACCAGCTTCTCCAGCGGCCGGGGTCCCGGCTACCATACCGGCACCGTCGAGAACCCGCAGGAGAGAAGCCCACCGATCAAGGTCGGATGACTGCGGCCAGATCTGGCGCTAGAATCCACCACGTGCGAGCACCGGCAGCCGAACAAGCCGACTCCGACAACGCCAGCCACACATCTGGCCACACCCAGATCTGATGCGCCCACCGCGCCGACGACCATCTCCACTCGCCGGAGTGGAGAACCACCCCGGACACGTAGCCAGGCGCCGGCGACACCACGAGCCGCCACCACCCACAGTAGGACGAACTTGGGCACGGGGCGCCCAGATCCGCCGCCACCGTGCGCCATGCCTGGCCACCACGCTGCCCCGGCAGCCATGGAGGCACAAACCCGCCGAAAAGCCTGGAGCCGCCGCTCCAGGTTCCGATCTGCCACCGCTCCAGCTTTTGATCTCCGCCACCGCACCTGGCGCCCAGGGTCGTCGTCGCGCGCAGCCTGAGTCCGCCCCCATAATGAAGGGCGAGCCCATCACCATCGTCCGCCAGACGAGCTTTGCTCGCCGGCTTCCTCCGGCAGCGGCGGGGAAGGATGTTTTGGGGTGGGTTGGGGGCGGTGGCAGCTAGGGTTTGCCAGAGCCGCCCCCGTGGGGGCAGCGCTAGCGCAAGGAAAAAGTAAATTGATCCGGCTTCAAAAACATTGGGGGAGAATTTCACTTCCCCGACCTCTCCACCAACTAGGGATGCATACGGCCTTTTAGGTATGAGTACTAGGATTTTGAATCGCGGTTACGCATCGATCCTAGTCCTCAATAAATGTGTGAGTACCAGGAAAGCATGGTCCTCAAGAATAAAAGAATGAGCTACTTAGAGCATCTCCAGCCGTTAGGCCCCCCAGGGGCTGGAAGTATCCCCGCCCTGGGGGCGAACCAGCGATAATTTTGGCGTAGGCGATCGGGTTCACATCCGCTGCCCCCAGGTCGCCCCAAGTCGACGTTTTGTAAATATTTTGAAAAACATACTAGGTCAAGATTTCAAACACAACATAGATTCAACGATATTTAGTCGTTCTATTTTGCATATTGAAAACATAATCTACTAAAAGGAGAAAAAAACTTTTGATGTTGCGCCTACAGGCCGAAGGGTTTGCTGAAGGCGTCATAGTTGCGGTCGTCGTCGTGTGATACGTCCAACGTATCTACTTTTCCAAACATTTTTTCCCTTGTTTTGGACTCTAACTTGCATGATTTGAATGGAACTAACCCGGACTGACGTTGTTTTCAGCAGAATTGACATGCTGTTATTTTTGTGCAGAAATAAAAGTTCTCGGAATGACCTGAAACTTCACGGAGAATATTTTTGGAATTAATAAAAAAATACAGGCGAAAGAATCAACCGAAGGGGGCCCACACCCTGGCCATGAGGGTGGGGGCCGCGCCCCCGCCTCATGGGCCCCCTGGAGCTCCACCGACCTCAACTCCAACTCTATATATTCATATTCGGGGAGAAAATAATCAGAGAGAAGGATTCATCGCGTTTTACGATACGGAGCCGCCGCCAAGCCCTAATCTCTCTCGGGAGGGCTGATCTGGAGTCCGTTCGAGACTCTAGAGAGGGGAATTCGTCATCGTCGTCATCATCAACCTTCCTCCATCACCAATTTCATGATGCTCACCGCCGTGCGTGAGTAATCCCATCGTAGGCTTGCTGGACGGTGATGGGTTGGATGAGATTTACCATGTAATCGAGTTAGTTTTGTTAGGGTTTGATCCCTAGTATGACTTAGCTATGCTTAATGCTTGTCACTAGGGCCTGAGTGCCATGATTTCAGATCTGAAACTATTATGTTTTCATGAATATATGTGAGTGATACGTCTCCAACGTATCGATAATTTTTGATTGTTCCATGCTATTATTTATGAAGTCTTGGATGCTTAATGGGCTTTATCATTCACGTTTATATCATTTTTGGGACTAACCTACTAACCCAAGGGCCCAGTCCAGATTGCTGTTTTTTGCCTATTTCAGGGTTTTGCAGAAAAAGAATATCAAACGGAGTCCAAACAGAATGAAATCTTCGCGAGAGATATTTTTGGAGGAAATCACGCACAATGAACTTGAGAACCACGTCAGAAGAGCCACGTGGGGCCCACGAGGGTGGGGGCGCGCCCCCCTGCCTCGTGGAGCCCCCGTGACTCCCCTGGTGCCCTCCTTCCTCCTATATAAGTCTACGTACCCCAGAAACTCCGTGGACAGAGAGAAAACCCTAATTCCATCGCCGTACCTTCTGTTCCCGTGGAGATCCCATCTTGGAGCCTGTTCCGGAGCTCCACCGGAGGGGGATCGGTCACGGAGGCCTTCATCATCATCATCATCGCCCTCACCATGAGTTGTGAGTAGTTTACCACAGACCTTCGGGTCCATAGCTAGTATCTAGATGGCTTCTTCTCTCTCCCTGGATCTCAATACAAAGTTCTCCATGGTCTTCGAGGAGATATATTAGATGTAGTCTCTTTTTGCGGTGTGTTTGTCGAGATTTGATGAATTGTGAGTTTATGATCAAGGTTATCTATGAAAGATATTTGGTTCTTCTCTGAACTTTTTATGTGTGCTCATAATATCCTTGCAAGTCTCTTCGAATTATTGGTTTGGTTTGGCCTACTAGATCTATAGTTCTTGCAATGGGAGAAGTGATTGGCTTTGGGTTCAATCTTGCGGTGTCCTTTCCCAGTGACAGTAGGGGCAGCAAGGCACGTATTGTATTGTTGCCATCGAGGATAAAAAGATGGGGTTTATATCATACTAGTCGTCAACCCGTGCATTCGCACGGGCTCGTTATTTATCGTGAATTTCCATCTTGAGTACCCACACTTACGATAGAAAAGAAGAAGTTAATTACAAACTGAAAGATGAAGTAGATTGCAATGCCAAAACAGAACTAAACTGCTATTGTGTGAATCTTGAGTACACACACGTACGATTGAAGATTATAATTTTTAACTGGAACTCCATAAGCCTTCCTTTTGTATTTTTAGCCTTAATTCTTTCAACATTAACACTCCACCAACAAATGGATTACAGTTATACATTGCTGATTAGGGATCCAAATAAGATGAACAAAATGTGCTATTTGTCCAATACACTCACTCAGAGAAGAAACAAATATTGCATGATTTGTGTTATATATTGTATGCATATAACAAAAATATAAGAAGTACCAATAAGATTACAAAAATAAACCGTTCAACATGAAAAATGTGATATTTACCATTTTTTGTAATATCATTAACATTTTATCACATTCACCTAATATGTTGATACCTCATTTTGCATTCGGAAAATCTAGTACATATGGTTCAGGAAATTAGTTTGTTCAGCCTACAATAATGCAGGGAAGCAATATTTATTTAGAAGACATAAAATTATGGAGCAATTATCAAACATATTACAGCGATCTTAGAAATTTCGGACATATATTGATCCATAATCTCATATATAAATTGGGCAGAAATATGTTTGCATCGGAAAATATTTGAAAACAAAGAACAATAAATTGTCTTGGCGTAATTGCAGAAGCATAGAACATGAACATTATGTCAACCTTGTCAAAAAAAGCCTCATGTGGTCTTTCCAACCACAATTTGTGTACTTATAAATAGTTTCAATTAATTCTTGAAGTCATACATAATCAAGAAAGTATATATACAACAAAAGAATATCATTTGATACATACAAATAATAATTTCAAGTAGCGCCATCTATATACATAATAAACCTATTGCTCCGTCCATTAAATAATTGTCCTCACCCGAAAATAGAAAAGAAATAAGAGTTACCGTGAATAATGAACAATTGTGCCAATTTCAGCCAAGTATGTCCCTTCTTAAAAGATGACCCGAATTTAAAATTAATGACTTCCCAACTATGCTTTTGATGATTTGATAAAACTTAATGCCATCAAATCTTTCATGCAGACAAAACAACTGAGATAAATTTGATATGCATAAAGTTGAGTGCATCCAAAGTGTACATACCAAGGATCTCTTCATAATCATCTTGTCGCGATAAAAGAGAGACATTGGTTATCAAATGTGATGCCCTAATTAATTAGGGCATACCCTCATCCCTTCCATTTATTTATGCGGTATTAGATCATACAACATGATTCTTTCAATTATATGAGAATGGAAATAGATGCATGTAAGGCCATATATTCTGTTTAAATAAAGAAATAGAGACTGACCTTTATCTGCTCATGATGTGTGTGTTGTAAAGTCTGCACATGTCTGAATACCATGGATATCTTCTACAACAACCTATATTTTAGCATCGTGGAATCAGTTTGTACATATACTCCCTCCGTCCGGTGAAAAGTGTGCATCTCCAGATTTTAGGACAAATTATGGAGTCAAGTAAAAAATGCATTGGAAAGATGCAAGCCATCATCTCTCTCCTATTTAATTACTCAACCCCCAATGAGCTAAGTGCATGTAAAAATTAAGAAGACCATGTGTAGATTGTTATTGGTCTTGATTACCGTGTGATGAGAGAGAAGTACTTTAATGTGCATTGGGAAGTTAGAAGTACACTCTTTTGTGGACAAATTTTGAAGCTAAACGTACACTTTTCACCGGACGGAGGGAGTAAATTTCTTGGAAGTTTCTTGGTCTTACTAATCATATCTCAAGTACATAGCAGCTAGTACTAATAAAATATGTGGACTGTACAAAAAATGAACTCATTTATTTGCTTTATTAGTTCTAGTACATCAATCTAGCAAAGGACCGACATTAAAATAACCCAGTAGAAAAAATATGAGGAAGAAACTACCAAGAGGTTAACTTGTGCATCATTTTTCAATCTTCCTTGTTGCTTGGAATAAATACTCCTAAGGTGCCTCCTAATTGAAATTTTGAATGCGTATACACTCCTAGACTGCTAAGAGCACTATCAGAAGAAATTCCATCTGAACAGAAAGAACCATATATATTTTGCTTGCGAGATATAGGTAGATATAACAGGCCAAGTAATGCTCCAAAATGACCTATCCACTTTCCAACAAAATTAGAAGAGATGCTTGAGTTCACAAAAGTAGGTTGAACTATGGTTTTAAAGAGCATGAAAAGGGTTAAGAAAAAAGGAATAGTAAATCCTCGACAGAAGTGTTTAGTACACCGTATCACACACTGCATTGATGGACTGGTCAGAATTAAAGCAGCACTTCGGATCTCTGCATAAGAAGAGAAAATAGGACTGACATGCAGCTGATGCAGATTGTTTATGTAATAAATTGTACAAACCTGATCTCGTATCTTATTTGCCACTGAGTTAGGACTTAGGACATTGCGGAAGACCATAATATAACCAACAACCCTCCAGATTACTCAGCTGATCGATTTCTCAAATGAATACTCCACTGAAGGGTTCCGAGATATATCTTCACATCATGGGTCTGCATGTATTTGCTAGATATTATTCCTTCCTGGAGCTACGCAAGAGCATGTCCTTGATCTGCGCTAAACATGTAAGAACATTGGGTTGATACATCCGGGAGAATGTAGACCGTGTACGTGAGTGGTTTCTGTGAAGGTAAAATATTTGATTAATCTACCTAATAAGACTCATGTTTATGGTTTTCCTAATTAAAGAGCTAGTTTGCATACATATGATAGCCTAGTGCCTTAAGTTTTGATGATTCTCTTGACATAGCAACCTGTCCTTGTTTGGTTTGAGTCCTTTGAACATCAAGATGACCGAAATTTGTGACAGGGGCTAACTGCCTGCAGCATTGATGACCCCGTATTTCAATTCAGTAATCTGTGCAAGTTTACCGTGGGAGATGGAGATTACATGCAATTAAATATTACCATGTTAGAGAAGGAAAGCAACAGAAACTTACATATGTCAATTATGTACAATCAAATATGCCTATTGAAACGTGATCCAAATCCTATTTTCTAAGGCATTATGGTTGTGTCTCATCAGATATGTGTGTAGGCTATTCTACAATTTGAGCCATTATAACTCGTCTTTGTAACTTAAGATTCAAATCTGAACCACCAATACCTAGAAAGATTAAGGATTAAAGATGTAGAGATATGCAAATTTACCTGCTATATGGAGAAATCTGGGAAGCAGCTATCAGTTGAGTCTGGGAGGAAATGGTGGACATTGTTTTGGACATAGAAAACCACATCTAAAGAGAACCTATCCGAGGTGAAAAGTTGGGGAGATTACATCGATGCAGCACCAAGGGCTTGAGATGCGTCATCGATTGAGGGAGAACTATGAGCTATGACTGGAGTTTAGCCATCTAAAAAGATGCAAGATGGATTATGGAAGAGGAAAGATGAAGGCGAGAGGACCGGGTAGCGAGTTTAGTCGGTCATAACTTATTATTCAAATCCAAACTACTGAAAAACTGTTTAAATAAAAAATAAAATACAGATCTATAGAAAGTTATGCGGCAATGGAGTTGGATTGAAGCCTAATTAGACTAAAGAGAACCGTGTTGCTATCTTTTCCCGTTAAAGAGAAATCAAGGCAGGACAGAGGACGCAATCCCTAAAATCATGACTCGCGTGGGAGAAAATGTAGAAAGAAGACAGAGAAGGTCTTGCTAACCTGCAGCATCATTGGCGGCGATAAGATGGCAGATTAGAGAGAGAGGGACATGGCTGGAGACAGCAGCAGACGAAGGAGATGGCCGATACATGACGGAAATCTGACCTGCACGTGAAAGCGGATGTTGAGGCGTTTTGGCGATGGAGAGGAAGGAGAGACATGAGAGATTGGGAGAGGAAGGAGAGACGTGAGAGATTGGGAGAAGATGTGTGTACGTGAGAGACATGCATACAGGAGGCATGCACGTTGGACTTTTTTGCAAGGGCATGCACGTTGGACTATCTAATGGCTAGAGATGATCTGATGTTTAACACAGTTAATTTTATCGTTGATTTTCTCAGGTTTTGATTAGATTAACCTAAAAAATTGGAAGATCTACACCATAATAATTGGGTCCCACAATATGAATGGTTCTTAATTATAGATTGACTTGGGAAAAAACTTAGAAGATCTACAGCGTAATAAATTGGTCCCACAAGATGAACGGCTCCTAATTACTGATTAATGTGGTAATTTCTTGGGAGTCTCTAATTAGTATAGGTATAGATTGCTTGAGTTTATCCCTCTACATCATGTCATCTTGCTTAAGCCGTTACTCTATTCTTATGAACTCAATACACTAGATGCATGCTGGATAGCGGTCGATGTGTGGAGTAATAGTAGTAGATGCAGAATCGTTTCGGTCTACTTGTCTCGGACGTGATGCCTATATACAATGATCATGCCTAGATAGTCTCATAATTATTCGCTTTTCTATCAATTGCTCGACAGTAATTTGTTTACCCGCCGTAGAATATCGCTATCATGAGAGAAGCCACTAGAGAAAACTATGGCCCCGGGGTCTATTCTCAACATATCAATCTACATCTACTTTACTTTTAGCGCTTTATTTGCTGTTTTATTAAACTAAAAATACCAAAAATATAAACTATCATCTCTATCAGATCTCACTTTCGTAAGTGACCGTAAAGGGGTTGACAACCCCTAATCGCGTTGGCTGCGAACTTCTTATTTGTTTGTGCAGGTGTGAGGGACTCGCGCGTGGTCTCCTACTGGATTGATACCTTGGTTCTCAAAAACTGAGGGAAATACTTACGCTACTGTGCTGCATCTCCCTTTCCTCTTCGAGGAAATACAACGCAAGCTCAAGAGGTAGCAATAAGAATTTCTGGCGCCGTTGCCGGGGAGGCTTACGCAAAAGTCATATACCAAGTACCTATCACAAACCCTTATCCTTCGCATTACATTTATTTGCCTCTCGTTTTCCTCTCCCCCACTTCACCCTTGCCGTTTTATTTGCTCTTCTTCCGCCGTGTGTTTATCATTCGCTTGCTACTTGTTTGCTTGTGTGTGTTGGATTGCTTGCTTGTCAGTATGGATCAGAACAATACCAAATTGTGTGACTTCTCCAATACCAACAACAATGATTTTATTAGCACTCGGATTGCTCCTATTACCGATGCTGAATCTTGTGAGATCAATGCTGCTTTGTTGAATCTTGTCATGAAAGATCAATTCTCCGGCCTTCCTAATGAAGATGCCGCTACCCATCTAAATAACTTTGTTGATTTGTGTGATATGCAAAAGAAAAGGGATACGGATAACGATATTGTTAAATTGAAGTTATTTCCATTTTCACTTAGAGATCGTGCTAAAACTTGGTTTTCCTCTTTGCCTAGAAATAGTATTGATTCCTGGAATAAGTGCAAAGATGCTTTTACCTCTAAGTATTTCCCTCTTGCTAAGATCATCTCTCTTAGAAACGATATTATGAATTTTAAGCAACTAGATCATGAGCATGTTGCACAAGCTTGGGACAGAATGAAACTGATGATACGTAATTGCCCTACACATGGTTTGAATATATGGATGATTATTCAGAACTTTTATGATGGCTTGAATTTTGCTTCTAGAAATCTTTTAGATTCGGCCGCCGGAGGCACTTTTATGGAAACCACCTTAGGAGAAGCTACCAAACTCCTAGATAATATTATGGTTAATTATTCTCAGTGGCACACCGAAAGATCTACTAGTAAAAAAGTGCATGCTATCGAGGAAATTAGTGTTTTGAGTGGAAAGATGGATGAACTTATGAAATTGTTGGCTGCTAAGAGTGCTTGTTCTGATCCTAATGATATGCCTTTGTCCACTTTGATTGAGAATAACAATGAATCTTTGGATGTGAATTTTGTTGGTAGGAATAATTTTGGTAACAATGCTTATAGAGGTCATTTTAATCCTAGACCTTTTCCTAGTAATTCTTCTAATAATTATGGTAATTCCTACAACAACTCTTATGGAAAGATGCCTTCTGAATTTGAAACTAGTGTTAAGGAGTTTATGATCTCGCAAAAGAATTTCAATGCTTTGCTTGAAGAAAAATCGCTTAAGGTTGATGAATTGGCTAGAAGTGTGGATAGAATTACTCTTGATGTTGATTCTTTGAAACTTATATCTATCCCACCTAAGCATGATATCAATGAGTGTCTCAAAGCCATGAGAATTTCCATTGATGAATGCAAAAAAAGAACCGCTAGAATGCGTGCTAAAAGAGAAGATTATATTAAATCGTGTTCTTCTAGTTATCATGAAAATAAAGATGAAGATCTGAAAGTTATTGATCTGCCCCTATTATTTTTTGCACTAACCTACTAACCCAAAGGCCCAGTCCAGATTGCTGTTTTTTGCCTGTTTTAGGGTTTTACAAAAAAGGAATATCAAACGGAGTCCAAACGGAGTCCAAACGGAATGAAACCTTCGGGAAAGATATTTTTGGAGCAAAATACGCACGGGGGACTTGAGAACCATAGAGTAGGGCTGACGAGGCGTCCACGAGGGTGGGGGCGCCCCCCCCCCCCTATAGGGCGCGCCCCCTGCCTCGTGGGCACCCCGTCTGGCCCCCGGTGCCCTCCTTCCTCCTATATATGCCTACGTACCCCGAAACTATCAGAACAGCAGAGAAAACCCTAGTTCCACCGCCGCAACCTTCTATGCCCGTGAGATTCCATCTTGGGGCCTGTTCCGGAGCTCCGCCGGAGGAGGGATCTACCACGGATTGCTTTTACATCATCAACGTCGCCTCACCATGAGTTGTGAGTAGTTTACCATAGACCTTCGGGTCCATAGCTAGTATCTAGATGGCTTCTTCTCTCTCTTTGGATCTCAATACCAAGTTCTCCTCGGTCTTCGAGGAGATCTATTCGATGTGATCTCTTTTTGCGGTGTGTTTGTCGAGATCCGATGAATTGTGGGTTTATAATCAAGATTATCTATGAGAAGTATTTGGTTCTTTTCTAGACCTTTTTATGTATGATTATAATATCCTTGCAAGTCTCTTCGAATTATTGGTTTGGTTTGGCGTACTAGATCTATAGTTCATGCAATGGGAGAAGTGCTTGGCTTTGGGTTCAATCTTGCGGTGTCCTTTCCCAGTGACAGTAGGAGCAGCAAGGCACGTATTGTATTGTTGCCATCGAGGATAAAAAGATGGGGTTTATATCACTATGTTTGAGTTTATCCCTCTACATCATGTCATCTTGCTTAAGGCGTTACTTTGTTCTTATGAACTTAATACACTAGATGCATGCTGGATAGCGGTCGATGTGTGGAGTAATAGTAGTAGATGCAGAATCGTTTCGGTCTACTTATCTCGGACGTGATGCCTATATATAATGATCATGCCTAGATAGTCTCATAATTATTCACTTTTCTATCAATTGCTCGATAGTAATTTGTTTACCCGCCGTAGAATATCGCTATCATGAGAGAAGCCACTAGAGAAAACTATGGCCCCGGGGTCTATTCTCAACATATCAATCTACAATCTACTTCACTTTTCCGCTTTTACTTTCTGTACTTATAACCAAAAATACCAAAAATATCAAACTATCATCTCTATCAGATCTCACTTTCGTAAGTCACCGTAAAGGGATTGAGAATCCCTTATCGCGTTGGCTGCAAAGTTCTTATTTGTTTGTGCAGGTGCGAGGGACTCGCGCGTGGTCTCCTACTGGATTGATAACTTGGTTCTCAAAAACTGAGGGAAATACTTACACTACTATGCTGCATCTCCCTTTCCTCTTCGAGGGAATACACCGCAAGCTCGAGAAGTAGCAAGAAAAATTTCTGGCGCCGTTGCCGGGGAGGATTACGCAAAAGTCATATACCAAGTACCTATCACAAACCCTTATCCTTTGCATTACATTTTTGCCTCTCGTTTTCTCTCCCCCACTTCACCCTTGCCGTTTTATTTGCCCTTCTTCTGTCGTGTGTTTATCATTCGCTTGCCCTCATGTGTGAGATGGGGGAAGATTTTATCGATAAGGGTAGTAATGTTGAGGGCGACGTCTATGTTGACCCCCCGGATGAAACTACCACTTTACATATTAAGAAGTTCCGGGTTGGTAGTGGTAATATCATTGGAAAAGGAGTTCTTCAAAACTTCTTTACTTGTGCCGGTGCTTTGCCCACTATGGGTGGCTCTATTCTTCACAGAACTAGTAGCCTTGCGGATGCTGTATCTATACTTATGGTTGAAATTGAAAGGCAATTTATCCATATGCATCCCTGTATTCAGAGAATCTTTTTGGAGTTTTCCAATATTGAGCATTCTTCTGTAAAGCGTGTAGCTACTATATTTTTGGCTCATGAATTTAGATTTATCATGAAAGAGGCCAAAGAAATCTTTGCTCATTACGGGGCAGATGCCGGCCGACCTCCCATAGAGGCTATCTTATTTAATCAAGAAGACATAATGCGGTAGTGATCTCCTGATCATGTTGCTTTTAATGAAAACCTTAGAAAAAAGGTTCTACCGATGTCTTGGTTGATAGAATTTCTAAGGTGAATGATGATTTTACTATTCAAAACAATGGGTTAGGCTTCTCCCTTGAGCGAAGGCTCATGACCTTCTGCCAAAAGAACCCCGATAATGATGAATTGGTTGTTCACTACAAAGGGCCAAAAGAGGAACCTATTCCTCCTGAGCTTGATATGGGGGACTTTTGTCCCATTAAATTCAGCCCTTTTGATTATTTTTGCTTGCCACAAAGGAAACTTGCTGCTGAACGTAGGGAATATGAGATGAGTTTTCGCGATATAGCGTATCATTATGCCATTCCCTAGATCTATCCATGCATCGTGCCTAGCTAGGGGCGTAAAACGATAGCGCTTGTTGGGAGGCAACCCAATTTTATATTTTTTTTGTTTTTGCTTCTGTTTAGGAATAAATATTGCATCTAGCTTCTGTTTAGATGTGGTTTCGTGTTTTGTTTAGTGTTTTTGCCAAGTATAACCTTTGGGAAGACTTGTGTGAAGTTTATATGATCTTGCTGTGAAAAACAGAATCGTTAGCGCTCGCTAGAATGGTCACCAGATTTTACTGGAGCGTGATATTTAGTTGACTCTTTTTGCAGATGATTAATAGATAAATTCCTCACGTTTACCAATTTAGTTCAATTTTTTTGGAGTTTCAGAAGTATGCGAAAACTGCAGATTACTACAGACTGTTCTGTTTTTGATAGATTCTGTTTTTCGCGTGTTGCTTGCTTATTTCAATGCATCTATGAGTAGTATTGGGAAGTATGAACCATAGAGAAGTTGGTATACAGTAGGTTTAACACCATTATAAACAAAGAATGAATTCATTGCAGTACCTTTGAGTAGTGGTTTGCTTTCTTATACTAACGGAGCTCACGAGTTTTTTGTCTAAGTTTTGTGTTGTGAAGTTTTCAAGTTTTGAGTATTGCATTGATGGACTATGGAACAAAGAGTGTCAAGAGCCTAAGCTTTGGGATGCCCAAGGCACCCCAAGGTAAAATTCAAGGACAACCAAAAGCCTAAGCTTGGGGATGCCCCGGGAAGGCATCCCCTCTTTCGTCTTCATCTATCCGTAACTATACTCGAAGCTATATTTTTATTCACCACATGATATGTGTTTTACTTGGAGCGTCATGTATAATTTGAGTTTTTGCTTGTTAGTTTGCCACAATTATCCTTGCTGGACACACCTATTTGAGAGAGTTAAATATGGCCTAGGAATTGATAGAACACTCTGTGTGCTTCACTTATATCATTTGAGTTGAATAGTTTTTGCTCTAATGCTTCACTTATATCTTTTAGAGCACGGTGGTGATAATATTTTGTAGAAATTGTTGATATCTCATGCTTCACTTATATCCATTTGAGATTCTATTAAAATAGTATGGTAATGTGCTTTGGCTATAAAACTAGTCTTCACATGATAGACATCCAATATCAATGTAGTAAAAACTTTCACACTAAGTGCATTGAATATGATGAGAAGTTGGGTGCTTGATTTTGATATATGAGGATAGTGATATTAGAGTCATGCTAATGGAGTTATTATGAAATTGAGAAATGTTTGTGTTAAGGTTAGTGATTCCCGTAGCATGCACGTATGGCGAACCGCTATGTGATGAAGTTAGAGCATGAGGTATTTGTAAAGTGTCAACCTTTGTGTGGAGGTCGGGGGCGCGCGATGGTTAACTCCTACCAAACTCCCCCCTAGGAGCATGTGTTGATTGCTTTGTTTTGATGACTCGTAGATTTTTGCAATAAGTATATGAGTTCTTTATGACAAATGTTGAGTCCATGGATTATACGCACTCTCACCCTTCCACCATTGCTAGCATCTCTTGTATCATGCAACTTTCGCCGGTACCATACACACACTATATATCCTTACTCAAAACAGCCACCATATATATTCCTCAAAACAGCCACCATACCTACCTATCATGGCATTTCCATAGCCATTCCGAGATATATTGCCATGCAACTTTCCACCGTTCCGTTCCTATGACACGCTTCATATTGTCATATTGCCATGCATGATTATGTAGTTGACATCGTATTTGTGGCAAAGCCGCCATGAATAATTTTTCATACATGTCACTCTTGATTCATTGCACATCCCGGTACACCGCCGGGGGCATTCATATAGGTCATACTTTGTTCTAGTATCGAGTTGTAATTCAATGAAAGTGTGATGATCATCATTATTAGAGCATTGTCCCATCTGAGGAAAGGCTAAATCAATAAAGCCCCTCCAAAAAAAAGAGAAAGGCCAAAGAAAAAAAGGCCCAAAAAAGAAAAAAGAAAAAGAAAAAATGGACAATTGCTACTATCTTTTTCCACACTTGTGCTTCAAAGTAGCACCATGTTCTTCATGATAGAGAGTCTCATGTTTAGTCACTTTCATATACTAGTGGGAATTTTCATTATAGAACTTGGCTTGTATATTCCAACGATGGGCTTCCTCAAATGACCTAGGTCTTCATGAGCAAGCAAGTTGGATGCACACCCACTAGTTTCTTTTGTTGATCTTTCATACATTTTTAGCTCTAGTGCATCCGTTGCATGGCAATCCATACTCACTCACATTGATATCTATTGACGGGCACCTCCATAGCCCGTTGATACACCTAGTCGATGTGAGACTATCTCCCTCCTTTTTGTCTTCTCCGCAACCACCTCTCTATTCCACCCATAGTGCTATGTCCATGGCTCACGCTCATGTATTGCGTGAAAGTTGAAAGGTTTGAAAGATTAGAGTATGAAAACAAGTGCTTGGCTGAAATCGGGGTTGTGCATGATATGAATATTTTGTGTGATGAAGAGGGAGCATAGCCAGACTATATGATTTTGTAGGGATAACTTTCTTTAGCCATAGTATTTTGAGAAGACATGATTCCTTTGTTAGTATGCTTGAAGTATTATTATTTCTTATGTCAATATAGACTTCGGTCTTCGAGGAGATCTATTCGATGTAATCTCTTTTTGCGCTGTGTTTGTCGAGATCCGATGAATTGTGGGTTTATGATCAAGATTATCTATGAGAAATATTTGGTTCTTTTCTGAACTCTTTATGTATGATTATAATATCCTTGCAAGTCTCTTCAAATTATTGGTTTGGTTTTGCCTACTAGATCTATAGTTGTTGCAATGGGAGAAGTGATTGGCTTTGAATTCAATCTTGTGGTGTCCTTTCCCAGTGACAGTAGGGGCAGCAAGGCATGTATCGTATTTTTTCCATCGAGGATAAAAGGATGGGGTTTATATCACTATGTTTGAGTTTATCCCTCTACATCATGTCATCTTGCTTAAGGCGTTACTCTGTTCTTATGAACTTAATACACTAGATGCATGTTGGATAGCGGTCGATGTGTGGAGTAATAGTAGTAGATGCAGAATCGTTTCGGTCTACTTGTATCGGACGTGATGCCTATATATAATGATCATGCCTAGATAGTCTCATAATTATTCGCTTTTCTATCAATTGCTTGACAGTAATTTGTTTACCCGTCATAGAATATCGCTATCATGAGAGAAGGCACTAGAGAAAACTATGGCCCCCGGGTCTATTCTCAACATATCAATCTACAATCTACTTTACTTTTCCGCTTTTACTTTCTGTACTTATAAGTTATAACCAAAAATACCAAAAATAGCAAACTATCATCTCTATCAGATCTCACTTTCGTAAGTGACCATAAAGGGATTGACAACCCCTTATCGCGTTGGCTGCGAAGTTCTTATTTGTTTGTGCAGGTGCGAGGGACTCGCGCGTGGTCTCCTACTCGATTGATACCTTGGTTCTCAAAAACTGAGGGAAATACTTACGCTACTGTGTTGCATCTCCCTTTCCTCTTCGAGGGAATACAACGCAAGCTCGAGAAGTAGCAGAGATCTACCATAGTTTGGACCATAGAGATCTCTCTTTTCAGCAAGTTGGAACTCATGAGTATTTAGCCTCTCGAGAATGTCAGCAGGATCAAGTGACTTGTAGTCTCCACGCTCTTGAATCATCAGTGCCAGAGTGTCAAATGAGGAGTCAAGTGATCTCAGCAGTTTCTTCACCACCTCGTGGTCTGTGATGTCTGTAGCACCAAGTTCTTGTAGCTCATTTCAGATATCAGTGAGGCGATCGAAGGTTTGCTGAACATTTTCATTATCAGGTCTCTTGAAGCGGTTAAAGAGATTGTGAAGAACATCAACTCGAGAGTCACGTTGAGTTGAGACTCCTTCGTTGACCTTGGACAGCATGTCCCAGATGAGCTTTGCAGTTTCCAAAGCACTCACTCTGCCATACTGCCCTTTGCTCAGATGGCCACATATGATATTCTTCGCTTGTGAGTCGAGTTGCTTGAATCTCTTCACATCAGCAGCGTTCACGGAAGGTGTGACAGAGGGAACACAATTTTCCACAACGTACCACAGATCGCTGTCAATTGCCTCAAGATGCATGCGCATCTTGTTCTTCCAGTAGGGGTAGTCCGTCCCATCCAAGGTATGACACCCAGCCGATACTTTGATCATACCTGCAGTCGACATAACTAAAACTCCAGACGGTTAAACCAAAAGCACATAGAACAAGGGAGTACCTTGCTCTGATACCAATTGAAAGTGCGTTATATCGACTAGAGGGGGGTGAATAGGCGATTTTTATAAATTTGTAACTAAGGAATTTCCTAAGCAATGAACTACTTAGCAGCGGAATAGATACTCAGGTGCAAGCATAACAAGACAGTAGCATGGTCATCGTGATAAAATGAAAACAAGCACAAAGTATGAGTAGCGTGTAAACAGGATAAGCACGCTGAGGACTTAGGACTGAAGAAATAAGGTTGAGGAAATTTAGAAAGTCTTCAGTCAAAGTCTTCAAATAGTACAGATCAAGTTCAACAACACAAGAATGAGTAAATGGAAGAGTTAAGGAAATAGAACCAGTAGGCTTGATGAAGACAATGATATGGTAAACCAGTTCCAACTGCTGTGATAGTTGTACATCTGGTTGGAGCAGTTAGGTATTTAAACCTGAGGACACATAGTCCCGGACACCCAGTCCCAGACACACAGTCCAGGACACCAAGTCCTCACCGTATTCTCCTTGAGCTAAGGCCACACAATCCTCGCCCAATCACTCGTGGTAAGTCTTCACAGGTGACTTCCAAACCTTCACAAACTCGGTCACCCGACGATCCACAATTCCTCTTGGATGCTCTAGACCATTGACGCCTAACCGTCCGGAAGATCACAGTCTTCAAAGTTAACAAGCGTCGGTTCCACACAGGAACAATCTCTTTAGTGATGCTCAATCACTTTGGGGTTTTAGGTGTTTGGGTTTTGGGTTTTTACTCACTTGATGATTTTCGCTCAAAGTCCTCGGAGGATGGGTTGCTCTAATGCCAAGTGTCAGTTTCTCTCGGAGCAGCCAACCAACTAGTGATTGAAGGGGGCGGCTATTTATAGCCTAGGGAGCAGCCCGACATGATAAGACATAAATGCCCTTCAATGATATGACCGTTAGGTAGGTAGATATTTTTGGGACAGCTTGTGCATAGCACAGTAACGGTCGAAATGTTGAGTATCGAATTCCTCAGGGCTATCATGTTCCTCACTTATAAAAAATCCGCATTGGGCGAATTCCTAACTCCTCAGTCAGAATAAATTCTTCAGAGACCAAAAGAACTTCGTCTCTGTCACTGAAGAAATTGATTGAATTGTATTAGATTTGCAATGGCTTCACTCAAAAGGATTGGGTAGCGTAGTCTTGAGTTGAGCACCACTTGGAAATATGTTTCCTTAGTTTATCCTCGACCCCCTTTAACAGTACGGTGTTTCCTATGACTCAAGAAAGATAAAAACAAACTACGAAAACAAAAATCTTCACGCTTCATAATCCTCGCATGATTATCCAAGTCCTCAAGGTCGCACCAATTTCTTCACTTTCAAAGTCTTCAGAAAGTCTTCAAAAATCCAAAGTCTTCAGTTGAAGACATTCATTTTTAGGGGTCGACTTTCTCTGTAAATATCAAACTCCTCATAGAATTATAGACCTGTGTACACTCATAAACGCATCAGTCACTTAGCCTATAAGTCTTCAATACACCAAAATCACTAAGGGGCACTAGATGCACTTGCAAGGGTAGGGCACAAGGCTATGTGGTGGTGGCGGTGCTCGGACTCTTCGAGCGGTAGGGTAGGACGACGGAAGTGAGATGAGGCGTCCGTATTTTTGTTGGTGCTGCCATTGGATATTATATGATTACAAATTAAATAGGTACATAAATACTTTAATAATGAGATAATGTTCCATTACAAATTAAGTAGGTACATAAATACTTTAATAATGAGATTTCTTAAAATTGGTTATTTGTTTCCTAATTAATGTGATTGAGCGATTTAAGGTAATTAATTTAGATTTGATCTTTAGAGATTGATCGTGATTGATTCTTTCACATAAAGATATTACTAAATAAATTGCGCCATTATGGAAAGTCCTGATCCGTTCAGATTTTTTTTGTTGTGTGAGAGGGTGATGCGAAACTAAACCGGTGGGGTGGGGGAGGGGACGGAAAAAAATCAGCGAAATAAAACGGTTGAAAGTGGTGGGAAGAAAATAAACAGTGGATATTATTCAACCAACTCAGACATTAGGAGTAGAGCTAATCCTATTTTTCGTTTCCTCCCATTACTATAGCATGATACTATCTAGTATTGATGCCTCCATCTTTAACATTTTATATTTATGTCTTTACAACCATTTCAATTTTGCATGTTTTAAAATTCTAGCAAGTTGGTCTCTAAGTTATTTCCTTTTTTTCTATTAAATCTAGTATTAAGGTCACACCTAATGTTAACAATCCTCACGAATTATGTCAAATGAAAATTATCCTAAGGAATATAGTACCTCCATATCTATAAAACAAATTTCATGATAACTAGGAAACAATGAGGATCACAATCCTATGGAAAAGTCCAAAAACATGCAAAGCAAATAATCCCCTAATGTTTGTCTGGTTTTTTTTCTTGCCACATTCCTTTTGTGTTGGAAGACTAATCTCATGTGATTTAGATTTAATATGAATTATGTTAATGTTTTTAAATATTCATATCAATATTTCCTATATTTGGGTTGCTTATACTTGTGGTGAATCTTAGTAATAGATTTGGGCCTTTTCGCAAACAAGTGTATGAAACAAATGACGGAAAATATAGTTTGTCTAAAGTACTTATGCGACTAAGAATCATTATAAGTTTACGTACATAAAACACATAATATTCTCTATGTGTTCTGAAAACCTCACGCTTTTTCCCTTGGGTAATTAATAATTGGCACTATTTGTTCTTTAAAATGTGCATGTTAACACATAAACGAAATACTACGAGTCACTCCCTTGTGTTGAAACCAACATTGGGCTACATACCAATATTCATTTGTACTAGCTACTAATTGCATGTGTGTTGCAATGGTCGCATACATATTCTAGTGATTCAACACTAATTATATCTGACATATGCCTTACACCCATCATATTCTAGATTTTAATAAGATTTAATTTGATGTCAGTATGGGTAGGGAATGCAAGGAAAGTTTAGATTTATTTAAGATTTCGGTGAGATTTGATTTGATTTGCGTATTCAGACAGGAAAGAAAGGAAAGTTTTTATTTGGTTGTGATTTTTGAAAGATTTGGATTGATTTGATTGAGCTAATGCAGTACATGAATTTGGAAATATTTGAATTGATCTGATTGACTTAATGCAGTACATGATTTTGAGAAAGTATCGGTTTGGTTTCGATTATTCCAAGTTACTATATTTATTATGTTGATTTTAATTCTGTGTGGCATCTGTTGAGAGTACAAAAAAGATAATAAAAAACCAAGGAGGGAGGGTGTCGTGTGAAGGGAAAAAGAGGAAGGAGCGGAGATGAGGGAACCAACTCACCTTTAATAGTACTCATCCCGTCCCATAATATAAGACATTTTTTGGACACTACGCTAGTGTCAAAATAGTCTTACGTTATGGGATGTAGGGAGTAGAAGATAGAGATAACTTTTACTAATATTCTTATATTCCCTAAAAAACACTAATATTCTTCTAGTTTTCCTTACTTACCTTTCATAATCCATGGCACTTTAATTTCCTTCCTAGTTTGTAGAAGTAAATTTCCAAAACGAGCCAACAGAATCATTAGCATGATCATACCTTGCAAGAGTTAATGCTAATACTAACCGGTGGATCATAAAATATGGACGGCTCCAACCGATTTGGGAGGGCCTTAAAAGAGCTCGTTATTGGATCTGCAAACGCCATGGATCAACAACTACACATGCCCTTTCGAAAAAGAAAAAAAACTGCACATGCCGTGCCAATCATCTCGGAACTGGATCTGAACGCTTCACGGGGTGGGGGAGGGAACACACGCCACATGGTGTGCTGGGAAAACCCAAGACCGTCTGATCGCCACACGGACGGCTAAGATCCATCACGAGAGGCGATGATTGGGTTGAGAGCCCTGGTACGTGCCGGATGGTTGTCAATCAGGAGTGCGTATATATCATATGTGACCAATGCTTAGTGGGAGATTCGGAGGTTCTACTTTAAGGAGCACATGATCACCTGCCATCCATGCCTCTCGATCGGTACTCCTGGAGGGCGTGGCTCCAGCTTCAGGATCGCATCTGAGCAATAGCAATCAGATAACGGAGGGAGATTGAAAGAAACGCTGAAATTCTTCTTGGCATCCAACCATGTTGGTTGAAATGCTGAATTGCTGCATGATCAGGGAGAAGGAATCCTAGGGTTCCTCGTGAATTATTGGAAGCGGCAGGATGCAGAACACAGGTGTCCGGCCCGGCGTCGCCGAACCTGACGAAGAATCCTGTTGCCGCGGGGCACAGAAAACCACTTGACGCAGCAACACTTGGCTGCCGCTGGCCGGGGCCGCTCGCCCGCCCAGTCCACGTATACCCCGGAATCCAAATCCAAAATGCTCATGAGCTTTGGAGCGCCGCTGCCCACGGAACACATGTGCAAAGCTCTCCCCGGGATGTACTCCGGCCTGACACGAACAGGTGACATGAGCACATCTGCACATGAACCAGTTTCCTCACAACAACCCAAGAAAACTCGTAAGCATCGGAGCGTTTGATGAACTAGATCCGAATATCGTGAGTTCGTTCACCGATCCCAGACGCAACGGCTGAGAAGAAAGAGCGACATGTGGCTGCACTGCACTGGACCGGCCTGGACTGAAGCATCTTTTCTTCTGCCGTAGAGCCGGGGAAGGAGGTGGCCGTCGTCGTGGTTTCTTTCCCGCCTCTTCTTCTCTTTCCCTCGTTAGGCGAGCAGGAATCCAATCTACTCCTCTTGCCGCATCGTGTTGCCCTTGGCGAGCTCTTCCTCCTCTTGCCGCATCCTCGTGGGGGCGACGCAGAATATTATCACAAAGCGGCCAACTTTTTCCTGAAAGTGCAGCAGGGGTGGGACAAAATTGCTACACCGCTCGAGGTTTCCAGACGAGTGATTGATCGATCGAGAGATTCCAAAGCAGCCACGAGGACGATAGAAAGAATCGCACAGAAAGCAGCGAACGTCAATTTCTTTTTGGAACTTCTCTGTTCATTTCCCGGTCTGAACTCCAAGAGAGAAAATTACAGTCGACAGGGATGCATATCGAGGAGACTGAGACCACACACCCATACGGAGTGATCACAGCCACGAACCCACTGAGCATTGTCACGGAGAAATGAAGAGCTGGAGGAGTAAAACAATTGTGAATCGAAAGAAACATAGTACTGCTAGTTTCCTTTTGTTATTTATTCCAAGAGAAAAAGATGAACGAAACAGTGGACCGACGCATGGGGAATAAAAAGGTGGCGCCAAAACGAACTCCGGCGGTGAAACTAAACGGCGACGAGACGCCCGACGACCTCGCTACGACCACGAGTGACACGATACAACACCGGCAGCTGCCGCTGGCTGGCTGATAAGGTAAACGTCACCGGCCGGTTGGACCGGCGACAGATACAGGAGGGTGAAGAGCTGGCCGTGGTCACACGGTGAGCCCGCGCATGAACTCCCACTCCTCGTCGTCGTCCTCGGCCGCGCCGGCCGCCGACCCCTCCGAGTCGCTGCTCATGCCGCTCGACTCCGCGCCGCTCATGGCCGAGGCCTCCTCCGCGTCGAACGACAGGTAAGGCATTGACCCAAACGCCCTGGCGAGGGCCGCGGCGGTGGCGCCGTCGTCGGTGGTCCGCTGCTTGAGGACCTCGAACATCACCTCCGGCTCGTGCTGCATGGCGCGGAGCACGTCGGCGCAGGACGGGCCCGGCGCCGCGCGCGTCACGGCGAAGCAGTGTGGCCCGTCGCTCTGGGAGACGCGCACCACGCTCGGCCCGCCGAACAGGTTGTGCAGGCCGCCGAGAGCCTCCTGGTAGGCGCCGCCCAGGAACATGCCCAGGTAGTAGCCGCGGGTGCCGTGGCTGGGGAGCTCGTGCAGGGGGAGGCTGCTCCTGCCGCCGATGAACTGGTCCACCTTGCCGTCGCTGTCGCAGGTCAGGTCCGAGAGCACGCCGTCCACGGCCGGGCGCTCCTGGAGGCGCTGGATGGGGATGATGGGGAAGAGCTGCTCGATGGCCCACATGTCCGGCAGGGAGGTGAACACGGACAGGTTGATTTGGTACCTGCGCGGCCCCTCCGCCGCGCCCATGCCGCGGGCGACGATCTCGCAGAGCCCGTCCACGGCGGCGAGGTGCTCCAGCCCGAGGACCCCCTCCTTGAACTGCTCGGCGCAGCGCCGCTTCAGCTGGTCGGCGTACAGGCCGCAGGTGTCGAAGTCGCCGCGCACGGCGGAGGCCATGAGGTTGCGGTAGTCGCTGCGGCAGTCGTCGGTGAGCTCGTCCAGCAGGTAGGCGGTGGCCGGGTCCATCATGTTGGAAGCAGGCGCCGTCGCGGAGAAGGCCTCGAAGATGAGGACCGAGTGGTGCGACACCAGCGCGCGCCCGCTCTCGCTGCAGATGACAGGGTGCTGCACGCCCTTGCGGTCGCAGACGCGGCCGACGGCGGCGACCACGGCCGCCGCGTACTCCTCCAGGCTGTATGCCACCGACATGTCGGTCTGCGCAGAGTGCGTCCCGTCGTAGTCGATGCCGAGGCCGCCACCGACGTCAATGACGCGCATGGCCGCGCCGAGGCGGGCGAGCTCGCAGTAGATCTGCGCGGCCTCGCCGACGCCGTCGGCGAGCAGAGCGGTGGTCGGGATCTGGGAGCCAATGTGGAAGTGCAGGAGCTGGAGGCAGTCGAGCATGCCGAGGGCCTTGAGCTTGGCGACCACGGAGAGAATCTGCGCGGCGTTGAGGCCGAACTTGCCCTTCTCGCCGGAGGTGGCGCCGAAGTGGCCGGCGTGCTTGGTGCGGAGCTTGGCGCGCATGCCCACGACGGGGCGGATGTTGAGGCGGCGGCTGGCCTCGACGACAATGTCGAGCTCCTCCTCCTGCTCGAGCACGATGACGGTGTTGAGGCCCATGGTGCGGGCGATGAGCGCGAGCGAGACGTACTCGAGGTCCTTGTAGCCGTTGCAGATGAGCAGGGCGTCGGGGCTGCCGCGGGCGACGAGGCAGCTCATGGTGAGCAGCAGCTCGGGCTTGGAGCCGGCCTCGAGGCCGAACCCGAAGGGGGCCCCGAACTCGACGATGTCCTCGACGACGTAGCGGTCCTGGTTGCACTTGACGGGGTAGACGCCCTGGTACCGCCCGGCGTACCCCGTGGAGCGCACGGCGTAGTCGAAGGCGGCGTTGAGGGTCTCGACGCGGTGGCGGAGCACGTCGGGGAAGCGCACGAGCAGCGGCAGCGCGAGGCCGAGCCCGCCTGCCGCGCGCGCGCCGGCCGCCCTGGCGACCACCTTGGCGAGGTCGATCTCCTGGCCGGGCAGCGTGGCGGCGCCGTGCGGGCGCACCGCGACGTCGCCGTCGTCGTTGACGAAGAAGTAGGGCGCGCCCCAGCCGTCGACGTTGTAGAGCGCCGACGAGAGGTCGGCCGACCAGGCGGCCATCTCGGGCTTCTCGGCGGCCGCAACGACGGCGGCGGGGCCCAGCAGAGGAGCGGCGAAGTGCGCCGCGTCGCCGCACGCGGCGAAGGCGTGGGCCACGGGGGCGGCAGCGTCGACAGCGAGCGCAGGCATCTCGTCACGCAAACTTAGTACCGGAGAAAGCTAATCCACTGGGGAAAAAGGTGAGAAATTTTTCTGTTTCTTTGTGCTGTAGTCAGGAATTTTTCTGCTATTTGCTTCTAGGCGGTGGGGAAAAATCAGAATCGGATGAAGAAGAAGAAAAGAATGGTGTGTGGATCGAACGAAGAAGAGCGAAGAAAATTAAGGGGAAAAAAGTCAGTGATAATAACAATCGAAATCGATCTAAGGCGATGAGATTCCGAGGATCACTGATGCCAAAAGAGGAAGTTCTGGAAGGGGAGATAGAAGAAATCTAGGACGGGATTTTGGATCCTGTTGTAAGGAAGGGGGCTTAGAAAGCCGCCGAGGCCGGAGCCCCGGCTACCCCCGCAAAAGTTGCAGGCGGGCGGGGAGCGCGCGGCGGGGAGGGTCGCGGCGCCGGTTGTGGAGGCTGGGCTCCCCACGCCGGCGTTCAGTCGGGGTTGGAGAAAACTTGCGGAACCGACGGCGGCGCTAGGGTTTGCTCTTGCCTGCTCGCTCGCTCGCTGGGTGGGTGGATGGAGAGATGGAGGATCGATCTGATGGCGAGGATGAATGAATGAAGGAGCGAGCGGGCGAGCGCGCGCTGCTGGCGGTGGGGTGGTGGATGGGTTTGCGGCTGTGCGTGGCGCCGGCTTTATAGGAGGCCCGCGCGGCCCGTGGGGCCCGTTCGGGCCAGGCTCGCCTCCCCCGGTCCGTCACCCCACTTTTTTTTTGTTGGTGAAGCAACGCGTGAGGTGAGGTGAGATGAAAAACTTGCCGCTTCCGTCCGTCCGTCCGTCTTGGCTGGCGTCCGTCCGCGGGCGCGCAGTGAACCGGCCAGCGAGCGAGCGGGGTAGGTGCGCTTTGACCCCGCCCGCCCTCCCGTGGCCCCCACGCGTCAGTGGGTGGGGGGAAGGCTCGTGCCGCGCCTCGTGGCTGCAACGGCGCTGGGAGGGAGGAGCAGTAGCGGTGGTTGGGTCGTGGACAGGACCCGTCAATTGCGACCCATGCCCTTGGATCCACCCGTCGGCTTGACCTACGAGTGGTGGTTGTTGAATGCTTCCTCCCTCACGTTCTTTGATCCCTCCTCGTTTCGCGCCATCCGACGGCCGGGGGCGGCCCAGATCGGACTTGTGCCCGGCTTTGTACGCGGTTCATTGATCCACGAGAGGCCCTGTGATTCGCGGCAGGGTCACGTGAGGCCGGTAGGAGCAGCCACAGGGCGGGTGGGCCGGCGCCACGGCTCGTGGATTGCGCCCACCAGAACCAGCGGGAGGCGGGCGGGGTCGGGTCAAGGGCGCATGGCGCCGGGGTCAGCCAGTGCGTGTGAACCACACAGGCGGATCGTGTGGTTTCTCCGCGCGCGGCCACCCGTTTGACCTAGCGCACGCCCTCCGTTCGTTCGGCTTTTTCCACTTCGGCCCCCCTTCCCGGCGGGGGATTAATTTCCACGGGAGGAGGCGGAAAAGAAGGCATGGGACATGGCGTGTTTCTTTTCTTCCTTTCTGGACAGTCGTGGCGTTATCTCGGTGATGACACACACACACGGGGTCAGGGGATAAGGGGCTTTGGACTGCGGGGGGGCAGAAGAGAAATGGCGTTGTTTGCCTGGGAATTCCACTTGGTTGGTGGGCTGCGATTTTTCGATGGATTCTTGCGCGCCCGGGATAGGGTTCGTAGCGATGTATGCTCACAAGTGGAACATATACGGTGAAGAAAATTTTGCTTACAAACAAAACAAGCTGCCGAAATGCACCTTCAAATGCCAAGGCCATGATTCGCCGCCGCGGGGCAAGGCGAACGTTATGGGAGCGTGCATTGCCCAAGGAACAATAATCTATCTGCACTGATTCACACACACACACCACCACCACCACCATGGCCGAGCCGACAGACCGGAACGGCCCGGACACAACCTATACGGCTGGGTTGTCCGGCACACCTCAAATTCATCTCATATGAGGAGCCGATTTAGGGCCATCCTGACGCGTCTGCCACGTCTATCATCATCTTTAGGTGCTCAATGGCCCATGCACGATGGTCCTTGTGGAACTTGTCAATTAATCTGTCATACCAAGGTCTATCATCATCCTCCATTCTACGACAAAAATATGAACAAGTATCAACTAACTTGGCATAACAACATGATATAAATATAGATATGCAACATCATCTAATAATTTGAATTTATTATCAACATAACGCATATCAAATATCAAATAATATACATATCCGACATCAACATAATGCATTCCTCTTTCCATAGACACCCATTATTTACTTCAAAACATATTTCAGTGCAAAGAACATTCCCAAACAAATGTTTCAAACAATCCGCCATCTCTAATTCAGTCATATCCACAAATCATATATTTTTATACAATAGTAGAAAACGGGCCTTTAGTCCCGATTCCAGAGGGTCTTTAGTCAACCATTCTCTCACTACTCCAGCCTAAGCACGCTTAACTTTCGAGTTCTATTTCCCCTAGTTTCCAAGTCTGCACTTACTGTTTTCTTGACAACAGTAAGCTATCAATCCTATTAACCCTTTGGTCTTGATGTCACATGATTTAATTTTTTGAATTCCGAACAATTATTAAAATAAAATAAGTTATAATAATATTAAATTTCATTGAAAATAAAATATCTAATAATATTATTTTATTCATTTTTTGCCATTTATTCATTTAATATAGCATAATTAATATATTTAAATCTGTAAATCGAAATTTGACAAATAATATATCCATTATTATCAGAAAAATGTGAGAAATCCAAATATAACAACATTAATTTTTTAAATTATTTCTCATATGCTCGAATCAATAGCTTTCTCGTTATGTGAACCAGATGAGAACTAATGAGCTTTCTATGTTTGGCTAAGCATAAGTGCCTAATCTGAATCAGAACTAATGAAACTATTATTGTAAAAAACAATAATTATTTAGTAACACTAATATTTATTGAATTAATAGTTTGGCCATAGTTTGACCACAGTTACCAAAAATAAAATAAAAACATTAATTTGAGAATATTTTTTTTCCTTTCATATTTTGATGATTCTAAAATTTTACAAAACGGACTACGGCGGTCAAAATCGGAAGCGGCTTCTTGTGCTGAACATTTTCATATATTATATGTTTTTTTCGACATCGTATGCAAAAGTTATAACCGTTTTACTTTTTCATAACACTTTTTTGCAAAACATGTCGAAATTTATGTTTTTAAATTTTCCTAACTAGTCGATGTAGTAACATAAGTACATCTCGAAAGATTTTAATTTTTGAAGTTTTTATCATTTTCTTTTTTTATTTCAAAACCGAAATGGCGATACCGGGGGGGGG
>LR738712.1:771954819-771978010 GCA_902687465.1 Secale cereale
AATTAAAGAACCCCTTTAGTCCGGGGTGGTGTCCATCCAATCCTACCGTTGACTACATATGCTAGCACCGTCCCAACCAGAGTCACAACTAAGGTTAACCAAGTGTTCTTTTAAAGTAGCAAAACTAATTCTATCAAACATTCTTGAAGGCTAAACAACTATTAACACAAAACAAAAAAGAATTAATATTAATTAATTTATAAAATTTATCTACTGTTGTCTAACAGAAGCATACTTCAACATGTTAAAATCAACAAAAAGAAATAACTAAAAATAATTACAAAAACAACAATTAAAGAACTAAAACAATTATATAAGCAAAAACAATATTGTTTTAACTAAAATCCTAATTTAAATTATTCTAAAAATAACCAAATAAATCTCATTGTGACAAAAATCTAACATGTGACTAGGAGCAAAAAAAAAACTATTTTTAAACTCAAATTATTCACAATCTAGGGTTTGAAGAAAATTTGAATTAATTCAAATTTAAATCTTTCAAAATTGAAAGCTAATGGCGCACACAGAAACTAGACAAAATTTTGAATCTAATGCAAAAATAATCACTCAAAAACATCAAGTATCCTAAAAGATATAAGCAATTCAAAACGGAAACGGAAAGATGCCGCATCACGCGGGCTTGGTTGGCCTCGATGCAGGCAACCAGACTCGCCCTTGGTGAGGGGGATGGGGAGGGGAGAGGGGGCGAGAGAGAAGCCTCTATGTTCTTTAGATCGGGGCGCCGCTATGGTAAGGAAGATGGGGGTGGGTTGAGCCCGCGGCCTGACAAAAAAGCTCAGATTCAATTATTATTTTTCAAAACAAGGTTATAATTCTTAATTTGGTTATCTTTACCTAATAATAAAGCAAATTGGGTTTCTTCCCGTCCGTCATGGCATTTTTCAGAAAAGTCCCTCTATTTCAGAGAATTCAACCCGCAGTCCTGTTTTAAGTTAAATCGTATCATTTTCCCTATTTTACACAAAAGTCCCTGTGTTTTCTTGAAATCAACTCGCAGTCCGGATTTAAGTCACTTCCGAAACGTTATTTTACATTTTTCAAAACACCCCTGATGTTTTAGGTAATTCATCTGCGGATCATATTTAAGTCAAATAAATGCTTTTTTAAATCATCCATATCTCTTAAAACCGTAACTCCGATTTGAATATGTTATATATGAAACTTGATTAGAAAAATATATAGAATATGAATATGAGATTGTTTTTACCTGTGAAGTATTTTTTAATATTATTTTGAAATATATTTAAGTCAAACAAATGATTTTCTAAATTATACGTATCTTTTAAACCGTAACTTCGATTTTAACATATTATATGTGAAATATTATTAGAAAAATATGTGGAATCTAAATATGATGTTAATTTTACCTGTTAAATATTTTTTAAATATTGTTTTGAAAGCAAACTTATAATTTATAGCGCAAGATCTATTTTTTCTTTCGTACCGGCGTTGATCCGGATTGCAAATAAACACCCCACTATAACCATATAGGGAGAAGAAAACATCGATAACTACACATGCATACCTCTGAAAAATGTCACAGGGGAAAACAACAGATTTCTAATCACGAGAGTGTGTGAGAGAGAGAGAGAGAGAGAGAGAGATAGAGGGAGAGAGAGACGCCTTAAGATTAATCATATTTAAACACGTTTTTTTGCTTTGTTTTGTGTGAACACTGAAGCCATCGCCGACGAGGATGAGAAGGAGGATAAGCGGCAACACAAATATGATTTCTCGCAAAAATAAAGGAGATGAACCTATTGCGGTCTTGAGTGATGATTGTTGGGTTAAGAGCGTGTGTTATGTTTTCTCTCCCGTTGCAACGCACGGGCTCTTTTGCTAGTTAATTCTTAATTTTGTTAGTAACAACAGAAATTTGGTCCGTCAAGAGGACCCGTGCGAGCAAACGGCGTGATTCGAGCGGCGCGCGGCGGAAAGATAGACAGACCCGCCGGCCGGACCCCGCCGCGCCGTCTGCTTTTTCGCGTGCTCGCAACGGCTTGTGGGCTCTCCGCCACGAATCCGACGAAAGTGACACCCTGCATGCGTCGTCCATGACGGGAGGAGGGAATCCAACCAGATCCGCCCGCGGCAGGACCGCGTCGAGACGCCGCGTGGCTGCAGCCGGGACCCACCCTCACCCCCTCTCCTCTCTCTCCCACTCCCACCATTCGACGCATCCACCACCCAAACCAGAGCCGCATCTATCTCCTCCGCACTGCCCCCGTTGCGTGGCCGCGAAGGCGAGCACGACCATCGTGGCTTTCGATCGCCAGCAGCCGGGACTGTTCTCGCGTTGATAGAGGGGCGCCGAGTCCGGGAAATATCGAGATTTTTATTGCTCTCCCAGTCCCAGGGGCGCATGCCACGGCCGGTCCGGATTGGTGGTGCGCGCACGGCGACTCTGTCTCTCCTGCCGGTCGCCGTGCTCCAGTGTGTAGTCTAGAGGCTCTAGCTGGGGTAGCTCTACACTTACGTTCTCCAACAGCGACTCCATCGCCGGCTTGGGATCAGTTGTGGCCTGCGAATGTGTACGAGTCGGACAAGTTACCGAGCCGTTCCGCCCTGCCCACACGTCTCTGTCATGCATGTGTTGTGATGGTGAGATGTAACTTGAGCTATTCTTTCACCACCACCATATTAAAATTTCCAGTGAGCGGAAGATGGTTTTGAAAAACGAAGCATGCGAGCGTGATGCCAATTTTGCAAACTCCTTGGTGACCTCTTTTGCAAATTAGGGGTTTCAGGCCATCTTACAGTGGCAAACAACAGAAGACATCTCCCATATGTCCCTGGTCTGAGCCCATTTGTCCGCCAAAAACGGGAGGCCCAACGGCGTCCCCCGTTTTTCCTCCCACGTTTGGCACGCCAACATTTTTGCTCATTTCCAAATTTTCAACCAAATTTCAACACTCTAAAGACATAGTTTAAACATAGAAATAGAGAGCACAAAATTGAAAAATATACTAATAGTTCAAATTAGGAATAAAATGTTTAAACATAAATATAATTCACATGACATTGTTCAAACATGAAAAAACAAAGGACATCACAAATCTATTGGTTTCCATGATGTATCCACAAATGCTCTATGAGATCATCGAGAAGTTGTTGATGCACTTCTTGGTCTCAAAGTTATCGATGCATCACGAGAAAATGCGCAACCTGATTCGCCCCTATTGTTACGAGAGGCGGATATGTTCTCGGGGTAACCTGTTCTATCATAATTAACGTTACCCAAACCATCGCCATCATCCTCCATAGCCATGTTGTGCATAATCACACATACAGTTATCACATCCCGCAATATCTAAGCATCCCACGCAGTAGCAGGTTCATAAACAAAAGCCCGACGAGCTTGTAGCAACGGGCCTTCTTGAAATATCATATTTGACTGCAAAATAGGCGTGGTAGAGACCAACATGAACCTTTGCCTACTCTGATTCAGAGTTATCCGGCCCAGGTAGAACCCTTGAGGTTGAGAACATGCACATCTTCCTTCTTCATTGCTTCGAGAGGATACTCAACATCATCATCAACTCATAATCGTAAGTATCGCGATCCAATAATGATGACCCAAAGAACTTGATTTAAATAAAATCATCAGATGTGTCTCGTGGTATCTAAGGTGGACGTCATCGGCTAGGACGTACTCCCTTCATAAAGAAATATAATAGCATTTAGGTCACTAAAAGAGGGAATAGTCGGGTAGAGTGCAGGGCAGCAACCATGTTTCGAGCGATGCTTGGTTTTGGGGATATAACCCCACGGTATGACCCGCCATTCAGGTCCGGGTTATTCAGTGACAACTTGAGGGACATGCTTGTCGTATGGGCCGTGATAACTATAATCACAGGGCCCAAAGGGCGACTTGATTAAGCAGGCCGGCTCATGGCCCAGCGCCTGAGGCGGCGGCTTATCGAAGGATGTAATAAGAGTTTCCTTACTTGGAGAATATGATGAGTAGGAATCAAACTAGGGCACGGGTTGTAATACGATCCGGACTCTGTTGTCAGCCCGGAGCCTTGACCTGTATATAAAGGGGAGCCCCTGAAGCAGAAGGACTAAGTTACAAGCTCTTGAGTACTAGGTTAGCCAAGTTGCACCCTTGTAATCGAGATCATCATCATCAATGGCAATCAAGTAGGAGTATGCTTTTACCTCCTCCGCGAGGGGCCGAACCTGGGAAAACTCGTGTCTCTCGATTCCGATCAACCCCGGTCAAGCTACCGCCTAGCTAGTTTTGATGGCCTCACGACTAAGTCATTTCAAAAGGGCATCTGCCGTGACAAAATCACGATAGTTGGCGCCCACCGTGAGGCTATCGCACGATGGTGTTGAGTTCTTGGAGGGAGCCCTTCCAGGGATCGAGGGATATGTTGCCGACATGATGACGAAGAGTTGCCGCGGCAAGCTCTACAACGACGACGCCGGCTGGGGCCACGAGGCCGACTCAATCGAGTACGGGTACCGCCCCAATTCGGCAAGATCCACGTATTCATCGACAGACTAGGTGAATTGGGGCCCGAGCTGGACATCTGCACCGACCTCGTCGAGCCGGCTCGGCGCACGCAACTCGCCCGGGATCAAGCCGACTGGGAGCAAGTTTTCGTTGGCTTCACACGGGGAATCGATCTTGTGGAGAATTCCGTGTCTAGTGGAGAGACTCTCGTCTATTCAGATGCCGAGTCCTCGGCTGAAGACACCGAGTTGAGCTTCCCGCTCTACGACGGTAGGGTTGGGTGCTGTTCTGATGGCAACATTATTCTGGACCCCTGTGAGCCGCCGTGCCGAGACGCCATCTATATGGCGAGGACGGAGCCGGCTCTCAATTCTTCGATAACTGGAGCGACCGCAGCAACCGTCCGGCCAGCACCGGCCCCCGGCTCGTCCGGCTCAAAGAGGACGCCGACTCAGGTTTTTGGCGGATCTGATAGCCGCCCTGGCAACCCTGCTGGGGACGAGGTAACTGCGAAAAACCCTGCATGGTTTTGAGGTTTCGGATACAAGGGATACGTGTGTGGAAGGTAAAATATAAAGCGTGCCCGGTCAGTGCCCCGGGGTGTTCGAGGGGTCGTACAACTCTTATTTGCTCATGCATTTGATGTACTAGCACTAGTGTTGTTTGCTCATCCATGTACAGGTGTGCAATCAAGACGTTTGGCGCCGTCCCTCCCATTGCACCCTCAAGATGGCAATATTCCCCGTGGGGATGGGTACCCGCGGGGATTTACCCGTCATGGAACGGGGATGGGGGGCAAATTATCCCCATGGGTATTATTTGGTGGGTACCCGTTAGTCTCGCGGGACGGGGATGGGTATAAAATCCTCCCCATGGGGACTCCATGGATACCCGAAAACTATGCTATTTGTACTATAAATGCAGAATATATAGATTAATACCTAGATATTTCACACAATTATATTTCTCCACCTCTCCCAACGACCATGTCTTTTTCAATCTCACCTATCCTAGTCAGTTTTGAAATCCCCATGGATACCCGACGGGTACCGGGTACCCGCTATTAACGGGGATGGGGGGCATTTTGTCCCCGCGAAGCTTCATGGGGATCGCGGGTATGGGGATTGGCGGGGATCGGGGCGGGGATGGTGGAGTCATCCCCGTCCCCGTTGCCACCTTGATTGCACCCTGCTGAGATAGGTAGACACGTTACGCTCGGCCGAAGAGGACGCTGGTAAAGCGATTGATCCATGAAAGGTGCCGCGGACAGGTGGAGTCGGACGGACCCCATGTGCGTGCGGTCGCGCGCCCCGCGGAGCGCGTGGCGAGGCGAGGCCGGGGAGGGCGCGACCCGGGGCAGCGCGATGCACAGGCAGGCCGGCCGGCAGCCAGACACGCAGCAATGGCAGCCGCGCCACCGTCGTCGGATGATGGGGGCTTGGCCACGACGCTCCAGGCACGGGGCTGATCACACGAGTGAGTGATTGATGAATCTCCCTGCCAAGCAACAGTCTATTCAGCTTATGATAGCCTGACACATGAACAGCGCGCGGCAGCGACTGGACGGAAGGCGCGCCGGACCAGGCCGGAGGTGCGCCCAGCAACGCCCCGCACCGCATCCTTCCAACGCCGCAAATACGGTACTCGTACTCCTAGACAGAGTAGCCCGGCGCTCCGGTAGTGATAGTAGTATATTCCGCCCAAATCGCCCGGAATCCTCCACAGTCCACAGTACGTATTATTAAAAGTCCACTTTGGTTGAAGCATGACGGGAAGGGAGCAACCAACGGAGATAGAAAGCGCCATCACTCACACACCCTCCTTGATATACTACTCCCTCCGTCCGGAAATACTTGTCGTCAAAATTAAGAAAAGGGGATGTATCTAGATGTATTTTAGTTCTAGATACATACATTTTTGTCCATTTTGATGACAAATATTTTGGGACGGAGGGAGTACTTATTAAGATACTAAAAGTGATTATAAGATAGACCTAAAGTGATGTGAATCATTTCCGCGGAGCAGGGAGCAGCGCTCCATTTCCGACGAACGCGACACGAAAAAGGATTAGCGCACGCTCCGTCGGCAAGGGAGACCTAATTAAACTTGGTGACGGGCGCACGTAATCTTGTCCAAAAAGGCGCAGACGCACCGCCCTGACGATGATCGATCGACCGGTAGAAACGAACGTTCCTGGGTAAGCATAAACAATGCTGCCCCGTACTGCCGCACGTTGTATTCACCCTATAATTCACGGCAGCTGCGCGGCCCGGGAAATGATAATAAAACTTGTAGCAACGATTCGTCCAGCCCCGCCCGGTGGTGGAGGTGTCCGTTCACTCACGCCGTGGGATTCGTCGTTTCGCTTTGGCGCCTCTTTTTGGGCACTATCATATTTGCAGAACCAGAAATCGGAGAGCCAGCGTCATGTGATCTTGTTTACCTACTTGCCGACTGATACCTAATTCGTTTTATCGCGCTCCTCGTCTGGACAGGACAGAGATAATAATATGAATGTACTACCCAACCTGATCTTGACGCCCCTGAAACTTTGCAAACGCCTAGTACTCTAATTCATAGCTGACCTAACCGAATAGATGGCCTCTTCCTGTTGAGGACAGCCACCCTGTGTGCCCCAGCAGTCTCCTTGCCATCAGCAGGACGGAGCATCAGCATGTTCGCGCGCTGTGCGGGAAGCTCACCAAGTGCTCAATGGGTTGGACCATGCTTTTGATTTTTGTTCATGCAAAAGGGGTTTGCCCCCACTTTCATTAAGAAAACCACCAGCGAAAGAGTCCGTGCATTGCAACGGAAAAAAAATTAACACATGCTCTTAACCTAATAACCATCATTCAAGACCAGAATTGGTCCACGTCCTTTATTTTAGCGACACATTAAATTTGTGTTGCCGCTTTGCCTGGTCATAGTGGGGAGTAACTTATACTAGTGTCATGCATATAACACTAGTCTAAGTTACTATCTTCATAGTGCAAAGTAACATAGTACTAGTGTTATAGATGCCTTCATTTTTTAGCTTGTAGACTCATCCTTTTTTGAAAAGCGCTATGTTACAGTAACATATTATGTTACTCTAAACACCTCTCTCCTCATTAACTACATGCCACGTAAGCAAAATTTTCTTGAAGCGTGCTATGTTACTACCTAAGTTACTCTAGCCTTATCCTCCTTCTCGCCTTCACCGGCGGTGGCCTAAGTGTTCACACAAACCAAAACATGTTTGAATGTGGTTAATCCTAAGGCGTCTCTCCCCCTCCCCCTCTCTCTCACCCTCTCTATCTCTCTCTCTCATGTGCGCGATAAGAAATCTGTTGTTTTTCCCTTGCGAGGTTTTTTAGAGGTGTGTATGTGTGGTTATCGATGTTTTCTTTCGTATTTATATGGATTAGTGGTTGTTTATTTGTAATCCAGATCTCCGTCGGTACCGAAGAAAAAACGGACCGCTCGTTATAGATTATAAGTTTGCTTCCAAAATAATATTTAAAATATATTAAACATATAAAACTAACATCATATTCACATTCTACACAATTCTAAATATATTTCATAAAATAACCCAACACAAAAAATGCGTGAAAACATTTTAAAACTACATTAATTTTTTAAGTAGGTGAACACTTTATGTAATTACATGAACATTTTACAAAATACACGAACATTTTGAATTTACATGAACAACTTTAATAAATGTAATGAATATTTCTTTCTTCCAAAATGCCCATTTAACTTTTAAATGGGTTTCTCTACTTTAAAAAAATGTTAACGTAATTAAATTTCACAAATAATTTTTATAACCCGTGAGCATTCTTATAAAATTGCAAATATGGTTTGAAATTCATGAATGTTTTTACAACATCGTGAATACTTCTTAAAATTCGTTAGCATTTTCAAACATTCCATCTAGTTTTTAATAAATAAGAAAGTTTTTATTTATTTTTGTGAAAATATGTAAAACGAAAAGAACAAAAAAACAAAGTAAATATAAATGCCGGAAGAAAACTGACTAATAGCGATAGAAAAAATATATATTTAAAAACGGGAATCAGAAAAACTGACGGAATGTAGCTGCTGAAGATGGGAAAAAATAAAATAAAAATGAACTAATAACGGTTAGATGGGAGGAAGAATATGTAGTGCACCGGACCTTGCGGCGCACCCGGTGCACCGAACTCACATAGCATATTAGAAATTTATTAGAGAATTCGTTAAAAAAATAAAACATTCACACAACATCAACGTATGGTGTCACGAAATTCTAAAGGAAAATTCGAAAGATAGCTCAAAAATGGAAATTGACAAATACGCAACTGAGTAGTGTATAACATAAGGTGGACTTTATATTTGGCCCATTTTCACATTCACTATGGCAATTCAAACTGCACCCCTTAATCTACCGATCGCTTTTCTTTCGCCTCATAAAAACATATCTCTTATCTTAGTTGTAATCTATCTTTCCGGCACTACAAGGCGTGAAGCTTCATGTAACGGAGGCACCAAGTTTCCGTTCCATTTTCGCACGCCGTTCCCGTGTTTCACAGGGGTCCGCACCAGGTGGCTAGCTGCTTAGAGTTTGATTGCAGATGAGTGGAAAATTAAAAGCAGAGCAAAGTGGACTCGGTGCAAGAGCACCGGCAGCTTCCTGCTGCTGTAAAATAGGCGAGGACTTCCTGGAAACACACACAGCGCCGTCTCGATCGACCATGCTCGGACCGGGTCAATCTCCATTCTTCAAATCACATGCTGAGAGGAGGTGCGATCGCGACCGTGATCACAGCCAATCTCGATCACGTTTGCTGCACAACAACCACGACAGTGATCACGCGGTCATGGTCCGCCGACACACGGGTCAATTCATTCAGCGATCAAAAGGGCTCGTTATCTTAATAACTACAAATTGTTGTACGTGCCTGTCAACTGTTTTGAGTTGAACATGGAAAAACGTGCTCATGCATGCAGGCAGGCATGCTGGCGGGCGGGAGATAATATCAGTCGGTTGTTGGTAGGCCTCTGAACTTCTGGTTTTGGCCACGCAACCGTCCACAACGCCGCTTATTTTCCTGTGCATAGTCGTTGGTGAGAGTGAGACGCTCGTATGCGACACCGAGGCGAGCGAGCGTAGCTCGTAGCTGTCTCGTAGGGTGTGTTTGGTTGCGTTCTCATCTAAACATTGTTGTTTCCTCTTCGTGCATGCTCATCTTAGCACCCCTCTTTATGCATGTTGTCTTCATGCATGTTCCTAGTGTATTTGTGTTTAGCTAGTGTGGACTCATGTATCCTTCATAAACTCTACCAAACACCCAAAAGTGGGCGAGAAGGGAACTATTGCACCCATGCACCCTTCATACACCCTGCCAAACACACCCGTAGTTATGCTGCAGCGAGAGGCACGTGTGAGGACTAGTCGTCGAACAGTTCTGGTCCTTAGTGCGGTTAAGGACATTTCCATAATGAGAGATCAAAGACCAGCGAACGAGTGTGACTCTGCGCCACTGCTATTGTATTGTTGTCGACTCTGCCAGCAAAGAGTTGAATAATGCGGGGGATTAAGAAATGCGCACATGAAGCTGAGACTTGTCCGCGGCTGGCCTGAGACTTAACTTTTACCAAGTTCTTTTCACATGCTGCTTTCCCTGAGAGTTAACTCATTTCAGCCGGATACAAAGTGTGGGTCGTTCCAACATAGTACAAGTGGTACTAGAAATGCAACTTGCTGGATCACCGCTACATGTATATATATTAAAACATCAAAAAGAAAATTTGCCGACGTTGCAATATGCGGGTGAAATGAGATGTTTGGTCAGCTGGTCGTTTATGAGTGTTTGAGTACTTGTGAAATTTATGCTGGTCGTTTCTTCAGAAGGTTTTATCCATTACACGTTACGTTCAAACGGATATGATTGAATGGATAAAAAATTAAAGGCAAGAGATTTGAATGTGAACTCGCATGTAGAACACCATGACGAAACTAATACGACCTACGCGTAGAAATGTTCAAGCATGATGCGTGTGCAGTGCACTGAAGCATGATCGATTGACTGCATGTTTCTTACGTTACGTGTACCTAGATTAGTGGTGCCCTCTCGGATCTCGTCAACTTCCTGGCGAACAGTCTCCAGTTTCTCCCTCTCATCGTGTCGTGATGTCTGCTAGTACTCGTGTTGAAGCATTCTACGCCTACACCTACCTATTTTTGTAGCTTGAGTTCGTAGTTTGAAATGGAGAGGATAATGCAGCTTCGTGTGTGCAGTTTTCCTCCTGTAGTTGTGAGATTTCTGTTAACCTCTACCTTTGCGTAGACCAAAATAAACAAATAAACACTCCCTTCGTCCTACAATGTAAGACATTTTTGACATTACACTAGTGTCAAAAAAATGTCTTATATTTCGGGACGAATGGATTAATTAAGAACACTGATTCTTCATTTGAGAAATGTGACTTTGGAAACGAGCCAATATAGACGTATACACATACGAAAGATGACAATAGTGCATTTCTTGTCTCAATAAAGAGTGCAGTTGCCTTGAATGAAGTTAACGGGCTTAGAGCATCTCCAGCCATTCGCCCCCTAGGGGCTTGAAATAGCGCCGCCTGGGGGCGAGCCGCCGGCGCGCCTAGATTAGTGGTGCCCTCTCGGATCTCGTCAACTTCCAGGCGAACCGTCTCCAGTTTCTCCCTCTCATCATGATGTCTGCTAGTATTCGTGTTGAAGCATTCTATGCCTATAGCCCTATACCCATATATGCTTACGCCTACTCTTTTTTTGTAGCTTGGGTACGTAGTTTGAAATGGAGAGGATAATGTAGCTTAGTGTGTGCAGTTTTCCTCCTCTGGTTGTGAGATTTCCGTTGACCACTACCCTTGCGTAGACCAAAATAAACATGTAAATAATTAAGAACACTCATTCTTTATCTGGGCATGTTTGAGAATTTGACTTTGGAAACGAGCCAATATAGGAGTATACACACACTAAAGACGACGAGAGTGCATTTTTTATTTTGGGTCTACAAGAAAGAGTGTACTTGCGTTCTTATTTTCGTGTGCAGTTGCGTTGAACGATGTTAACCGGCTTATGGGACTCCGCATGATTATCAAGGCTGAGGGTAAGTAAAATAGAGATGCAAATTTTCTGATTAATTGTATGATAAAAAAAAAAACTGGCAGCACTCAACCTACTTGGTGTATCTTGAAAAAGGCTTTTGCCCCGTTTTATAGACAAAGCAAGCATCACGTCCATACCACAAGTACACATGCAACAAAGGAAATAATAGCCTGTTGGGGCATGATCACAAACATCGCCTGAAAAAAAAATGATGAAAAAAATATCACCAAGTGGCTGGAAGTTCAGGAGCCCAGGGGCACGATAGTAGTCATTGGGTTGTCCATCATGAGGATAAGCCGGTCACGATCCCTTTGTCTAAATTGTGGGTGACAGTGCCGCAAAAATGTGAGAAATTTGAAGATACAGTTAGAAGGCCGCCTGAGAAAGACCAGCTCAATAACAATCTACTTGCAGGTGGTCCATAGGGACCAGTTTTATTCAGATTTCTTGAAGTTTCATTTTTCTGTTTTATTTCTTCTTTCTTCTTCTATCGTTTTAATTTTATTTTGTCTCTACCTTTTCTTATTGGTTAACTTTTCATTTTCCTTTTAGTTTTTATTTTTCTTCTTCTTTGTATTTCCGTTCCCTTTTCTTTATTAATTTTCTCTTACTTTTCCTTTCCTTATTTATTTTTATTTTTATTCTTTTGCCCACCATATCAAGAAACATTCATCGTGTTTCAAAAAATGGGTTGCCATTTTTTGAAGTGTATATTAAAAGTGTTCGTTATGAAATTTTAAAAATGTTTGTTGTGTAATAGATTTGTTTATGTGTACAGAACATGATTTTAGTTTCATAAAATAGTGATAGGGTATTTAAAACTATTTGTCGTGTACCAAAAAAGGTTCATTGTGGATTTTTTTTTGTCTGTAGTATAAAATATTTTGTAAAGAAAATTGTGGATGTATTAGAAACCATTGCAGTGTATTAAGTCACTTTTATTGTTTATTTAAAATGTCGTTGTGTTCCAAAAAATGTTCAACTCCTAATAAAAATATTCACCCAGTAAATATTTTACAATTTATTAAAATGTTCATCTCTTATTAAAAAATATTTGCCATCTGTATTGTTAAAATTTATTAAAATGTTCATCATGTATTTAAAACAATGATCTTGTATTAATGAATGTCACCGTGTATTTGATTTTTTATGTGCATTGTTTTTACATTGTATTAAAAATGTTCTCAGGTATTAAAAATGCATGAACAGTTTTGAAAAGTAGGTCAACACTTTGTATTTACATGCGAATTTTTTCAAAATGCACCGATGTTTATAAAAATATTGAATATTTTAGTTAAATGGCATGCTTTTTTCAAAAAAAAAGTGTAACATTGAAAAGTGTTTTGTATATTAGAAAATTTTAATGCAGTTATTAGTTTTTTAAATGCTTTTCAAAAATCAGAAAGAAATTTTTAGAAGTTGCGAATATTTTTAGGTTCGTGAATAGTTTTTGAATTTTGTGAAAGTTTTTATATTCATGAGAATTTTCAAAATTCATAAATATTTTCTAAACATTGTGACCGTTTTTAAATTTTGTGGGAAAAAGAAAAGATGGGAAATGAAAATAATAATAAAGAAATTAAATAAAGAGAAATGTTGGGTGAAAATCGACAATGCCGGTAGAGGAAAAAATAGAAATGGGACCAGAAAAACCTGCGGAATGTAGAGGTTGAGAAAAACAAAAAAAGAAAGAGAAAACACACGGAGGTTCGGAGGAAGGTTAGAGGAAACCAGTGGCTCAGCACAAGAGAGTAAAAAGACCAGACAACTAAAACTTCACTCCATGATCTATCTATCCCTTTTTTTTTGCTGCAATCTCTCTACCCTGGAGAGGAGCAAAGCTTGATGTGACGGAAGCACCAAGTTTCCTCTCTCTATTTTCCTTTCATTTTCGCACGTCGTCCTCGTGTTTGATTTCTCTTTTTAGGAAGCACCAATTTTAGGGCTTGCTTGGAGGTTCATTTCAGAAGGGTAGAAAATTAAAAGGAGAACGAAAGTGGGCCCAGGGCAGCTCCCTTCCTGGTGCTCTAGGTATAAGATTAAAATAGTGTGATTACTTGTTGCGAGCACGGTTAAAGGTCAGGCTTGTAGGAAGCCAGGAACCGTTCTGTTTCGATCATGCATGCTCACTTGCTCAGACCGGGTCAATCTCCATTTCCAAACCAAATGCGAGAGGTGCCATCGCGACCATGATTACTGTCACAACCACTACAACAGTAAACATGCGGTCATGGTCCACAGACACACCGGTCAATTGATCAATCAAACGGTTTATTGTTCTCTTAATTAGCAAACTGTTAGGACGTGCCTATCAGTCTGGAATCTAGATCGCATATTTTACAGCCGGCTGCACTGACAGTGCACAATCCGGCTTGACGCGAAAACTAGAGATTAAAATGGAAATCTTGGAGCTCGACCAGGTCGATTCGTCTCGGTCTCGCCACATCTTATCCGGTTGTTGGGATCTTAGAAATATGCACCCATCGGTCCAAATTGATGGGGGGACATTTTTGGACTCGATCGAAAGATGAGAAGGAGGAGGACGTTTGAAAATGTTGACGTGCAATGTTTGAATTGAACTTGGAGAAACGGGACGGATACATGCACGTTGGCGGGCCAGAGGAAAGTACATCACTCGGTTGTTGAGACGCCACTGAACTTTTTGACTCGGCCACAAAATCGTCGACATGGCCGCTTATTTTCTTCTTGGTAGTCGTTTGGTGAGGGTGAGACGCTCGTATGCGACACCGGGGCATGTGGTGTTGGACTAACCAGTGCATACGGCGGCCGCAGCCTAGCTCGTAGCTGGCTGGTAGTTACACTACTGCAGCTAGCGGCATGTGTGTAGGGGTAGTCGTTGAACAGTTCTGGTCCTGAGTGCAGTTAAGTATATTTCGGAAATGATTAGCTTGAGATGGAAGACCAGCGTACGAGCATGGCTCTGCGCCACTGCTATTATATTGTAATCGAATCTGCCAACAAGGGTTGAATAATGCGAGAGATTAAGAAATGTCCAGAAGAAGCTGAAAATTGTCTGCAGCTGGCCTGAGTGTTAACTTTTTGCTAGGTTCTTGTTTTAAACATGTTGGTTGATGCTTTCTTGGAAAGTGTATGGACAGAAACATGCTGATGCTTTCTTTGAACATCAAACACGTACTAGTGTACTACTAGAACTGCAACTTGCTGGATCACCACCTTGGTGCTATATGTGTTCTCCAGAATAAAAACTGCATTTCTTTTTTGCCGACCAACCGATGCGATTTCAGGGTAAAATGATAGTGGCAAGCATCAAGTTTAGAGGTGGTTGTTTGTCACTGTGTTTGGTTAGATAGTCATTACTTGCCAAATTATGCTGGTCTTTTCTTCTCATTTTATCCAATACACGTTCAAATGGATAGGATTGAAAAAAAAATTAAAGGTCAAAATATTTGAGTGTGAACTCGCATGTAGAACACCATGACCTACACGTAGAAAAATTCTAGCACGACGTGTGTGCAGTGCACTGAAGCATTATCCATTGACTGGCTTTTTCTTAAGTGTGCCTAGATTAGTGATGCCTGACTGGGTCTCTGGTAGGGTGTCTAAATTTGCCAAAGTCTAATCTATCTATTTGAAGGACGGAACATGCATGCATGCATAATGCATCAAAATATTCTCTACAAAATTGTATGCGGATATTTACAGGCACTTCAATTTTCGATTTATCTGGCTACAACAAAAGGGGAGAACATGCATCATAATATTCTCTACAATATTGCATGCGAATATTTACAGGCACTTCCATTTTCGATTTATCTAGCTACAACAAAAGGGAAAACATTGATGAAACTTATTTAGCTACATTTGACCTTTTCCGTCCATGTTTTTTTTACCCTAGACAAATTGTTTGACGTTCTTACGTCGATGGAGCCCGCGTGTATATACGCAGGGAGGTCGGTACGGATGAAGTGGCCCAGGCCGGACGATTAGGGGGAACAGCCCTGAGCTTACTACGGTGGTTTTCACGTTGCGCGATATAGCCCCCCAAGTCCGCCGAGAGATGGATTTGTTTGGTTGCAACCCCTAAGTCTACCCTGGAGAGTTCATTTATAGTAGTTTTTAGAGACCAGAAAGAAATATCACAAGGCTCTTTTATCAAAATGGAACATCTTCTTTTGTTAAATATTTGATTGTGGTAAGAAAAATAACCAGAAATTTAGGAAAAGAAGTTAAGCACAAAAAAGACGTAGTTGGACGGTGTTCCACGTGCATGGTGTAACCCCTCGTGTCTTTCTGTTGCGAAGTCTATAGGCCCCATCATTGAGTACTTCGTTTTCGATTTATCTGGCTACAATTATATGGAAGAACATGGATGAAACCTGCTCTGCTAACTATTCGAATTTTCATCGTCCATGTGTTTTTTGCCCTAGACAAACTTAAGATTTCTTTTGTAGGGAAACAAAGTGGCGGACTCCACAAATATACACGCATCCACAGGTACCATACGAGCGACTCCCTCTCGTTGTCAACTTGCTGGCCTTGATATGTCAACTAGAGTTTCCAGCCGCCTCCTTCTCCTCCTTCCTCCTCCTCTTCTTCCACAAAAAGCTAGGGTTTTGGCCTCCCGCCGTCGCCGTCGCAGGTCCGCCTCCTCTCCGGTGGCCTTAGGGCCATGGGGGCGCGGTGGATCTCGGCAAAGGTCGGCGGGAGGGCTCCGTTTTTAATCGTTTCTTTCAGTTTTGCTAGGGTTTGTGTCCTGCTCAGGAAGACGAGACGGCGGCGGCTCCCTGAAGATGGAATAAAGGTCTCCCCGCCTAACCCCCGTTCCGGCGATGCGTCTAGCGTCGTTGGTGGGCGTGTGGAGGTGTGTCTCCGGCGGATCTATCTTTGGTGGATTTTCTCGGATCTCGTTGGTGTTCGTCTACGTACGTGTGTCTTCGGATTAGATCTTTCTGGTCTACGTTATTCTTCGTCTGCGGCGGTTGCTGTTCTGTGCGCTGGTCATACGGGGCTTTAGCACGACGACTTCCCGATTGTCTACTACAACAAGTTGTGCCCGACTCCGGCGATGGAGGGGCGATGACGCCGGCGCGCCTTCGGCTCGTTTCAGTGCTGGTAGCTGTCGCTAGGTGGTCTACGGATCTGGATGTAATTTCTATTATTTCTGGTATTCGTTGTACTGCCATGATTGAAGATGAATAGATCGGAAATTTTCTCGCATAAAAAAAAACTTGCTGGCCTTGATTACCTGTTCTCAGTCTTCCGACGAAAATGTGTCCAGTTTCTCCATCTCATCGTGAAGTCCAGTTGTGCTGAACCGTTCTACACCTACACCCATGCTCACACCTACCTTTCGAAATCTTGGTATGTAGTTTGAAATGGAGTGGATAATGTTGTTTAGTATGTTGAGTTTTCTCCTATAGTTGGTGAGATTTCTCGTTGACCCCTACCCATGCGTAGACCAAAATAAACAAATAAATAATTCAGAATGCAACTACACTAGTCCTATCTATACATCTATGTAGTGCACGAATAACTTTGAATAACTACCGTGGAAATTTGATCCGACGGTAGAGACGTGGCAAATCCGAGTATCGCTGACCGTTGGATCTTCTTATTACTTATTCTACCATGTGTACTATCTAGAAGATTTTATGGTTGTGCTTAAGCCATATGGAGATCTTGCACAAAACTTAAAGCACACTTTTATTCTAGACTCTACCATACTAATCTTCTAACTTCTTTTTCTATCCAAACGATTATTCATTTTTCAACCTGTGTCTTTTTCCTATCTTTCTCTTCGACATCCTGACATCTCAATTAGGAATTATCAAATTCATACATTACTTACAGCGTAAATTCATACATTACGTACAACGTACATCCTGTTGGAAATTTAGGGTTTGTGATCTACCCTCTATTCCTCTACGCTTATCCGTGGTGCCGCTCACAATTCGCATCTTTGAGGCTAGGGGGTAGGGACCTTCTTATATTGTCTTTCCAAAGAGTCCACCTCTTATACAGATATAAGATTCCTAGTTTTTTCCACTAGTTTCCGGGATAGAGTCCAGATCAAATTATCAACCACGATCATATTTGTCTGTTAACGGATTCTACCCGTTATGTGCCCGGAGCACGCGCTTGTGAGCAACACGTCATAATAGAGTGTGAATTCCTCTAATCATGTAGATCAACATTAGGGCTGTAATCTAACTATACGATCTAGCTCCTTCCGATTATCACTGTACCCGGGTAGTCTTTCCAATATAAATAGTATATTGTATTCCACTGATAATCGACCAGCTTCCTTAAGCATAGAACTTAAGTATGTTCCAACAAGTGATAATTCCATGATAATCATGTAAAGTAATTCCATGCATAAATACATGTGTAATTCCATAATAAGGTATTCCGAATATTTAGTAATTCCTAGTAATTTGAATATAGTTGCGGGACACATAATTTCAACATCTCCCACTTGTCCAAAACGATCATTCAAATATTCGTAAACCCATAGAATTAACATGCTTGCCAAATACCTCCTGACTAAGAGGCTTAGTCAAGGGACTAGCAATCATATTAACACTATGTTGAAAATCCAAAGAAATATATAGTGATACCTTCCCTCAGAATGTTTCCTTGTTGTGACACTTAAGATCACTAGAGACCTTAGTTTCCGCCTAATTATTCCAGCATAGCTGTCCTCGGCGCCTCGAGTATTATTTCCTCGAGTGTAATTCCACCTTTATAGGCACCTTGAGTATTTTGTTTCCTCAAGTGAAATTCCACATCAATTGTTTTCCATCACACATATCAATAATATGATTAATTCCACATCGAGTCATGTATAAGATAACCATGTTGAATAAAGTTTTGAAAACCACATAAATATCAATCCAATCAGTAAATGAAGTTCCATGCGTAACCATGTTTTGAAAGAAATTCCTGATTCAGTCAGTGAACCTGCACCAAATTAGTACTGAAAATAATAATTGAATATGCGTACCTGGACTTATTTCTCATCTCGCAGATACAATAATACCTTCCTCAATGTATTTACCTTTAATACAAATTTCGGAACAAGTGACAGGTTGTGATGCACTTTCCACAATCTTATATGATGTGTGAGATTCCCTTAGCTGTCCGTCTTTCCTTCCACTGCTTGAATGCAACATAAATTCCGGTAGCTAAGGTATGATACTATAATGAAGATACATACCAATTCCAGTACCATTTATTATTCAATTTTCCCTCAGGAGGTCAAATATAATTCCTCACTAAGTATGATTCCCTTTAATAAAGGTATTTTAATAGATTTGCAATTTTCCATAGAGAAACACTTCAAAATATTTTTTATGCATTTCCACTCCCGAAACATTGGAAGCTCCACAAATTCCTTTCGTATGAAAGTTAGAAAACGATCAAGCTTACACTTCCATCAATGTGACTTATCAATGCAGAAACAACCAAAAGAATGTTAATGTATACAATAATAATATAAACTATCTTACACTTACATTTGTAGATGACCGCCTTACTTCATTTAGAAAACTATATGAACTGCTATTCCATTGATGTGAAGCTTGTTATAAGACCATAGATTAATATATCCAATTAGCAAACCATGTGTTTAGTTCCTCTTTCCCAAAATTCCAGGAGAGAGAGTTTCCACAAAGTATATTTCCCTCTGTGTGAATAATTGATTAACAAGAGTGATATTATAATACTCCAGTGAGCCAAATATCCTTACAAAAAAAATCACTTCCAGACAATACGCTTGCGGTTATTTGGTATGATGTTAAGTTCACAAACTATGCTCTTCCTCATTTGAGTTTGTTCCTTCCCGCAATTCTTCCACCCATAGTTGACATTAAAAAGAAAACTTTAAGAGGATTTATTGATTCCTCTAAAATTTAGAGTGACCTGCCCCAACAACACATAACAATTATCCAAACATGATATTCCAAGCTAATTCCTCCCACTTATCCTAAGCATGTCATGTTGGGAGTGTCGCTTGTACTTTCCTTGGGGTCAAGATTATATTCCAGTATGATTGTCAATAATTGCACCCTTGATCATAAAAATAATCGTGTTCCTATTTTCCACAAGTATTCTTTTTCCAGATAACTATGGAAACACCCTTTGATCCACTGGAATAACCATGAAAAATTCCTGGTGTGTGCTTTGTAATATCTAAGAATTTATGCCAAAATAGAAGATTTCCTTGCAGTCAAGTGACTGTACTAGATGGAGAATGATATCAACAAATGATAGTATGCAATGTTTCTTTCCAAAGAAACAAGGGAGTATACAAGATAGTTAATTCCTCCATTCAATTGTGGAGTGTACGGTATATTACAATTGTGAATAGTTCCATGCTCTTTATATACAAATGATATATTCCTGAAGTGTAATACCCCCATCAATCAGTTGTTAAAACTATGATATTATTTAATCAATTGATTTTCCACTTCAGTATAACACGTGAAAAAACACAATAAAACATTCCGACTTGTATTTTGAAATAGTATAAACATAACCATATCAAGTGCAATCATCAATGAATGGGATAAAATAAATAACCGAACCTCTAGTGGGAGTGTAAAGAAAAAATACCATAAGGTTACCAAAGTAAATAATGATGTGAAGCTTTTTCTTTTCCCACCTTCAGAAAAAAGGTGTATATAAACCGGAAATACCATCACATATGCTTCACAAGATACGATAGTCCTCCCACTAAAGTCTAGAATTCCAGAAAGCCAATTCATTTAGTTCCAAGATATGTGACCAAATCATTCATGATGTAGATAGTAAGATTCCAAGCATGTGTTCCCATTGTCGGTATTCCTCCATATGGAGTTATCTTTGCCAAATATAAAAATTTGGTCTGCGAACTTCCAATGGACATCATGATAGATAGACCATTGTGAGAAAAAACATAATGCATTAATTTAACCATTGAGCAATAATTCCACTCTTCCTTTTCCAAATAGTATTTCATAATCAATGGGTTCCAAGATAGAACAATAAATTAAATCCCTTCACATTGAAGTTTCACAGTGTCCTATAACAATAATACATTTCCTCCACAAGGAAGTTTCATGACTTAATTTCCAATCCAAAGTACATCAATTTTCCTTTGAAATTGTTGCATGCCAATAAAGTTGTGACAAATGAAGATCAAATTTCATTGTCCTTGGAGTGACTCATATCTTCCTCCATAAACAAGTGATGCTCAACAAAAGACACTTCAATGAATTCCTTTTATGCAAAGTTGGTATTATTACCACAATTTTCCTCCACTTCCTCTTTGCCAGTTCCATCGATAAATATTATGTTTTCCTCTCCAAGGTGCAGTCAACAATATTTGACCAAACCAGTCCCCTCAAAAGTTGTCTATATTTCTCCATCGAAAAAAAGTATTTTATATGCATATACTGAACAACAATTCAGGGTGACAAGTGTATATAAAATCATTCCAATCAACTTGGCATACAGTTTAGGACAACCATGGCTTGCACTTCCCAAAATAAACAAAAATAGCCAACAGTCAATATTTTCCGAGAGATATCCCACCCAAAAAAGGGTGTTTCCGATTGCACATTCTTTTCCATGCAATTTAGTCACATGCAGATTAAACAGCCAAAGAACAATAGAATGATCCCAGAAAAAATATGCTCAATTGCTATCCATATACCATGTGTCATATTATATATTTCCTTTTCCTTAGCAATGCATGTTGTTCCGGTTTGTTTTTTCTAATGATGTGACCAATATTCCACGTAGAAAATAAAACACAACTATGTTTTTTTTTCCAAACCGTGATAATATGAGTCATCCAATACGTGGGAAATAAAATAAAAAAACTTTTAACGTCTGCCAAGGAAAACTGTTACCGTGGACGGAGGAGAGAAAATGACAAAGCAATTCATGAAACCGGGCTTGCAGATCGTCGAGGTACGCGGACTGATGCGTGTTATTTATTTTTCTCGATCTGCATGAAGTCAAGGAATAATCAAAGCAACAACTAGGGTACCTCGATCTCCGTGCAAGAATTAATAGTAAGGTGGCTCAGGTTTAGTTTCCACGCCGAAGTTGCGTGATCCACTCTCCAAGTTCCTCGATGACGCCTGGACAGAGCGCAGTTGGGACGGTGATGACAGCTGGCAATATCACAGACACTTGGGAGGAGACCGCGGGCACGGGCTAATCTGACGAGGGGATCGATTTGATATGGTGCCAGTACGTCTCCAGACTCCAGTTGAGTCACGTGTGGCTCATGATTCCGATCATGGCTTGAACATGCCACCAATCGTAATTTTCCCGAGGAGCAGCCGTTCCGCGTATGGCACGTTCTGAATTTCAATCTAGTGCATGTTTCCGGCGGCGGCGAGTAGATTTGCATGTAAAAAATAAACGAGCTCCATGCATTATCCCGGCAATGAGCCACCTGCACTGCACGGTGTCCTTTGTGTGGCATGCATGGATCAACTTTGACGAGAGGCAACAGGAAGGGCGCCGCGTGACCAAACGATGCAGCCGGACCAACGGGCCAAAGCACGCAGCAGGGCCGTATCGACTAGGGGCGGCGCTCCGGCAGAGTTTGCAGCGGATTAAGGGCCTCGAGCGACGACCATGTCGGCAGAGTTGCACGGCGGACGAACCTAGCTCTAGATGCCAATGTTGGAAATTTAGGCTTTGTGATCTACCCTCTATTCCTCTGCGCTTATCCGTGGTGCCGCTCACAATTCGCATCTTTGAGGCTAGGGGGTAGGGACCTTCTTATATTGTCTTTCCAAAGAGTCCACCTCTTATACAGATATAAGATTCCTAGTTTTTTCCACTAGTTTCCGGGATAGAGTCCAGATCAAATTATCAACCACGATCATATTTGTCTGTTAACGGATTCTACCCGTTATGTCCCCGGAGCACGCGCTTGTGAGCAACACGTCATAATAGAGTGTGAATTCCTCTAATCATGTAGATCAACATTAGGGCTGTAATCTAACTATACGATCTAGCTCCTTCCGATTATCACTGTACCCGGGTAGTCTTTCCAATATAAATAATATATTGTATTCCACTGATAATCGACCAGCTTCCTTAAGCATAGAACTTAAGTATGTTCCAACAAGTGATAATTCCATGATAATCATGTAAAGTAATTCCATGCATAAATACATGTGTAATTCCATAATAAGGTATTCCGAATATTTAGTAATTCCTAGTAATTTGAATATAGTTGCGGGACACATAATTTCAACACATCCGGATATCTCAATGCTACACCGTACTGCCGCACGTTGTCTTCTCCCTATAATTCACGTTGGCTGCGCGGCGCGGGAAATGATAATAAACTTGTAGCAACGATTCGTCCAACCCCGCCCGGTGGTGGTCTGGTGGAGGTGTTCGTTCAGTCACGCCGTGGATTCCGTCGTTTCGCTTTGGGCCTTTGGCGCCTCTTTTTGGGTCTATCTTATTTGCAAAACCAGAAATCGGAGAGGCAGCGTCATGTGATCTTGTTTACCTACTTGCCGACTGATACCGGACAGGACAGAGATAATAATATGAATATACTACCCATAGGGGCGGAGCCAGGATTTAGGTATAGG
>LR738712.1:771979579-771994451 GCA_902687465.1 Secale cereale
GGGGGGGGGGGGGGGGGTTTGTGGCCCAACTTTAGATGCTCTTACTTCCTTTGATTTACAACGGCTTTTAAATTTATTTGTTTGTTTGTTTCGGTCTTTACTCGGTTTTCTTTTGTTTTCCCTATTTTTTCTAATTCTAAACATCTTTCGACAAATAACCCAAACAAAAAATGTGTGAACACATTTTAAAACTGCATGAAGTTTTTTGAAGTAGGTGAACACTTTATGTAATTACATGGACATTTTATAAAATGCACGGACATTTAGAATTTACATGAATAACTTTATTAAATTTAATGAGTATTGTTCTCTTCCAAAATGCCAATTAGCTTTTAAATGTGGTTCTGTACTTGTTTTAAAAATTTAACGTAATTAATTTCACAAATAATTTTAATAACCGTGAGCATTCTTATAAAACTGCAAATATGGTTTAAAATTCATGAATATTAAGTACTTCTTAAATTCATCAACAGTTTTAAACATTCCATCGAATTTTGAAAAAAAAAAGAATTCTTTGTGAAAACTTGTAAAATGAAAAGAACAAAAACAAAGTAAATATAAATGCCGGAAGAAAACCGACTAATAGCGATAGAAAAAATATATATTCAAAAACGGGAATCAGAAAAACTGACGGAATGTAGCTGCTGAAGATGGGAAAAAATAAAATAAAAAAGAACTAATAACGGTTAGACGGGAGGAAGAATATGTAGTGCACCGAACTCACATAGCATATTCGAAATTGTAAGAGAATTCGTAAAAAAAAATAGAACATTCAGAGAACATCAATGTATGGAGTCATGAAATTTTAAAGGAAAATTCGAAAGATAGCGGGAGATTAAGAGTTGCCAGCAAAGAGTTGAATAATGCGGGAGATTAAGAAATGCGCACATGAAGCTGAGACTTGTCCGCGGCTGGCCTGAGACTTAACTTTTACCAAGTTCTTTTCACATGCTGCTTTCCTGGAGTGATACTCATTTCAGCCGGATACAAGTGTGGGTCGTTCCAAGTTCCAACATAGTACAAGTGGTACTAGAACTGCAACTTGCTGGATCACCGCTATATTTATATATTAAAACAACCAAAAGAAATTTTGCTGACGTTGCAACATGCGGGTGAAATGAGATGTCTGGTCAGCTGCTTGTTTATGAGTGTTGAGTGCTTGTAAAATTTATGCCGGTCGTTTCTTCAGAAGGTTTTATCCATTACACGTTCAATACTTCAACGGATAGGATTGAATGGCAAAACTAAAGTCAAGAGATTTGAATGTGAACTCGCATGTAGAGCACCATGACCAAACTAACACGACCTACGCGTAGAAATGTTCTAGCATGACGCTTGTGCAGTGCACTGAAGCATGATCGGTTGACTGGCTGTTTCTTAGGTGTGCCTAGATTAGTGGTGCCCTCTCGGATCTCGTCAACTTCCTGGCGAACTTCTCCAGTTTCTCCCTCTCATCGTGATGTCTGCTAGTACTCGTGTTGAAGCATTCTACACCTAAACCCTACCTTTTTTTTGTAGCTTGGGTACGTAGTTTGAAATTGAGAGGATAATGTAGCTTAGTGTGTGCAGTTTTCCTCCTGTACCAGTTGTGAGATTTCCGTTGACCACTACCCTTGCGTAGACCAAAATAAACAAGTAAATAATTAAGGACACTTATTCTTTATTTGGGCATGTTTGAGAATGTGACTTTGGAAAACAGGACGTCAGCCTGTTGGTTAGACCTGCGGGATTGCAGGCTGCCCGCCCTGGTTCGAGTTCTAGCTCAGCCGAGGGGGTGCTTAGAGATTTTCTCCTATAAAAATATGCCACCAAGGGCTAGTCCTGGCTGGTTTCGTTTTTTTTAGAATGTGACTTTGGAAACGAGCCAATACAGTAGTATACACAGACGAAAGACGAGGAGAGTGCTTTTTATTTTGGGTCCACAAGAAAGAGTTCACTAGCGTTTTTATTTTTGTGTGCAGTTGCGTTGAATGAAGTTAACTGGCTTATGGGACTCCGTATGATTATCAAGGCTAAGCGTAAGTAAAATAGAGATGCAAATTGTCTGACTTATTATATGATATGATAAAAAAATCGGTAGCACACAACCTACTCGGTGTATCTTGAAACATGCTTTTGCCCCGTTTTATAGATAAAGGAAGCATCACGTCACATACAACAAGTACAAATACAACACAGGAAATAATATAGTCAGTTGGGGCATCAGCACAAACACGCCTGAAAAACATGAAAAATGAGGAAAAAAGATCACCAAGTGGCGCAATAGTAGTCATTGGGTCCATCATGAGGATAAGCCGGTCACAATCCCTCTGTCTATTATCATTAAAAAAACAATACCTCTGTTTAAATAGTGGGTGCCAGTGATGCATTTTTTTTAGGCAAGCCAGTGATGCATAAATGCGAGAATTTGAAGACAGCCGCCTGAGAAAGACCAACTCAATAACTATCTACTTGTAGGTCGTCCATAGGGACTAGTTTTATTCTGGTTTCTTGAAGTTTCCTTTTTCTGTTTTTAATATATTTATTATTTCTTCTTCTATCATTTTATTGTTATTTTTTCTCTACCTTTTCTTATTGGTTTTTTTCTCTTGGTTATTTTTCTTCTTCTTTGTATTTGCGTTCCCTTTTCTTTACTAATTTCTTTTACTTTTCCTTTCCTTATTTGTTTTTCTTTTGGTACTTTTGCCCACCATGTATCAACAAACATTCATCGTGTTTCAAAAATGGTTTGGGGCAAAATTAAGTGTATATTAAAAGTGTTTATTATGAAATTTTAAAAATGTTTGTTGGGTAATAGATTTCTTTTGATGTGTACAGCAAATGATTTTAGTTTCATAAAATAGTGAGTGGGTTTAAAAACTATTTGCCGTGTACCAAAAAAGGTGCATCGTGGATATTTTTTTGTGTGTAGTATAAAATGTTTTCTAAAGAAAATTGTGTATGTATTAGAAAACCATTGTAGTGTATTAAGCCACTTTTATTGTTAATTTAAAATGTTCGCTGTGTTCAAAAAGATGTTCAACTTCTATTAATTGTTTTGCATAGTAAATATTTTACAATTTATTAAAATTTTAATCTCTTATTTAAAAATATTTTTCAACAGTAATTTTATGATTTATTAAAATGTTCATCATGTATTTTCAAAAATGATCTTTTATTAACGAATGTTCACCGTGTATTAGATTTTTTATGTGCATTGTTTTTATGTTGTATTAAAAATGTTCTCAGGTATTAAAAGTGCATGAACAGTTTCGAAAAGTAGGTCAGCCCTTCTTGTAAGTACATGAGAAATTTTTAAAAATGCACCGATGTTTATAATTTTTTTTCATCAGTGGCATTTGTTTTTCTAGAAATTAGTGTAACACTGAAAAGTGTTTTGTATATTTGAAAAAGTTAATGCATTTATTATTTTGCAAATGTTTTTAAAATTTCAGGAGGAAATTTTAGAAGTTGCGAACATTTTTAGGTTCATGAATAGTTTTTGAATTTTGTTAAACTTTTATATTCATGAGAATTTTCAAAATTCATAAATATTTTATAAACATGGTGACCAGTTTTAATTTTTTTGGGGAAAAGAAAAGATGGGAAATGAAAATAATAATAAAGAAATGAAATAAAGAGAAATGCCGGATGAAAATCGACAAAGCCGGTAGAGAAAAATAAATAGAAATGGGACCAGAAAAACCTGCGGAATGTGGAGCTTGAGAAAAACAAAAAAAGGAAGAGAAAAAACAGGGAGGTTCAGAGGAAGGTTAGAGGAAACCAATGGTTCAACACAAGAGAGTGAAAGGACCAGACAACTGAAACTTCACTCCGTGATATATCTATCCCTTTTTTTTAGCTGTAATCTCTCCATCTTGGAGAGGAGGAAAGCTTCATGTGACGGAAGCACCAAGTTTCCTCTCTCTATTATCCTGGAGAGAAGCAAAGCATCATCGTGTTTCACGGGGCTTGCTTGGTGTTTCATTTCATAAGAGTAGAAAACTAAAAGGAGAACAAAAGTGGGCCCAGGGCAGCTCCCTTCCTGGTGCTGTAGGTATAGGATTGAAATACTGTGATTACTTGTTGCGAGCACGGTTAGAGGCGAGGCTGGCAGGAAGCCAGGAACCGATCATGCATGCTCAGGCCTTGTACAATGGGAGGTGCTTAGAGAGATGCTTAGAAAAATAAATCGAGTTTTTCTGAAGCATCGATGTCTATTTCTACAGGAAAGACGTTTAGTTAAGCGTCTACCATGTACAAATAAGCATCAGTGCTTAAGGAAAGTCTGGTTTATTTCTCTAAGCACCTCTCATTATACAAGGCCTCACTTGCTCAGACCGGGTCAATCTCCATTTGCCAAACCAAATGCGAGAGGTGCCATCGCGACCATGATTACTGTCAATATCGACCACGTTTTGTGCACAACAACTACGATAGTAAACATGCGGTCATTGTCCACAGACACACCGGTCAATTCATCAATCAAACGGTTTATTGTCCTCTTAATTAGCAAACTGTTAGGACGTGCTTATCAGTCTGGAATCTAGATGGCATATTTTAGAGCCGACTGCACTGACAGTGCACAATCCGGCTTGACGTGAAAACTAGAGATTGAAATGCAAATCTTGGAGCTCAACCAGGTCGATTCATCTCGGTCTCGCCACATCTTATCCGGTTGTTGGGATCTTAGAAATATGCATCCATCGGTCCAAATTGACGGGGGAACATATTTGGACTCGATCGAAAGATGATGAGGAGGAGGAGGACGTTTGAAAACGTTGACGTGCAATGTTTGAATTGAACTTGGAGAAACGGGACGGATACATGCACGTTGGCGGGCCGGAGGAACGTACATCACTCGGTTGTTGAGACGCCACTGAACTTTTTGACTCGGCCACAAAATCGTCGACATGGCCGCTTATTTTCTTCTTCATAGTCGTTGGTGAGGGTGAGACGCTCGTATGCGACACCGGGGCATGTGGTGTTGGACTAGCCAGTGGATACGGCGGCCGCAGCCTAGCTCGTAGCTGGCTGGTAGTTACACTACTGCAGCTAGCGGCATGTGTGTAGGGGTAGTCGTTGAACAGTTCTGGTCCTGAGTGCAGTTAAGTATATTTCGAAAATGATTAGCTTGAGATCAAAGACCAGCCAACGAGTGTGACTCTGCGCCACTTCTATTATATTGTTGTTTTAAACATGTTGGTCGATGCTTTCTTGGAACCAGGATGCAAGTTGTGGGCCGTTCGAACATAGTACATGTACTACTAGAACTGCAGCTTGCTGGATCACCACCTTGGTGCTATATATGTTCTCCAGAATAAAAACGGAAGTTCTTTTTTGCCGACCAACCGATGCGATTTCAGGGTAAAATGATAGTGGCAAGCATCAAGTTTAGAGGTGGTTTCCCGCAAAAAAAAAAAGTTTAGAGGTGGTTGTTTGTCACTGTGTTTGGTAAGATAGTCATTACGTGCTCGTACACTTAAATGTCAAATTATGCTGGTATTTTCTTCTCATTTATCCAATACACGTTCAAATGGATAGGATTGAATGTGAACTCGCATGTAGAACACCGTGACTAAACTAACATGACCTACGCGTAGAAAAACTCTAACACGACGTGTGTGCAGTGCACGTAAGCATTATCCATTGACTGGCTTTTTCTTAAGTGTGCCTAGATTAGTGATGCCTGACTGGGTCTCTGGTAGGGTGTCTAAATTTGCCAAAGTCTAATCTATCTATTTGAAGGACCGAGCATGCATGCATGCATAATGCATCAAAATATTCTCTACAAAATTGTGTGCGGATATTTACAGGCACTTCCATTTTTGATTTATCTGGCTACAACAAAATGGGAGAACAAGCATCAAAATATTCTCTACAAAATTGCATGCGAATATTTACAGGCACTTCCATTTTCGATTTATCTAGCAACAACAAAAGGGAAAACATCGATCAAACTTATACAGCTATATTTGACCTTTTCCGTCCATGTTTTTTTTTTTACCCTAGACAAATTGTTTGACGTTCTTACGTCGATAGAGCCCGCGCGTATATATGTAGGGAGGTCGGTATGGATGAAGTGGCCCGGGCCGGACGATTAGGGGGAACAGCCCTGAGCTTACTACGGTGGTTTTCACGTTGCGCGATATAGCCCCCGAGTCCGCCGAGAGATGGATTCGTTTGGTTGCAACCCCTAAGTCTACCCTGGAGAGTTCATTTATAGTACTCCCTCCATTCCCTCATACAAGATCACTATAAAAAATATATTTTGCATCTATACAAGATCACTAACAGTAATTGAGGTAAAAATTAATAATGTTTTCTCGTACTAGCAACTTGTTTAATACTTATATGCATGTATTCATAATGACATCGTGCTACTTTTTTCTCATTCCTTGCATGCATGGGGCATATTAATGATCCTGGTTAACGAGAAGAAAAGTTGAATTGCAAATCAGTCATTAACTATTAACTTGGTACCTGTAATCTGAGTTTGTGGCCTTGTATAAGGGAATGGAGGGAGTAGTTTTTAGAGACCAGAAAGAAAGATCACAAGGCTCTTTTATCAAAATGGAACATCTTCGTTTGTTAAATATTCGGTTGTGGTAAGACAAATAATCTGAAATTTAGGAAAATAAGTTGAGCATAAAAAAGACGTAGCTGGACGGTGTTCCACGTGCATGATGTAACCCTCGTGTCTTTCTGTTGCGAAGTCTATACGCCCCATCACTTAGTACTTCGTGTATGATGTATATATGAACTCTCCTGCGGGGATGAGATTACTACACGCGAACAATATATGGTGATCATGCCGTCATGATGTTGGCACCATGATTACTGCCAATCTCCACCACATTTACTACACATCAACCATGATAGTGATCATACAATCATGGTCCACGGACACACTGGTCAATTCATCAGGGTTCATTGTCTAAATTAGTTAGGTGTTGTATGTGCCTGTCAGCCTGTAATCAAGTTTTTCCCCGGAAAAGAAAACCTGGAATCAAGATATTAATTAGCATATCATTCGGCCCAATTTGATGGAGGTGGACATTTTGGACCCGATGGGAGGATGAGGAGGACATTTGAAAACATGTTTGAATTGAAACTTGGAAAAATAGGACTTATGCATGCATGCTGACATGTTGGCGAGCGGTAGATAAGTATATTAAGGCATCTTCAAGGGAGGCCTGTAAAACACTCGTATATATCCGGCAGCCAGACACATTTGTTCATTTTTGCAATTCAATGAGGATCTATATCAATCTGCGAAGCTGTCCGGATGTCCAAATTTCAGCATTTTAAAAACAAAAGTAGGGGAGCTTTGCTGGAGTCCGAACATGAGCATGGTCCCTTTCTTCTCCCATCCGCGAGAGATGCTACAGTTACGGATGATTTTTACGGATTGGAACCTACAGACAGAGGTGTCATAGCCTTTTTGGCAAGAGGGAGGACCCCACTCTCGAAATTCAGGAGGAGTTAATTATGAGTTGACACGTACGTCCGTAAGGTTGATAATGTAAAACTCGTCCGTAAGTCTATCATTTTCGCCCATCCGCACATGCATGATCCCCCTCTTCTCTCTCTCCTCCCAACCCACAAATATTCCACCAAATGCATGATCCCCACCTACTTTTTAGCGTTGGATTGCTCTCTCCCGTATCATATCCGCGGCCCACGTCTAGACATAAAAATGGACATATACGGAAGAAATTTACAACTCGGAGTTGAAGATGCCCTTACTCGGTTGTTGGGACGCCTCTGACCTATCAGATTTCGGCCACACAATCGTCCACAACGCCGCTTATTTTCTTGTCCATAGTCGTTTCTGAGAGTGAGACGATCGTATGCGGCACGGTGCGAGCGAGCGCATGCGGCGGCCGCAGCCTAGCTTGTACAGTAGTTACGCTCGTACAATTAAATGGATAGGATTATGCTGGACCTTTACGCGCTCATACAATTAAACGTCAAACTATGGTAGTGGTTGCTTCTGCTTCTGATTTTGTCCATTACACGTTCAAATGGATATGATTGAATGGCAATTAAATGTCTGAGATATTTGAATGTGAACTCGCATGTAGATCATCGTGACCAAACGCCTGACTGGGTCTCTGGGTTGATGTCTATCTATTTTTGAACGACGGACCATGCAAGCATGCATAACGCATCCAAATATTCTCTACACAATTTCATATTTTTTTAATTCTCTACGAAATTGCGTGTGACTGTATACATACACTTCATTTTTTATTTATCTGGCTACAATTATATGAAAGAACATGGATGAAACCTGCTCTGCTAAATATTTGAATTTTCATCGTCCATGTGTTTTTTTGCCCTAAACAAACTTATGCTTTCTTTTGTAGCGAAACAAAGTGGCGGACTCCAGAAATATACACGCATCCACAGGTACCATACGACCGACTCCCTCTCACTGTCAACTTACTGGCCTTGATTACGTGTTCTCATTCTTCCGACGAAACTGTGTCCAGTTTCTCCATCTCATCGTGATTCGTGATGTCTACTCGTGCTGAACCGTTCTACACCTACACCCATGCTCACACCTACCTTTCGAAAACTTGGTATGTAGTTTGAAATGGAGTGGATAATGTTGTTTAGTATGTTGAGTTTTCACCTATAGTTGGTGCGATTTCTCGTTGACCCCGACCCGTGCGTAGACCAAAATAAACAAATAAATAATTCAGAATGCAGCTACACTAGTCCTATCTATACATCTATGTAGTGTATGAATAACTCACAACAACAACCGTGTGGTGAATCTGATCCAACGGTAGAGACATGGCAAATCCGAGTATCGCTGACCGTTGGATCTTCCCGTTATATCTAGACGGTTTTGTGGTTGGGCTTAAGCCATGTAAAGATCTTGCACAAAACTTAAAGCATACTTCTATTTTATTCTAGACTCTACCATACTACTCTTCTAACTTCTTTTTCCAACCAAGCTATCGTTCATATTTATACTTCATATTCAACGCTATGTACCTTCATAAATCATATTTATATTTGCAGATAGAACATTAGCTTTGAGACAGCCAAAAAAGACACCTATACAAAACATGCTCAATATACTTTACGTGATTTTGCCATCTTATACCTCATGCATATGCCTGACAATTACATTTGATTGTTATAATTAAGACAATACCATATTGTAACACCCCATATGTGATACTTCCTTATGGCGATAAAGCAATTCTCATTTTGATCCTTGTCTTTATCCTTGGGGGTTGTTGTCATTTGAGCTTATTTTATTTTTTCTTTGCATTGTCATTTCATTTTATTTTGCATCCATTCATTGCTTCATCATCATGGCATCTTAGTCATCTTAGTTTACTTCTTGATGATGTGTATGTGTGAGGCACCTTGTTGATGTATGTGAGTGTGGTGCCTAACCATGCCCTTGCAACCCTAGACCCCCCTCATTTGTTTTTCCCTCTTCCTTCTTCCTTCTCTTCCCTTCCTTATTTATTTTTGCAAGTCACCTAGCCTAGTCCATTAATGTTCTTTCTTTTCCTAAAAACCTTGCACCATGTCTACACCTTCTCTGCCAAATTTCAGCCTTTTTGGAATTGATTTGGTTGGGTTCAAAAATGACAAGAGTTTGAAGCATATTCAAACTCCTTTTATTTTTCTACCTCCAAAAATGCCCAAACCAATTTTATTAAATAGGGCATAAATCAAGGAACATGGGGATATTTTATTTATCTCCCAACTCTTTTCCTTTGAGCATGTACTTTTCTTTTTATTTCTGTCTGAACAAAAAAGGAAAAGAAAAGGAATTCGCAGCAATAGCAGTGGCTTGGGCCACCTCATCCTCCTCCTCTCGGCCCACCTCTTCTCTCCCGCGGCCCAGCTAACACCCGCAGGCCCAGCGAGCCAGCGCACAGTCGCGCCTTCTCCCCCCTCGCACCCGGCCCCGCATGTCATCCCCTTCTCCTTCGCACCTACCTGCCCCGTTTCCTCACCGTCTCTGCTCGAGAGACAGAGCGCTTGTGCTCCTGCCGTGAGCTTCACGGATGCCGAGGTCACGCCGTCTCCTCTCCTCCCATTTAAGCCCGCAGCCGCGCCCTAGGGTTGCTCCTCCTCCCTCTTTCTCCTCCGTCGCCGCCAGCAGCTCCACCCACTCCATTTCCTCCCTACAGCCGCCATGGCCGCCCCGAGCAAGATCCCGTCGCCGGCATAGGAGCGTCGCCGGTTTCCTCTCCGTCGATCCCGAGCACCCCGGCGTCTTCCCCGAGTCCGCTCCGACGCCGATCCGAGCCCGAGGACAAGTTCCACGACGTCCTCTTCTTCCTCTTCTTCTCAGGACAGAATCGCGCCAAGTTCAGAGGTCGCGCGTGTCGCCGTAGCTGCTTCGTCGGCCTCTTCTTCCTGTCGCGGATAGAGGAGGTATACCCAGCTCCTCCCCATCTCCTCCTTGTCGCCTTTTGTGCACCTGCGTCGTCGCCAGGCCCATGTCAACCTCGCGCTCCCCGTGCTCCGGCGGCTCTCTGAAACTTCGGAGAGAACCTGCCGTGCTAGCTCGCGTCCGTGCCTGCTCCTCGCGCTCGCCGCTCCCTGTGCACGCTCACGCCCGCGCCTGACCGCGCTCACGCACGCATACCCGAAGCTCGCCTCGCGCCTCGCGGTGCCTCACCGCGTCCCCGCAGTACCCCGTCGCCATGGCCGGAGCTTCGAGCTCACCGCGCCCCACCTATGCGAGCCCAGCACGTGAGCTTCCTTCAGTCGCTCGGCATCCATATCCCGCGCGCCCGCCGTGAGCCATCTAGCCCTGCCATCGCCACGGTTGCCCTCGCCGGCGCCATCGTCTTCTCTCAGGGAGGCTCGATGAGCAGATCAAAAGGGTCGAGCCCTTCTTCCTAGCTAGTAGCCTCGCCTAGCCCAGCTGGTACTTGCGCCGTGAATTCATTGGGGCGACCCAGGTTCGAATCCTCGAATTCACTGGGATTAGCCCCTTTTTGTTTTTCTTTGACCCACTGACCAGCCGACCCCACATGGCAGTCTCACAGCTCATCTCACCCACACGCGCACCCGCTGGCGCCACCTCAGCATCGCTGGGTCCACCCGTCAGTGCCTCTGGCTAGAGTAGGCCTGGGTCAATTTGACCTCTGCGTCTGTTTTTCTTTTCTGTTTTTCTTTTTTTTCTTTTTCTGCATTTTCTTTATTTAATTAATATCTGTTGGAAATAAGTTGTATATGAAAAATGCTTAGTTTTTCATGTAGTTTATGAATATGCTGTTTGTTGCCATGTTTAAAAACATTTAAAATGTTGTTTGAATTATTCTTGTTTTAAATATGCTTAAACTTGGTAAATCATAACTAAATAACTACAACTCCAAATGTAACAAACTTTATATGCATTTGGGGTGGAAAATGTGTAGAAAATGATGGTGCTGTTGTTTAGCATGTTTAACAACTTTATAGCAAAAGTTTTTCAGATCTTTCCCAAATGCATTTAATTAAATATGGGAGTTTCTGGATATTGTTGTTTGTTATTTCCAGCCCATTAAATTATGCTAGCATGTTGCTGTAATCTTAGTTGCACCCTTGCCATGTTAACCAACCCCTTTAAACTTGTTGGGTGCTTGTTTGAATAATCTACATAAACTTGTTAGTATTGTTCTTTTGCTTGTTTATTTCATGTGAGTGTTCTTGTTTTGCTATGATGTCATTGCACTCTTGTGCCCTAGGCCATGCATCATTTATTCCCATGTCCATATGCATCATGATCATGCATCATGTGGTTGAGCATTGCATGATGATTGATTGTTGTTTCGGTGTTGCTTGTTGTGTTGGTTAGAGCCCGGTGACGATTCGGAGTACGAGGTTCCTACCGAGGCTGAGTTTGAGGAGCAAGGTTACGATCCCTCCGTGGAATCAACAGGCAAGATGACCATCCCAGATATCACTACTACCTTTGCCTATGCTAGATGTCTCGCTCTTTAGATATTGCATCGATGCCTATGTCTGTTTGTCAGCCCTCCTATTATTGCCATTAAACTCTTAACCACCCCTCCTAGCAAACCGTTGTTTGGCTAAGTATGCATCGCTCAGCCCCTCTTATAGCGTTGTTAGTTGCAGGTGAAGATTTGAAAATTCTTGCTTCATGATGAAGTTATTGTTGGGATATCACAATATATAAACTGTTAAACTAAATCATCTATATATTGGTAATGGGTGAAAGGCTAAGCCTCTTGCTTGGTGTTTTGTTCCACTCATGCCACCCTAGGAACCGTTAAATCGGTGTTATGTTCCTTGATTTTGCGTCCCTAACATAGTTGGGGTTTATGGGCCCCCCTCGATAACTCGCTTAGTGCTAAAACGTTTCCAACAAGGCCCAACTTTGGTTTTACATTTGCCTAATAACTAAAACTTGCATAGGGACTAGCTATCCCGAGGACTTAATTAACAACCCCCGGGCCAGTGCTCCTCATGAGTGTTGGTCCAAACTAGAGCCACTTGCGGTGCCACCCAGTTCGCTGGGATCTTCGGTTGCTGTATGTAGTGCTCATCTGGTCGTGGCCAGAGACTAGATACGCGCGGATACTGTTAGGGTGTCGGCACCCCGGGAGGTCTTGCTGGATTAGTTTTACCTTTGTCGGAATATCTTGAGCACGGGATTCCGAGAATACTCGGGTCTTCCCACCTTGGAGTTGCGACTCCGCAGATCGTGAGCTTGTGATGGGCTAAGTTGGGACACCCCTGCAGGGTTTGATCTCTCGAAAGCCGTGCCCGCGGTTATGTGGCAGATGTGAATTTGTTAATATCCGATTGTAAATAACTTGACACCATGTTCTTAATACACTACCTGCGTGAGTAACCGTGATGGTCTCTTTCCGAAGGGGTTCGGGAAGTGAACACGTTGGAGTTATGTTTAATCGTGAGTAGTTAGGATCACTTCTTGATCAACTTGACGATCGTTGACACTTGTTCTCTTCTCGCTCTAAACTCGTAAGTTAGTGCTTAGTGCTGCTGCAACCTTGTCTTTAATCCTTTTCCACACCTAAGGCTTTGATAGTATTGCTACCCGGGAACGGGATTGCTGAGTCCTCTGTGGCTCACAGATTCTACACAACACTAGATGCAGGTACTTTTGAGAACTACACAGGTGGTGGTTCAGAGTTGTATTGGGAGTTCGATGAAGAGCGTGGACGTTACTATGTATCTTATCCCGACGATCAGTAGTGGCTCTTACTAGGATGATCGGGACCTTGTGATGTTTTATGGTATCTTTTGTTTGGATTTCGTCCGTAGTCGGACTCTGATGTTATTCAGATGATGTAAGCCAACTACCATTTTACACTTTCATCCCTGCTTTTACATGAGTTGTGCAAAGATACCATACTTGAGATCATTCTAGTATGCGATTATGCCTTTAAGTCGTGCCTCGACACGTGGGAGACATAGTCGCATACTGGACATTACAAGTTGGTATTCAGAGCCTTCTCCGACCTAGGAGCCCTCCTGATTTGATCGAATCGTTGACGGTTGAGTCTAGGCACACAGATAAAAATGTTTTGAGTCCTATATATATATCGGAGAGTAGGATTTCTTTTTACTCCTCATCCCGTCATCGCTCTGGTGAGGACTCCTGACGTTGTTCTATCTCTTCTACTCTCAAAAAATCACAATTTTTTTTAGGATCACGCGAGTATTGTTAGGATTGTTCCGATATCTTTGTGATGAGAACATTGTTCTCGATGCCTCCTGTCATTTAGGGGTTGTGGCAGTGTCCCGGGGAGTTGAGCTCCGAGGTGTTGTCATCACAAATGTATCGCAACGGTTCTAGAATACTTAAGATGGCCGACATCGAAAACTCTTCTATGCGGTTAGTGGTGAGATAACCCCGACGTCACCCAGTACTGGTGGGATAGTTTGGGAGTATTGCCATAGCTTGTATAGCGGATGCGTTTCGAAGGTCCAAGGTAAACAGTTTCCGAGGATGACTGGTTATGTGTTGAAGGATGGATACAGCTGGATGTAGGATTAGAGTTGAGTGCGCGGTGCTTCCCCTATATCCCCAACACCCGATTGCATAACCGGAAACCTCCAGGAATTAATAGGTGGGTTCTTCTAGTAGCTCGTAGGCATTCTTTCAACGAGTGCATGGTATGAGGTTTGGGGTTCAACATCGAGTGAAGAGGTTTTATGGGCGTTGTTCCAATTGGGAGTTGCATCTTAAAGGGTCCTTGGCTATGCTGATCCGGGGATTGCAAAACCCTTTTGTAACACGTTCCATGAGCATTCAGCACGAACATGTGGGACGAAACTTCTATCATGTATTAGTTCCATCTGCTCCTTGTTGTTTTTTAATTACCTTTTGTTCTCCCAAGTGGCTTCTCGAGAAGATTGTTGTACCATTAAACTGTGGAATTCATTCATTCATTTTGTTCGAATGTTCTTGTGAAGACTTATGTTGCAAATTCTAGCCGTTGATTCAGCTCATATTTTTTCCATCAATGGCTAATAGTTGTCATCTCATTCAGGATGGCTCCTAAGAAGGTTCCCAACCCTAACCAAGAGGGTGAAGAAGAGCATGTTCCTGTACGTCCTCCTTTCCCTCCTCCTCCGTCTGAGACATGGAGAGCAATTATGCAAGTGATACGTCCAAAACGTATCTATAATTTCTGCTTGCTCCATGCCACTTTTGGGTGATATTGCTATGATATTTATACACTTCCATACACTTTTGATCATATTTGGACTAACCTACTAATCCAGTGCACCCCAGTGCCAGTTTCTGTTTTCGACTGTTTTTGTATTTCAGGTTTTCACATTACGAGAACTGTCAGGAAAAATCCAGAAAAATTATATAAAAAATCAGCGTTCCAGAACCTACCTTGCGCCCGAAGTACAGCCGGGGGGG
>LR738712.1:771994461-772012935 GCA_902687465.1 Secale cereale
GGGGGGCGCCCGGGCCCCCCAAGCCCCGTCTGGTGCCCCCCTTTGGCATATATTTAGAGTGTCCTTCGAAACCCTCGGGACGGGAACTCTTTTTCGCGATCTCATCTCTGTTCCGCCGCCGCCGCCGCTTCCAAGATCGGGAGCACCAGGAGAACTCTTCCCGGCACCCTGCCGGAGGGGAGGATCATCATCGGGAGCCTCTCCACCACCATGGACGCCTCCCGGATGAGTTGTGAGTAGTCTCCCTTGGACCATGAGTCCATGACCAGTAGCTATGTGATGTTCTCCTCCCGTTCTTGTGCTTCACTAATTAGTCCTCGTGAGCTGCCCTACATGATCGAGGCACATATGTAATCCTTATGTTGTTGCTATGTTGAGTTTGCTGGGATCCGATGGATTATGAGATTATGTTCAGATTGTGATTGAGTAATATATTTGATCTACCTCTTTTATATTTATGTTCGTAAGTAATTCTTGCATGTTCTCCGTTGTTATTTATTGCTTTGGCCAAGTAATACGTAGTGACTCAAAGAGGGAACGTTATGCTTGATTGTGGGTTCATGCCCCTCGATGACTAGCTTGAGTGACAGAAACATGAGTCTAGGGGATGTGCTGTTGCCACAAGGGGGAAAACAACGGTGCTTGCGCCCGCGGGTGCAAGGATTGTTTACTTTACGCAAAGTTCTTTTAATGCAGTTGTCTGTTGCATTGAGTTTACACTATGGGTGGGACTCGCAACTTAATACCAGCGAGATGTTCTGGATAGATATCTCAAGGTGGATGATTAGTAGTAGATATTGATGGATTTCGGTCTACTTACTTTGGCGTACCGCCCATGCTTTGAACCTCAACCTTTCTTGCAATGTAGTCAGCATTGGTTTGCGTTCGTGGTCCTGTCAATTGCCCAGCTATAATTCGTTTACCTCACATAGCTGTTTTATCGTCTTTTGGGAGAGAGACATCACTAGTGAACATCATGAGACTCCGGTCCATATTACCATCATTGATCACATCCGCTATTTACTTTTCGCTATTATTTACTATTGCAAACATTATCTATCACTACTATCATTTGCGTTTAATCCTTTGTGAACTACAAGGCCGGAGGGATTGACAACCTCTCTGTACTCGTTGGGAGGAAAGTTATTTGTATCTGTGTGCAGGTCCACGTTGATTGCTAATATCTGGCGCCGTTAGCAGTTGACACCTTCTTGTTGAACCTAGGAGTCTCTGGGGATTCGATCCTTGGCATCTTTGCTAAGGAAAAAACTTCCACAACACTGCATCTCACACCTTCCACTTGGGGTAACCAACGAGGGGTTAGAGGCCCATCAGCAAGCGACCAACCAGAACACCCAGATGCTTATGCAAATGATGCAGAACTTTCAAGCCAACTAAGCAAATCAAGGCAATCATGGGAACCAAGGCCAAGGCAATCTGTTCAATCAACCTCACTTTGCGACTCTCAACCAATTCCTGGCAAACCAACCGAAGTCTTTCAGTTACTGTGTGGATCCGCTAGATGCTGAAGACTGGATCACAGACATCAAAAAGCACTTTGAATGCAGTAACGTGAGACCTGAGGATTATGTCAAGTTTGCCACTTTCCAACTCAAAGACCAAGCTACTGATTGGTGGCAACGGTACAAAGATTCCAGAGGTGGACGTGAGATCTCGTGGACTGACTTCTGCAAAGATTTCCGCTCTCACCACATTCCAACCAGTGTCATTGAAGGCATGCGTGAGCAATTCCGCAACCTGAAGCAAGGCACCATGTCCGTCTATCAATACAATGTCAAGTTCCAGAATCTTGCTCGTATGCCAAGCAAGACATCCCCGATGCCAAGAGCAAGATTTATCAGTTCTGTGGTGGTCTGAAAGATGAACTCCCACTAGATCTCATCTTGTTCGAGCCGGATGAATTTGACCAATTGTACAATATGGCTCTCAAGCAAGAGGCAGCTCAGCTCAAGATTGAAGCTTCCAAAAAGAGGATCAGAGATGTTGTTCACTCCTCCTCTTCTTCCCAAGTGGTTGCCGAGCAGCAAAAGTTTTGGCTACCGCCTCCTCCAGTGCTCCGTCCTCCAAACAACAACAAACACTCAGGTGGCCGTGGTTTCTCCCACCCACCCAACCCAAGCAATCAATCCAAGCCTTAGTTTCAAGCTTCAAGATCAAGTGGTCCTTATCACCGACCTCTCTCAGAAGTGACTTGCAACAAGTGTTCTCAGAAGGGTCACTATGCCAACAAGTGTCCCAACCCAAGGCGCCTTCCGCCTCCTCCACCTGTCAGCATTGTGTCAAGCACAATCCCCAGGTTGCAAGAGTGAATCCGATGAATGCAACTCAAGTAGAGAATTCTTCAGATGTGATACTTGGTAATCTTCCAGTTAACTCTATTCCTGCAAAAGTCTTGTTTGATTCGGGCGCATCGCTTTCTTTCATTTCAAGATCATTTGTTGCTAAGCATGACTTGGTTACGGAGAGCATACATAGGCCTTTAAAGATTATTTCTCTGGGTCTGCAAATGACTTCCAACTCAGTTGTTCCGGATGTATCTATTCATATGGGTGATTACCGTTTTCTAGTTACTCCGGTTGTTCTGGGTAACTCCGACATTGATCTTATTCTTGGGATGGATTGGCTTTCCAAGCATGATGCAAACATTGATTGTGCGAATAAGGAAGTCAAGCTTACTCATCCTGACGAAGACGTGATTATATTCGCCTCTCGAGATAACACAATCAGGCTATTCTCTCTCAGTGACAAGGGCGAGAATAATGCCATTTCTCAGATTCCGGTGGTCAATGAATATGAAGATGTTTTCCCTGAAGAGCTTCCAGGCATGCCTCCCCATCGTCAAGTTGAATTCGTCATTGAACTCGAGCCCGGTACCGAGCCAGCATGTCGGCGTCTGTACAAGCTTTCCCCTGATGAGTTGAAGGAGCTGAAGAAACAACTTGATGAGCAAGAACGTATGGGTCTAATCAGGCCTAGTACTTCTCCTTGGGGCTGTGGTGTTCTATTTGTCAAGAAGAAGGATGGCACGGAACGCCTTTGCGTTGATTACCGGCCATTGAACAAGAAGACAATAAAGAACAAGTATCCGCTCCCCAATATCAATGAATTGTTCGAGCAGCTCAAAGGAGCAAAGGTGTTCTCGAAGCTCGATCTCTGGATGGGTTACCATCAGATTCGTATCCGTGAAGAGGATATTCCCAAGACCGCATTCAGAACGAGTTTTGGCTCTTATGAATACACGGTCATGTCTTTCGGCCTTGCTAATGCTCCACCCACCTTCTCAAGGATGATGCACTTAATATTCAACCCCTACACCAATGAATTTGTTCTCGTCTATCTGGATGACATCTTGGTATTCTTCAAGAATGAAGAAGACCATGCGAAGCACCTCCGTTTGGTCCTGGACAGGCTCCGTGAACACTAGTTCTATGCGAAGTTCTCCAAATGTGTATTCTGGCTGGATAAAGTCTTATATCTTAACCATATTATATCTGCCGAGGGCATTTCTGTGAACCCCGAGAAAGTTGAAGCTATTGTCAACTGGGAACCCCCGCAGAATGTCAAGCAACTCCGAAGCTTCCTTGGTCTCGCTAGCTATTGCAGAAGGTTCGTTGAGAACTTCTCCAAGATTGCGAAGCCTCTTTCCAACCTATTGCAGAAGAATGTCAAGTACTCCTGGACTCCTGATTGTGATGTTGCATTCAAAACATTCAAAGAGAAGCTCATTTCTGCTCTGGTTCTTACTCCTCCGGATGAGTCCAAGCCTTATGAAGTCTTTTGTGATGCTTCATTGCAAGATCTTGGTGGTGTTCTCATGCAAGACAAGAAGATTGTGGCATACACTTCTCGTCAGTTGAAACCAAATAAGAAGAATTACCCCACACATGATCTCGAGCTAGCAGCAGTTGTACATGCCTTGATCACGTGGAGACACCTTCTGTTGGGCAGAAAAGTGGACATCTTCACCGATCACAAGAGCTTGAAGTACATCTTCACACAGCCAAACCTTAACCTTCGCCAGACTCGTTGGGTTGAGATGATTCAAGAGTATGATCCAAGCATTGAGTACATTGCTAGCAAGGCCAATGTCATTGCAGATGCCTTGAGCAGAAATGCGTACTGCAATAGTCTCCTTCTCAAACCGTTCCAGCCTGAACTTTGTGAATCATTCAGGATGCTCAACCTCCAAGTTGTTCCGCAAGGCTTTCTGGCAAACCTTCAAGTTGCTCCTACCTTGGAAGATCAGATCCGTGAGGCCCAACTCAGTGATGCTATGGTGCAGAAAGTGAAACATGGTATTTCTAAGGGTACTCCCAAATACAAGTGCTATCGCGTTGATGAGAAAGACACCTTGTTCTTTGAGGACAGAATTGTGGTTCCCAAGGGTGATCTCAGGAAGCTCATTATGAACGAAGCACATGAATCCCTCCTCTCGATTCATCCCGAAAGTTCCAAGATGTACCAAGACCTCAAACAATCATATTGGTGGACTCGCATGAAAAGGGAGATTGCCCAATTCGTGAATGAATGTGATGTCTGCAGAAGAGTGAAGGCAGAGCATCAACGTCCAGCCGGTCTTCTTCAACCTCTACCTATTCCCGAGTGGAAATTCGATCACATTGAAATGGATTTTGTCACTGGGTTTCCTAAGTCCAAGAAGGGAAATGATGCTATATTTGTAGTGATTGACAAGCTAACTAAAGTAGCTCATTTTCTGCCCGTTAAAGAATCCATCAACGCAGCTCAGCTGGCAGAGCTGTACACCTCCAGAATTGTTTCTTTGCATGGCATTCCTCAAGTCATCTCCTTAGATCGTGGAAGTTTGTTCACATCCAAGTTCTGGGACTCCTTTCAGTCAGCCATGGGCACAAAAATTCGCTTCAGCACTGCGTTTCACCCTCAGACTAGTGGTCAAGTCGAAAGAGTGAACCAGATCCTCGAAGACATGCTGAGAGCTTGTGTCATCTCTTTTGGTATGAAATGGGAAGATTGTCTCCCGTTTGTCGAATTCTCATACAACAACAGCTTCCAAGCAAGTGCCAGCAAAGCTCCTTTTGAAACCCTCTATGGCAGAAAGTGCCGTACCCCGCTCAACTGGCCTAAGACTGGTGAACGTCAACTTCTTGGTAATGACTTGATCTCAGAAGCCGAAGAAATGTGCAAAGTCATACGTGAGAATCTCAAAGCCGCGCAATCGCGTCAAAAGAGCTACTATGACGGCAAGCATCGTGACTTGGCTTTCGACATTGGAGACCATGTCTATCTCCGTGTTTCTCCTATGAAGGGCACTCAGAGGTATGGTATCAAAGGCAAGCTTGCTCCTAGATACGTGGGCCCTTTCAAGATTCTTGGCAAGAGAGGCGATCTAGCCTACCAACTCGAGCTTCCCTCCAACTTTGCAAATGTTCATGATGTGTTTCACGTGTCTCAACTCCGCAAGTGCTTCAAGACACCTCAACGCACCATTCCGTTCGAGGAGATTGATCTTCAACAAGACTTGTCTTATCGTGAGCACCCTATTGCTATTCTTGAGGAAACTGAACGCAAGACCCGCAACAAGTCCATCAAGTTCTTGAAAGTGAAGTGGTCACACCATACCGACCGAGAAGCTACGTGGGAACGAGAAGATCACCTTCGTTCCGAGTACCCCCTCCTTCTTCTAGTCCTAGATCTCGGGACGAGATCTTTTTGTAGTGTAGGAGAGTTTGTAACACCCCATATGTGATACTTCCTATTATGGCAATAAAGCAATTCTCATTTTGATCCTTGTCCTTATCCTTGGGGGTTGTTGTCATTTGAGCTTATTTTATTTTTTCTTTGCATTGTCATTTCATTTTATTTTGCATCCATGCATTGCTTCATCATCATGGCATCTTAGTCATCTTAGTTTACTTCTTGATGATGTGTATGTGTGAGGCACCTTGTTGATGTATGTGAGTGTGGTGCCTAACCATGCCATTGCAACCCTAGACCCCCCTCCTTTGTTTTTCCCTCTTCCTTCTTCCTTCTCTTCCCTTCCTTATTTATTTTTGCAAGTCACCTAGCCTAGTCCATTAATGTTCTTTCTTTTCCTAAAAACCTTGCACCATGTCTACACCTTCTCTGCCAAATTTCAGCCTTTTTGGAATTAATTTGGTTGGGTTAAAAAATGACAAGAGTTTGAAGCATATTCAAACTCCTTTTATTTTTCTACCTCCAAAAATGCCCAAACCAATTTTATTAAATAGGGCATAAATCAAGGAGTATGGGGATATTTTCTTTATCTCCTAACTTTTTTTCCTTTGAGCCTGTACTTTTCTTTTCATTTCTGTCTGAAGAAAAAAGAAAAAGAAAAGGAATTCGCAGCAACAGCAGTGGCTTGGGCCACGTCATCCTCCTCCTCTCGCCCCACCTCTTCTCTCCCGCGGCCCAGCTAACACCCGCAGGCCCAGCGAGCCGGCGCACAGCCGCGCCGTCTCCCCTCCTCGCACCCGGGCCCACATGTCATCCCCTTCTCCTTCACGCCTACCTGCCCCGTTTCCTCGCCGTCTCTGCTCCAGAGACAGAGCGCTCGCGCTCCTGCCGTGAGCTTCACGGACGCCGAGGTCGCGCCGTCTCCTCTCCTCCCTTTTAAGCCTGCAGCCGCGCCCTAGAGTTGCTCCTCCTCCCTCTTTCTCCTCCTCCGCCGCCAGCAGCTCCACCCACTCCATTTCCTCCCTGCAGCCGCCATGGCCGCCCCGAGCAAGATCCCATCGCCGACATAGGAGCGTCACCGGCTTCCTCTCCATCGATCCCAACCACCCCGGCGTCTTCCCCGAGTCTGCTCCGACGCCGATCCGAGCCCGAGGACAAGTTCCACGACGTCCTCTTCTTCTTGGGACAGAATCGCGCCAAGTTCAGAGGTCGCGCGCATCGCCGTAGCTTCATCGTCGGCCTCTTCTTCCTGTCGCAGGTAGAGGAGGTATACCCAGCTCCTCCCCATCTCCTCCTTGTCGTGTTTTGTGCACCTGCACCGTTGCCAGGCCCGTGTCAACCTCGCGCTCCCCATGCTCCGGCGACTCTCTGAAACTTCAGAGAGAACCTGCCGTGCTCGCTCGCGTCCGCGCCTGCTCCTCGCGCTCGCCGCTCCCTGTGCACGCTCACGCCTGCGCCTGACCGCGCTCACGCACGCATACCCGCAGCTCGCCTCGCACGTCGCGGTACCTCACCGCGTCCCCGCAGTACCTCGTCGCCATGGCCGGAGCTTCGAGCTCACCGCGCCCCACCTATGCGAGCCCAGCACGCGAGCGTCCTTCAGTCACTCGGCAGCCATATCCCGCGCGCCCGCCATGAGCCATCTAGCCCTGCCATCGCCACGGTTGCCCTCACCGGGGCCATTGTCTTCTCTCGGGGAGGCTCGATGAGCAGATCAAAAGGGTCGAGCCCTTCTTCCTAGCTAGTAGCCTCGCCTAGCCCAACTGGTACTTGCGCCGTGAATTCACTGGGCAGACCCAGGTTCGAATCCTCGTCGGGGCAGTGGGATTAGCCCATTTTTGTTTTTCTTTGACCCACTGACCAGCCGACCCCACATGGCAGTATCGCAGCTCATCTCACCCACACGAGCACCCGCTGGCGCCACCTCAGCATCGTTGGGTCCACCCGTCAGTGCCTCTGGCTAGAGTAGGCCTGGGTCAATTTGACCTCTGCGCCTTTTTTTTCTTTTCTGTTTTTTTTCTTTTTCTGCATTTTCTTTGTTTAATTAATATCTGTTGATATATGCCTCTGATGGAAATAAGTTGTATATGAAAAATGCTTAGTTTTTCATGTAGTTTATGAATATGCTGTTTGTTGCCATGTTTAAAAACATTTAAAATGCTGTTTGAATTATTCTTGTTTTAAATATGCTTAAACTTGGTAAAATCATAACTAAATAACTACAACTCCAAATGTAACAAACTTTAGATGCATTTGGGGTGGAAAAATGTGTAGAAAATGATGGTGCTGTTGTTTAGCATGTTTAACAACTTTATAACAGAAGTTTTTCAGATCTGTCCCAAATGCATTTAATTAATTATGGGAGTTTCTGGATATTGTTGTTTGTTATTTCCAGCCCATTAAATTATGCTAGCATGTTGCTGTAACCTTATTTGCACACTTGCCATGTTAACCAACCCCTTTAAACTTGTTGGGTGCTTGTTTGAATAATCTACATAAACTTGTTAGTATTGTTCTTTTGCTTGTTTCTTTCATGTGAGTGTTCTTGGTTTGCTATGATGTTATTGCACTCGTGTGCCCTAGGCCATGCATCATTTCTTCCCATGTCCATATGCATCATGATCATGCATCATGTGGTTGAGCATTGCATGATGATTGATTGTTGTTTCGGTGTTGCTTGTTGTGTTGGTTAGAGCCCGGTGACGATTCGGAGTACGAGGTTCCTACCGAGGGTGAGTTTGAGGAGCAAGGTTACGATCCCTCCATGGAATCAAAAGGCAAGATGACCATCCCAGATATCACTACTATCTTTGCCTATGCTAGATGTTTCGCTCTTTAGATAATGCATCGATGCCTATGTCGGTTTGTCAGCCCTCCTATTGTTGCCATGAAACTCTTAACCACCCTCCTAGCAAACCGTTGTTTGGCTAAGTATGCATCGCTCAGCCCCTCTTATAGCGTTGTTAGTTGCAGGTAAAGATTTGAAGATTCTTGCTTCATGATGAAGTTATTGTTGGGATATCACAATATATAAACTGTTAAACTAAATCATCTATATACTGGTAATGGGTGGAAGGCTAAGCCTCTTGCTTGGTGTTTTGTTCCACTCATGCCACCCTAGGAACCGTTAAATCGGTGTTATGTTCCTTGATTTTGCGTCCCTAACACGGTTGGGGTTTATGCCCCCCCCCCTCGATAACAGGCTTAGTGCTAAAGCTTTTCCATCAAGGCCCAACTTTGGTTTTACATTTGCCTAATAACTAAAACTTGCATAGGGACTAGCTATCCCGAGGACTTAATTAACAACCCCCGGGCCAGTGCTCCTCATGAGTGTTGGTCCAAACTAGAGCCACTTGCGGTGCCACCCAGTTCGCTGGGATCTTCGGTTGCTGTACGTAGTGCTCATCCGGTCGTGGCCAGAGACTAGATACGCGCGGCTACTGTCAGGGTGTCGGCACCCCGGGAGGTTTTGCCGGATTAGTTTTACCTTTGTCGGAATATCTTGAGCACGGGATTCCGAGAATACTTGGGTCTTCCCACCTTGGAGTTGCGACTCCGCAGATCGTGAGCTTGTGATGGGCTAAGTTGGGACACCCCTGCAGGGTTTGATCTTTCCAAAGCCGTGCCCGCGGTTATGTGGCAGATGGGAATTTATTAATATCCGGTTGTAGATAACTTGACACCATGTTCTTAATACACTACCTGCGTGAGTAACCGTGACAGTCTCTTTCCGAAGGGGTTCGGGAAGTGAACACGGTGGGGTTATGTTTGATCGTGAGTAGTTAGGATCACTTCTTGATCAACTTGGCGATCGTTGGCTCTTGTTCTCTTCTCGCTCTAAACTCGTAAGTTAGTGCTTAGTGCTGCTGCAACCTTGTCTTTAAGCCTTTTCCACACATAAGGCTTTGATAGTATTGCTACCCGGGAACGGGATTGCTGAGTCCTCTGTGGCTCACAGATTCTACACAACACCAGATGCAGGTACTTTTGAGAACTACACAGTTGGTGGTTCAGAGCTGTATTGGGAGTTCGATGAAGAGTGTGGACATTACTATGTATCTTATGTCGACGATCAGTAGTGGCTCTTACTAGGATGATCGGGAATTTGTGATGTTTTATGGTATCTTTCATTTGGATTTCGTCCGTACTCGGACTCTGATGTTATTCGGATGATGTATGTTAATGTTTTTCATTGTGTGACGTGGCGAGTGTAAGCCAACTACCATTTTACACTTTCATCCTTGCTTTTACATGAGTTGTGCAAAGATACCATACTTGAGATCATTCTAGTATGCGATTATGCCTTTAAGTCGTGCCTCGATACGTGGGAGACATAGTCGCATACTGGGTATTACACATATGTCTATCTTTCGTTGTAATTTAACTATTTGAGCTCTCACGTGCTATGCACGTGTAACTTACTAGTCCTATATACCTAGGAGAGTCATCCCGACTAATATATTTATTTCAACATCCAAATATGTCACATCACCACATAATTATTGATTGGATAAAGCCCACCTCAATATGCAACCATGCATGAGAAAAGACCCACAACCATATGCAACCATGCATGGAGATATTTTTCATTCTTTTATTCTACTTATATCCAGTCAATATTTTACAACTATACATAATCAAATATTATTTGGTTCACATGTTATTAATTCAAATGTTTATATTTCACACAATCAAATCTTATTTAAATAAATTGCAACTGATTCCCGCAGCAGCGCAGAGGGTATCATCTAGTATACCTAAGAAGTTTGTCCCTATAGTATTTATCTTATAATACACCCTATCCATATCATCACATATGTTTCACACATGCCACCTCCCATTTAAGTGCGCATGCAAGCCATCCACATCATCAAGCACATGTATTCAATCAATCCACTTTCAACCACAACATGCCCTCCACATCATCAAGCGCCCATGCAAGCATTCAACTCTTCACTTTCAACTTTCTACCACATGCAAGCCCTCCACATCATTTATTTTTTTATTTTTCAACAATAAATAATTAAACTTGAATGTCATAAGACAATATAACATGCATCCACCCTATTAGCAAGTAAGTTTGTTTAGTGGGGAAGTAGCAAGAAAGGATGGTTGTGCTAGGACAAAACTTCCATTATTCTTAAAGACCCATTATTCTTAAAATTATGGGTCGGACCAATGTCCCAATGGGTAACAGCGGCCAATTCCCATCGTGAATTACAGCTCCTATTTGACATTCCCTATGTCAAATTGGCAACCGAATCGTGAATTACAGCTCCTATTTGACATTCCCTATGTCAAATTGGCAACCGAGATAGAGCGCTCGTCTTCAAAGGTCCGCCCAATAACCTATTGCGCATCATCACCAAATCTAGCGATTTTTCTTTGGTCCGGTTTCCTTCGAATTATTTAATCGGATTTCATTGACCCGCCATTCAAGATTAGACATAATTTTTAAAAGTATTAAAAAAGTTTTAAAATATTATCTAATAAAATAGCACACTCATTTGAAAAGTATTTACTATTTTATTAAAAAGAATTAAAATATAGAAAATGTTAAGAAATAAAAAACGTAGAATTAGAACACATGGTCATGATTTTTCAACATTATTCCAAACTCAGGCAAGTCCCAAAGAATTCACAAAACCACCTTGAAAAACAGATTTCAAAACAAAGCAGGAACCGGCCCGGAAATCATGCTCGCTGCCTGCTCGCTACCCATTTGTGGGCTTATCTCGTTTGTTGTCTGTTGGTTCGTTGTCCTAAAAAAAAACTGACAACTTTTCTATTAGTTTTTTAAGACTTGGCGAAATAATATAATGGTCATGAATTTTTAAAAGTATTATATTTGAGATAATTTCAACAACTTTTAAAGGCCCGTGAATTAAAACAAAGTTCAGGGAATTTGATTTTTTTCCTTCTTTTCAAGAATTTAGAAAAAATGGTTTATGAGATATGAAAAATGGTTCATGAGATATGAAAAATGGTTCATGAGAAAAAAATCATAAATGTTGGAAAAGTTTGCAAATTGGAAAAAATAATGGAATCAGAAAAGATTGAAAATTCAAAACAAAATCATGAATTTGAAAAAGCAAAATTTCTGGTATTTACTTTTGCAAATTTGACAAATATTCACGACTTTTCAAAATAGATTTAGGAAAATGATATAAGAATTAAAAAAAGATAAAAGGAAAAACGAAAAGGAAAGGAAAAAAATAGAAAATAAAATAAAAATTCAACGAAAAAAAAATACCCGGTACAAAATAAACTAGAAAATAGGCCTGAAGGAGTGTGTGCGTGTTGTACCGTTTACGGTACATTTGGCAGGAGCTCCTATACAGTGCTGCAGGCGCCCGTTAATGATCCGGCGCCTGCAGCTCTGCTAGCATGGGCCGGCCCACTAGCGTGCTGCCCCCAGTTTATTTATTTATTTTTGCAGCAAATATAAAAATATGAAATAAAGAAAGGTTTAAAGATTTAAATAAAAAAGGTGAATCCATTTGAGAAATACGTTCATATCTATATGAATGGTTCATAAATTTTGAAAAACGTTCATCAATTTTTAAAAAAGTTCGATTTGAAAAAAAGTTCATCCAATTAAGCAAATGTTCATTAAATTAGAAAAAAGTTCATAGGAATTGAAAAAAGTTCATGTATTTTTAGAAAAAGTTCATGGAACTGAAAAAAAAATCATAAATAAAACAAAGTTCTTCCATTTTCAAGACAAATGTTCATTAAATTTCTTAATTGTTCATCCATGTTCAAAATAGTCATCAATATGAAAAAAACTGTTGAAATTTTTAAATAGTTCATCAATATTTAAAAAAGTTCACAGAATTTTTTTAAAAATCGTCAACCGGAGCCTAGATGAGCCGGCCCATTTACGGAGGCTACAGGCACCAGTTAACAAAATGCACGTTAACTGGCGCCTGTGGTACCAAATAGGAAATGCCACATTTGGCGGTGTAAGCGCCAAATAACATATTCCTATGTGGCGCTCCTCACTGTCGGATTTAGAGATGGTCAGGATTGTCGATACATTCTGCTCATCAATTTTGAAAAAAGTTCATCAATTTGGAAAAAAATGTTCATTCAAATTGAAAAGAAAATTCATCCAATTTAGCAAATGTTCATTAAATTCGAAAAAAGTTGATAGGATTTAAAAAAGTTCATGTATTTTTTTAAAAACTTCATGGAAGTGAAAAAAAATTTCATAAATAAAAAAAAGTTCATCCATTTTGAAGACAAATGTTCATTAAATTTCGAAATAGTTCATCAATGTTAAAAAAAAGTTATCATTACGAAAAAAAACTTGTGAATTTTTAAAAGTGTTCATCAATAATAAAGAAAGTTCACAGAATTTCTTTTAAAAAAATCGTCAACCTGAGCCTAGATGGGCCTGTGGCGCCAAATAGGAAATGCCACATTTGGCGGTGTAAGCGCCAAATAACATGAACTTTCTTAAATCATCCTCAAGTCACCTGATCTCTGTCACGCGCTTCATGCCAGATGGAAGCCCGTGCCACCTCAAGGAAGATTTATTCATCTATTTCACTCTGTCTTGTGTTTTTCTCATATTTTATATTTTATTTTCAAAATATTCTATATACATATAACCAAACACAATTACTTAAGTTTTAGGGAAACTGTTTGTGCAATGGAAAAAAAAATGTTCATGCAAGTTAAAAAATGTTTGTGAAAAAAAAAATCAAAAAACAAAAAAGAGTTTATGACATTTTCACAAATGTTTACACAATGTACTTTTTTCGCATAATTGAAATTAAATGTTTGATACCATTAAAAGTGTATGTGACATTTTGAAAAAAAATGTTCAATTGTTGCAACAATATATTTGTGACATTTCCAAAGTTTTGTGTATGCAATGTAAAAAAATGTTCATGTAGTATTAAAAATATTTTGTATCATTCAAGTAAATGCACGTGACATTTTAAAGCCTGCTTGAGGAAGGGCCATTTGACCTTATCGTACGTTTTCTTGAAATTCATCTTGAAGATCACCCCATCTAGTTTCTTCGTATGGATTTCATGTAGAGTTTCGTGTAAGACAATAACCCCACGAGGATATGTCTCCCTAGCATGAAAGCAGTCTGACTTGGTTGTACCGCCGAATGGACAATCCACTTCAATCTATTCGTGCCGACTTTAGTGAAGATTTTGAAACTCACATTCAAAAGACAAATCGGCCTAAACCGCTCGAGGCGCACTGCCTCCTCCTTATTAGCGTGGGATACTTCAAGGCTAGAGGCATCTTCCCTAGCCATGTATCTTCCTAGAATCTGGTTGTTCTACCATCTCCAATAACAAATTTCGCTCTGCGAAAAAGGTATCCTTTGTCCTTATTAGCCTCTTCCAAAACATCGAGTCATTAGGTCTTACAGTAACTTGGGCTAAAGACTTATATTGTAGGTACTAGTTACGCAGAATCTGTGCCCACATACCGTAGGTCTCAACCGATAACCTATATAGCCATTTGCTAAGTAGGCATTTGTTCCTAATCTCCAAATTCTCAATCCCTAGAACCCCTTGGTATTTGGGTCTACAAATAATATCCCACCTGATCAATCTGTATTTCATATTAACTTCATCACATTGCCAGAAAAAACGAGATCGATAAAAGTCTAACCTTTTCCTTTCCCCTATTGGTACTTCAAAGAAAGATAGGAGGAACATCGACACACTAGTTAATACTAAATTTATTAACACAAGTCGACCTCCGTAAGACATAAGCTTGCCCTTCCAGCAGCTTAGCTTTTTTTCAAATCGATCCTCAATGCATTTCCATTCTTTATTGGATAGTCTGCAATGGTGAATTGGAATTCCTAGGTAGCTAAATGGCAAGGAACCCACACTAGTAGAAAACAGGGCTTTGGTTCGGGCCTGGCCAGCCCATTAGTCCCGGTTCACCCACGAACCGGGACCCATGGGGGCATACGTCCCAGTTCGTGCGCCCAGGGGGCCGGCCGGACCTTGTGGGGCATCGGTCCCGGTTGGTCTGGACCCATTTGTCTCGGTTCCAGGCTCGAACCGGGACCAATAGGCCTCGCTCCTGGCCCACACCCATTGGTCCCGGTCCGTGACTGGAACCGGGACAAATGGGTGGCCTTTAGACCCGGTTCCAGTAACGAACCGGGACCAATTGGTTGCTTATATATACCCCATTGCCGACGAGCCCACACTGCTCTGTTTTTTCTGGCCGGCGAGGGGAGAGATTTGTGTGGTGCTCTAGCTCACCTCCCATATATGCACATGAGGTGTTCGATGAAATGCCCGAGCCACACTAGTTAAGCTTTCTCCTCTCGAAGCTCGAACTCGAACCTCCATTTTCTCCGAGATTTGGCTAGGTTGAGCGGTCTTTCACGTCCCGTCCCCGTCTTCACTGCCGTCAATCGCCCGCGCCGATCTCGTCGCCGGCACCACCGTGGTGAGCTATGCATGTACTTTGAATATAATGTGATGATGAACTTATATTAATTTGATCACTTATCTATCCATGATGTTCTGTAATGGTTTTTGACACACTTAATTATATATAATTGCAAGCAGATGAACCGGCAATGGATGTACGGTGACAGACGCACCTCCGAGTACATTAATGGCGTGCATAATTTTCTCGAAGTGGCTAAGGCAAACAAGCAGAATGGTTTTATGTGCTGTCCATGCACTATCTATGGGAATAGGAGGTCTTACTCCGACTCGAAAACCCTTCACACCCACCTGCTTTATAAGGGTTTCATGCCACACTATAATGTTTGGACCAAGCATGGAGAAATAGGGGTTATGATGGAAGACAACGAAGAGGAAGAGGACGATGACAACTATGTGCCCTCGGAATACAGTGATGCTGCAACGGGGGAAGCTGTTGAAGGTCAAGAGGAACCAGACAATGTTGTGCCCGACGATGATCTCCGCCGGGTCATTGTTGATGCAAGGAGACAATGCGAAAGTGAAAAGGAGAAGCTGAAGTTCGATCGCATGTTGGAGGATTACAAAAAATGGTTGTACCCCAATTGCGAAGATGGCAACACGAAGCTCGGTACCGTACTGAAATTGCTGTAGTGGAAGGCAGAGAATGGTGTGCCTGACAAAGGATTTGAGAAGTTACTCAAAATATTGAAGAAGAAGCTTCCAAAGGATAACGAATTGCCCGACAGTACGTACGCAGCAAAGAAGGTTGTATGCCCTCTAGGATTGGAGGTGCATAAGATACATGCATGCCCTAATGACTGCATCCTGTACCGCGGTGCGTACGAGCATTTGAACGCATGCCCGGTATGCGGTGCCTTGCGGTATAAGATCTGACGAGATGGCCCTGGTGATGTTGACGGCGAGCGCCCTAGGAAGAGGGTTCCTGCCAAGGTGATGTGGTATGCTCCTATAATAGCATGGTTGAAACGTCTGTTCAGAAACAAAGAGCATGCTAAGTTGATGCGATGGCACGTAGAGGACCGTAAGAAAGACGGGAAGTTGAGAGCACCCGCTAACGGGGCAGTGGAGAAAAATCGAGAGAACGTACTGGGAGGAGTTTGCGGGTGACGCAATGAACGTATGGTTTGGTTTAAGCGCGGATGGCATTAATCCTTTTGGGGAGCAGAGCAGCAATCACAGCACCTGGCCCGTGACTCTATGTATCTATAACCTTCCTCCTTGGCTATGCAGGAAGCGGAAGTTCATTATGATGCCAATACTCATCCAAGGCCCTAAGCAACCCGGCAACGACATTAATGTGTACCTAAGGCCATTAGTTGAAAAACTTTTACAGTTGTGGAATGGACAAGGTGCACGTGCGTGGGATGAGGCCAACCAGGAGGAATTTAACCTACATGTGTTGCTGTTTGTAACCATCAATGATTGGCCTGCTCTCAGTAACCTTTCAGGACAAACAAACAAGGGATACCACGTATGCACGCACTGTTTAGATGACACCCAAACTTTAATGAAACTCTAATAGCTAAAGGAATCAACCAAAAAGCTTTTATAAACCTCTAGTATTAGTGAAACTAGAATTATATAAAATTTATGCAACTAAAGTTATCAAAGTATTTTCTGTTCTAAAAGCAAAAAGAATTTTCATAAAATAGATAAAAAAAGCAAAAAATAAAATAAAATAAATAAGTAGAATAAAAATAAAATAAATAAGTAGAAACAAAATAAACTTTAATAAAGTAAAATAAATAAACTTTAATAAAATAAATAAAAATAGCAACAGTAAGTATTTTGTTGAAAGTAGAAACAAAACTAAAAAATAAAGCAACAAAGAAAAAAATTAAAAAAATGCCACCTACTAGGCCATCACGGCCTGAATACGACTAGAAACCCAACCATGGGCCAGGATTCAGGCCCGTAGAAAGCCCAGCAAGCCCACATGCATAGCAGTGTCAGTTTAGGCCCATAGGCCTGCAGTTCAGAGGAGTTCAATATGAAAGAGACAGCGGGGCTTATAAACAAATCCTCGTCGCTCTTAGCTAGCGAGGTGGGACTAAACTCCCACCACCACGCCGCTGTGCACAGGCTATTGGTCCCGGTTGGTGCCACGAACCGGGACCAATACCAACCTTTGGTCCCGGTTCGTGACACCAACCGGGACCAATGCCCCGCTTTTAGTCCCGGTTGGTGCCACCAACCGGGACCAAAGGCCTCAGCTTCCCGCCCTCTGGGCTGCTGAAAAGAGACCCTTGGTCCCGGTTGGTGGCACCAACCGGGACTAATAGTTGGAATTGGTCCTGGTTGTTGTCACGAACCGGGACTAAAGGCTTTCCTATATAAGCTGGCACTTAGGAATTTTCACATCTCATATCTCGCACAGTTGCCCCCGACGACGCCGACGACATCGATGCCGCCAGGCTGCCCCGACGCCGCCCGCCGCCCCCGCCGTCGCTCGCACCCTCGCCGTCGCCGTCGCCCGCACCCTCGCCGTCGCCCGCGCCCTCGCCCGACGCCGTCGCCGCTCGCCGCCACTGCCCCGAGACGCGCCGCCCAGGCCCACCCCCGTCGTCGCTGCCGACCCTGCGGCCCTACTCCTCACCTTGGTCGGCGCCCTCCCTGTTTTTTTCATATATATATATGCTTGTTTTTTCATATATATGATGATGTATATGTTCATATGCAAAGAATATGCAAATGTTAGAATTTTTATGATTATTTCTGTTGTATTTTTGTTCATAGAATTTTTATGGTTTTTTCTGTTGTAATTTTGTTCGTAAAGTTTTAGGATGAAAAAAAAGAAGAAGAAAAAAAAAAAGAGGAGGAGAAGTTTCGTTTAGTTTTAGGATTATTTTAGTTTATGTTTAGGTTAGGAAGAAGGAAAAGAAAAAGGAGAAGAAGAGGAGAAGGAAGAAGAGGAGAAATAAATAAGAAGAGGAAGAAGAAGAAAAAAAGGTCGAGGGGTCGAGGGTCGAGGGTTCAAGGGTCGTCGAGGGGTCGAGGGTTCGAGTGTCGTCGAGGGGTCAATTTTTTTTGTAGTACATGATGATGATATATGAAAACTTGATTGGTCAATTGTTTGTACTAGATGATGATGATATATATGGTGCTATATGAAAACTTTTTTAGATGTATAATATATTACGATGATGATGTAATTTTATTCGATGATATATGATGATGTAATTTTGTCGATATACCCCCTCCCCGATAACTTCGACATGAGGGGGGTCGATCGATATCTACCCCCAACCCTATAACATTTTTTTCTACGTATATGTCGTCGTTCTCGATATATATATACCCCCTCCCCGATAACTTCGACATGAGGGGGGGGGGG
>LR738712.1:772028039-772081169 GCA_902687465.1 Secale cereale
GAGGGGTCGAGGGTTGCTGAGCGTTCGAGGGTCGTTGAGGGGCGGAGGGTTCGAGGGTCGAGGGTTTGAGTGTCGTCGAGGGGTCAATTTTTTTCTATAGTAGATGATGATGATATATGAAAACTTGATTGGTCAATTTTTTGTACTAGGTGATGATGATATATATTGTGATATATGAAAACTTTTTTAGATGTATAATATATGATGATGCTGATGTAATTTTATTCGATGATATATGATGATGTAATTTTGTCGATATACCCCCTCCCCGATAACTTCGACATGAGGGGGGTCGATCGATATCTACCCCCCTACCCTATAACATTTTTTTCTACGTATATGTCATCGTTCTCGATATATATATATCCCCTCCCCGATAACTTCAACATGAGGGGGGGCGGGAGGGGTAGCCGAGGGGTCGAGGGTTGCTGAGGGTTCGAGGGTCGAGGGGGTCGAGGGTCATCGAGGCCACCGCAAACCCTAGAGAAGCGTCGAGGCCACTAATATGGTTCCTTGTTGTGATTATAGCTAGCTAGGTCTACGTTTGCCACTAATAGATCCGTTCTGTCATGTTTGTATAATAATTGCCATGTCGTAATATTTGCAGAAACTATGGAGATAGGATGAGACGAGGTAGCAGAACAGGTGTTGGGGGACATAATCGCAGACGGAGCTGCTGTCGAATTGTATATGAACGTCGACTACGATGGTCATTTGGAAGGACATGGTGATGAAGAAGTAGGCTACGGTGATCCAATGGAGGAGATAACACATGATTATGATAGTCCAATGGAGGAGGAAACACATGATGATGGCTCCGGTGACCGATTACCGCTGGAAGAAGGACACGGTGATGACGGCTCCGGTGACCGATTACCGGTGGAAGGACACGGTGATGACGGCTCCGGTGACCGAACGGAGTCTGGCTAGGTATATATGTATTCATTAAGCATGTGCTGACACTATAGCTAATTGATGCATTGATTGTTTTGGTATATATGTACATGTATTAACTCTCTTCTTTCTTCTTCTCTAGCCCTCCGGATCGAGCCAAAGTTCGGTAAAGACATGAGGCCCGAAGAAAAGGTTGCGCCAGGATGAAAAGTTCATCATCGAAGAAATCGGGCGTGATGGCCTACCGAGTAAACCCAGCAAGGCCAAGGACACATTTACTGCTCAGTGCGGGGTTGTTGTTAGGGACATGATCCCGATCAGCATCCAGCTATGGTACAAGCCTAAGAACGAAGACTCTCAGGTGTCTTATGTCAACGATATGCAGAAAAATGATCTTTGGACCGCGCTGAAGTCCAATTTCACCCTACCGCCAGAGGAGGATCCGAAGAAGCAGCCACCAGTTATAGAGCAATTGGTCAAGGCGGCCGCTCTTAAGAAGATGTGGCAACTATTCAGGAGGTGGAAGAATGAGCTGAATGCAATTTTTTTCGAAAAAAACAAGACTCCAGAATTCACCGGCCGGTTTGAGAAGATCAGAGATCACTGGGACGCATTTTTGGCCCACAAGAAATCGGAAAAGAGTAAGGAGATGTCAGAGAGAAACAAGAAAAATGTTGTGAAGAAGCTGTATCACCATCGCACGGGGTCAGGTGGCTACCTCAAAGCCCGACCGTTGTGGGACAAGGCCAAGAATGACCTACTTGCTAAAGGGGTCGAGTCACATACATTACACTGGCCATACCGTTCAAGGACTTGGTTCTTTGGAGTTGGGGGAACCTTGGACCCTGTAACAGGTAAGTGCGTTTGGACGGACGAGCAACTTGCAATACCCATCACGCAGCTTCAGTTCTATATTGAAGCAGCGCAACAAGGGACGTTCGTTCCCGACAGAGAGAACGACGAGCTCACAATGGCCCTCGGGAATCCTGAGCACCCTGGACGGACACGAGGCACGCCAGGCTCCCTTTCGTGGAAGGCCGGGTTTCCCGACGCAGGCGGTGACAAATGCCGGGAGAGGAAGAAGAAAGTGGATCAGACCACTTTGCAGGCGCTGCACGCAAGAGTAAAAGCACTAGAGGACGAACGAGAAGTATCTCGCAGCAAGCAACTTGTCGAAGCTACCCTCGAAGCTACCCCGCCATCTCAGCGAAAAAGCAGCATGGCTTCCACCGAGCTGCATGAGGAGCCTGTCTTGGATGCTCCTGCTAGCTACCCCGTGGATGCTATCATGGAGTCTCAACATTGCCACCTTATGACGCAATGGATGCAATTCAAAGTCAAGGCGGTTGTAGGCTCTATTTTTCCTTCTGAACCCGGCGCAACTTTTCACTACCGTCCGATTATAGAAGGATATCCTAGGGTGATGGTGGATCAAATAACGGAGGGGTTTGAGGATCTCGAGCTTGACCACCCTACCGGTGAAGGGGAGACTCGGCTGGGTTCTTCTCTGAAGACTCCATGCCTATGGCAGAAGGACCTCATCAACCTTGTGAACAGGACGCCTCCGGCGAGTCAGCGCACTCCGCCTCCTCCTCCGGCAAGGGATCAGCGCACTCCATCTCCTTCTCCGGGTGATCAGGCGCGTGGCGGCACTCTGCCTCCTTCTCCGCCTGCGCTAGCGCGTCCGAGCAGCCCGCCTCCTTCTCCGCCTGCGCCGGCGCGTCCAAGCAGCCCGCCTCCTCCTCCGCCTGCGCCGGCGCGTCCGAGCAGCCCGCCTCCTCCTCCGTCTCGTCAGCACGGCGTGAAGAGAGCCGCCGACGCTCCGGCGCGTGGTAGCACCCTGCCTCCTCCTCCGCCTCGTAAGCAACAAAAGAACGCAGCCGCTGGGACTGCTCAGGCGTCTAGCAGTAGAACCAGAGGCAGGAGGCAATACAGATACGGTCCATCTCTCATGCCCTTAGAGAAGTTACCATACGAGAGGACCGACGAGGAGAACGCGGAGATCTGTAAAGCCGAAGTGAAGGACTTTTTTGCAAAGAAACCTGTACCTCCAAAGCAGAAGATATATCCGGCGAGAGCGAAGCGCACTATTGATGCCCTGAAGAAACCACCACCATCTCTACCGAAAACCAACTATGAGTGCATTATTCAAAAGTCATTTGTCGAAGCATCGCGGTCTGGATGTACTTGTAGTGATCACAGGTTAGCACAGAAAAAAGTGGGAAATAAATTCCCCAGCTCGGCGAACAAGAGAACCAATCATGCCCCCCGCACAAGGTGCCTAGCGACATCGTCCCTCATCATCCGGGGATGGCGCCCGGTACCAATCTTGCAGATTACCTGACCGATGATGTACTTACTGATGTGTTAGAGGTGGATGATCACAAATACCAGTACGGGAAGCCTCTCGCCAAAGATGCCAGAACTCTAACCACGATGATTCGAAGATTGCATGACTGGTACATGTAAACCTGCAGAGACTCTGGTGGCCAGGATACTCTGATGCTGAAAGTTACAGAGGAGCACGGCCTCGTTGGAATTGATATGTTGTCTATTACATTTGAGGAGTTCTTCAACATTTTCAATCAGAAGGCCCTCGATAAACCAACGATCACTTGCTACTGTATGTAAGTACTAGTTCTGTCATTAATTAAGTCTCTATATATAGCTCAGCTCTTCATATTGCAAGTATATATAATTATCTTCACTATATTATGCAGGTTGAAGATCGTCGAATGTAGAAAAGCTGATATCTATGATACTGGCTTCATTAACACAAATCTCATAGATGAATATCAGGTTCAATATCATGCCAAAGAAGCCGAGGCCAACTTGCTACAATCGTTAATAGTAAATCAAAACAAAGACAAAATACTCTTTCCTTACAACTTCAAGTGAGTGTTACTGTCTTGTGCATATTCGGTTTCCCTTAATAATATATTACTCAAGGTTATAGTAATTAATGTAATTGATGAGTTGTATGCATGTGTGCGCAGGTTCCACTATATTCTCCTAGAGATTAAGCTTGAGGAGGGACTAGTAACCGTCTTAGACTCGAGATGGAAAGATCCGGAGGACTATGCGGACATGTCTAAAATGCTCAACAAGTAATCGATCATTACCGCACCATATCGGCAACTTTGTTCATTTCCTAATATAAAGTAATTGTTTTCTTTGTCTCGCAGGGTTTGGAAAGAATTCGACAAAAAAGTTCCGGCAATGCCGCGGCAACTGCGATGGATTTACCCGAAAGTAAGTACTACTAGCTAGCTAGTTCCGCGCATCTCCCGTTGACTCTAGCTATACTTTCATCAATGCCATTTATAATGCTTCATTATCAGTTTGATTGACCTCTATTTCTTGTAAAGTGCTTGTGGCAGGAAGCCGGGAATAATTACTGTGGATACTACGTCTGCGAGTTCATCTACAACGCAACGGCCAAGAATAGGCGGGGCTACTCTAAAAGACAATTTGAGGTGCGTAATCAAAAATATTCACAATTTTATTTTATTACCATCATTTCTGTTGAGTTTCATATATATGTATTGACCCCCTTCTTCAAATTAGATGTGGCAGATGCGGGATGAACTCCTACCACAAGATCGCATACGGGCAATTCAAGAGGAATTGGCGGGATTGTTTCTTGATCACGTCATCAATAAAGTTGGAGAATACCATCTGGAAATTGAGTTAAGATGTTAGGGAATTGTAGTAAGAGATCTTATATTGTATGTATGTAGCCAGTAGCGTCGGATAGATATACGAAAACTTGTTGTTCGACCTATCTCTCTCGGAGAAGGAGAGAGGTCGATCTTCCGTACTTAATGGTTTCCTTCATTTGCTTACTAGCTAGCGTGTTAAGATCTTTGGACCACGCTGAAGTCCAATTTCACCCTACCGCCAGAGGAGGATCCAGAGAAGCAGCCACCAGTTATAGAGCAATTGGTCAAGGCAGCCGCTCTTAAGAAGATGGGGCAACTATTCAGGAGGTGGAAGAATGAGCTGAATGCAAAGTTTGTCAAAAAAAACAAGACTCCAGAATTCACCGGCCGGTTTGAGAAGATCAGAGATCACTGGGACGCATTTGTGGCTGATAACCCTCAACCGTAAGGGATCGAGATAGTCTTCGCGGGTAAGAATAACCCAATTTATTGATTCGACACACGAGGAGCCAAAGAGTATTTATAAGCTTTGACAGTTGAGTTGTCAATTCAACCGCACCTGAAATATACTTACTTGCAACAAAAGATAAGTGGTAACAGTGATATGATAGTGATGATAATGATAGTAAAAGTAAACAGCAAAAGTAAATAGCAGAAGTAAATAGCAAAAGTAGCAACTAGTGACCAGCAGGATTTAAAACACCGTAGGCTAGGGAGATGGATGGTTGGGCGCTGCATGGATGAGGTATATCATGATTCTAACTTGGGGCACGGCACACGGAAAAGTAATGATCATCTAGGCAAATATCAAACATTAGGCATGTATCCCGTAGGTAGTTGTATGTGCTTGCAATAAGAACTTGCACAACATCTTTTGTCCTACCATCCCGCTACGAACGGGGCCAAAAGAAACTTATGGAGATTAAGGTGCTCCTGTCAAAGAGCACCGGAACAAAGCAATGAACTCAATGGATACATGTAATCCTCAAACTACGGACCATCCCCTTTGGTGTCCCAAGCTGTCACTTTTGGGATCGCCGGTTCCGAACCGTAATAGGTGCAAACAACTCATAGATAGGATCAAGAACACAAATATATTCATGCAAACACATATGGTTCAGATCTGAAATCATGGCACTCGGGCCCTAAGTGTCAAGCATTAAGCATAACAAGTTGAAGCAAAGATGATAAACACCATAGTAGATGATAGGCAACATGCCCCCAACGATCTGACAAACTATTACATGATCTAACTCATCCAATCCCTACCATCCCCTTCGCCTACAGCAGGGGATTACTCACACATGGAAGGAGAAGTCATGGAGGGATGATGAAGTGGTGATGGTGATTACGATGGCGACGATCTCCCCTCTCCGGAGGCCAAATCAGCCTCCAGATTAGCCCTCCCGAAGAAGAACAGAGGGTGGCGGCGGCTCCGCGACGAAAACTGCGAAAAGAACTTCTGATCTGGGGTTTCTCCGTCACGAGCTAAAATACGAGTCGAAGTAGGGCACCAGGGGAGGTGGGGCCCACCCAGGCGACCCCCCGGCGCGGCCAGGGGCTGGGCCGCGCCACCAGGGCGCCTGGGCCCCCCTGGCCCCCCTCTGGTCCCTCTTCTGGCTCCTGGTTCCTTCGGGTGCGTGGATTTTCTATGATTTTTCGTGGATTTTTCTGAGATACCTAAAAATCTGTTTTCCTGCACACAATAAAACCATACAGGCAGCTCTGCTGAAAACAGCGTCAGTCCGGGTTAGTTTAGTTCAAATCATGCAAGAATAAGGTCAAAACAATATCAAAAGTGTTTGGAAAAGTAGATACGTTTGAGACGTATCAACTCCCCCAAGCTTAGCATATTGCTTGTCCTCAAGCAATTCAGTTCAACGAACTGGACGCAACAAAGAAAACTTTGACAAACTCTTTTGCTTCATTAGATGTATATAAGCATGTACTACGAAAAGAGTCTAGCAAATATTGAAACAGTACTATGAGGACAATGCACGAAGCAATCCTTCTTTCAAGTGACCAATCACAAATACCCAAAAGTAAATAATATACTATTGAAAATCAAGACAAGATTAGCTTGCACATAGCTTGAGCATACTAGGGTGGTATCTCGCTAGCCTCCATGAGTGAAGCAAAACATAAATGCAGAAACTCCTCCAGAGTTTTAAAGGAGACTAGAACTAAGAATTTCAGAATAAATCATATCACAAGCATGCAGAAGACAATGTAATACTTTGGGACAATGCACATTACACTCAGAATGACAATTATGCTCTCCTAGTTGGTGCTTTAAAGAAGGTGGAGACTCTCGAACCGTGGCTTTTGTTGGCAAGGTTGAAAACCCGTGGTCGGAAACAAAAACTAAACATGTACCAGAGCTCTTGGTTTTAAAAATAGAGGTAATAATTATTTTTAGAATATGCATATTTCGTCAACGAATGCTAGCAGATAACTCAATCACTTCTTGAGCTGGACAAGTTTCGAGGAACGGCTCCCGCATGAGGACGATCACATCCTCTTAATCTCCTTTGTTTATCACTGCCAAAGTTTTCTGATTTCTCATGAACAAAGCGTGAAGGAGGGTTTGTTTGTTGTATTATCTTTTTGAGCCGGGCGCACTCTATGCCAGTTCCTTCTCGAATTATGGGTTTGCACATTAGGCATGCAATCCCGGGGTGAAACTTGTCCAACTTAAAAAGATCATGAATTAACTACTACTTCCTCATGAGCTAAAACAGAGGCACAAAAAGAGAAATGCTTTTGATTAATTTTGAGATGGTACACGAAAGTCTTCGTTAGGAATGGCAGGTAAATACCATGTATAGGAAGGTATGGTGGACTCATATGGCATAACAGGTTTTAAGGATTTTGGATGCACAAGCAGTCAGTCCGCTTAGTACAGGTGGAGGTTAGCAAAAGACTGGGAAGCGTCCAACTAGAGAGCAATAACGGTCATAATCATGCAGAGCGACAAAGCAACATTGAATCGGGCATGAAAGTGATATAACTATTCTGAAACTCAAAGATCATCAAGGCAGAGCAGACTTTTTAGTCTTAAACATGTGTAAACATGTGCCAAGTCAATCCAAAAATTCTCTAAAGGGAAATACCACCTTAGTATACCAGACTATGAACAGTGCAATGCATGTAAATCATTTCAATAACACATTATATACTCTAGCTATTCGAGACTAGCCACAAGGAAAGCATGAACTACTGGAAGAGCATTGTAAACATAGCATTATGTCGCTACAAGCTGGTCTCTAGATCATAAGTATAGGCATATGTACAAAAGTAGAAACAAGAAGAGTTCATACCGGTCTTCCTTGTTGCTTCCCTTCCGTCGATCTTCGTCATTATTGCCTCGTCACTTGCACGATCGAACGTAGGAAATATAATTAAATGCCATCACGGACTCGAGCTGAACTCTGAAAGCAAAGCAAACTAAAGAGAAAAGGAAATCTTTTTTGATTATTTCAAAGGTTGAACGAAAGCAAAAGAAAGAGAAAATCTTTTTGTTGTTTTTGCAAAGAGAGAAATAAAGAAGAACGGGCAAAAACTTCGAAAAGATCAAAGCGAATAAAACGGATGATACAATGGAAAAGTGAGAGGGGCACGTACTCCGCCAAGCTTAGGCTTTTGGCCTAAGTTGGTAGCAGCTACTGCCCCCAGGAGCCTCCTGCTCCGGGGGAACAGTGGTGAGTCCAAGGGTCGTAGAAGGATGCCGGCGCGTACACCGAACTCCTCGGAGTCTCCCGCGAGGAAGGGTCCGTACGCCAAGCAGAGGAAGACCCTTCACCAAACTCGGTGGCGGTTTCTTCCTGAAAAGGTGGTAACTCACCGTGCTCCTCCTCGTCGGGCACAACCCCCTCCATGGGGTTATGAAACTGATACTGGGCCATGAACTCATCGAACTGGACAACATCAAAGGACCATCCGTTCCTGCGAGAAAAATCAAACAAAAGAGGTGCAGGTAGACGGATCTCGCGTTCCGCGGCAGTTCCGAAACGCAAGATATAAACAAGATTATCCAACTCAGAAGCCATGGTAACAAACTTATGCCTTTTCATAGCAGCAAGATCAAAGCCTAAATAAGTAAAAGGATTATCATCATGGTGTGGGGTGCCTCCAAGATGTTCTAAGATAAGTGTGGCATAAACGCCACCATATAAGTCTCCCTTGTTACCGTTCATAGCAAGGCGTCGAGAAATTAAGGCACCCAGATTATAATCAGACCTCCCTGAGAGGGTTGCTGCCAGGATAGCAATATCCGGAGCATAAATGTTGCTCGTGTTGTCACGAGCTAACACCCCTCTAGCAACATAATATGCAAAATACCTGAGGTGAGGAAATAAGATGCTGGAGATCTTCGACCGATGAATATCCCTCGTACCCATGCTGCAGAGGGAGTTGATGACGGTTTTCAGCTCGGAGGGCTGAGTGGCCATCCTAGCCGTCCTCCCAACGTTTGGCACACCTATTATTTCACAAAACCTTCCCAAAGTCATGGTGATAAGATCATTGTAAATTTTAAACTCAATAGCACCTGAATCAGGATTATATCGGAAACTGTTAATGAAACTGGAGGTGAGTTTTTGATACTGAGTAACACGGCACGTGACGAGCCGTGTCAGACCTACATTAGCACAAAGATTATAAAACTCATCCTTGATTCCCGCAGCTTCAAGGAATTCATCACATGGAAACGTCATTGCACGTGCTAGACTTGTGTCTTCCAACAACTCCAGGGGCACATGATCTTCATTATAGCTCACCCTAGCAGTCGAGGGTGAAGCTGCGGCTCTAGTAACTCGATCGGAGTGCGTGGGCCTCCTCTTCTCAAGCCACCCTTTTGCCCTTCCAAACAAACTCATTTCTGAAATTTTTGGCAATTTACAAAAACAAGGATTAAAACAAGGTGAGTTAAGGCAAACTACTCAACTCACTTGCCCAAGGCATAAACTTGCATCAAAACTTGGATAATAACTTTTTACACATGCATGCAAGCTCATTTATACAGCACCAAGAACTACTAAATACTCACAAATGAAGCCACCAATCAAAAATCTAATTGGAGGGGTGGAGGAGTCACATACCAGGGAGTATTTGCTCAAAATCTCAGCTCAAATGGTGGGCTGTAGAGAGAGATCGAAGAATCGCCTCCAAGAACAGCAAGAACACAAGAACAAGTGCAGAACTCGCGTTTTTGGAGAAAAAGAGAGAGGGAGGAAGAAGACAGCCTGTGGGCGCGGCCAGGGGCTGGGCCGCGCCAGCTGGCCGCCTGGGCCACTGGTGGGTCCCCCTGGCTGGCCCCAGGTCCCTCTGGGTCACTCCCGACGTGGAAATTTTTATTTTTATTTTTCTGGAATTTTTCTGAAAACTTCACTGTTGAATTTTTTTCGAAGTTCAAAAAGCTGCGAAACTCTCTGAAAACTTGAAGCAGTGAGTAGTGTTGTGAAGCTTCAAAACATAAATACTTGGTACTGCAAGTAGAACAAAAACTAAAAACAAATGAAAACATAACAAGCTCAACTTTTTATCTATATAAAACATGTTTATTAGTAAGGTTGATCAAGTCTTACCAACAAACCGGCGATATATAGAGCAAAAAGTCTCACCTCTTACGAAGTAATTACTGAACCTTTACTTGGATGGACATTGTCCACACCATGATAGTTTTGTATTTGTGAGGCACATGTAGTGGACAGTCCCATTCTCCAATCTTCACGGTGTCGATATTCTCTATAGAGTTGAGGCCATGCCTCCTGTCGGTCTTCTTTGGAAAATATACCGTGTGTTCTTTATCATTCACATTGAAGGTGACCTTCCCTTTATTGCAATCAATAACAGCACCTGCGGTGTTAAGAAAAGGTCTACCAAGAATAATGGACATGCTCCCGTCCTCGGGCATGTCAAGCACAACAAAATCAGTAAGAATCAAACAATTAGCAACTTCTACTAGAACATCCTCACAAATACCTATCGGAACGGCGGTTGACTTGTCAGCCATCTGAAGGGAGATATCTGTAGGAATTAGTTTCTCTAAACAAAGCCTCTCGTAAAGAGAGAGAGGCATAACACTCACTCCTGCTCCAAGATCACATAAAGCAGTTTTGACATAATTATTCTTTATGGAGCAAGGAATGGTGGGTATACCTGGATCACCGAGCTTCTCAGGAATCTTGCCTCTGAAAGAGTAGTTAGCAAGCATAGTAGATATTGCTTCATTAGGAACTTTTCTTTTATTAGTAACAATATCTTTCATATATTTTGAATAAGGAGGTAACTTAATAGCCTCAGTCAAAGGGATTTGAAGAAAAAGAGGTTTAATCCACTCACAAAACTTATTGTAATGCTCTTCTTCCTTAGATTTGATGGACTTACCTGGAAAGGGCATGGGTTTCTGTACCCATGGTTCTCTTTCCTTCCCATGTTTTCTTGCGATGAAGTCTTCTTTAGTGTACCTCTTACGTTTGTCAGGTGCTTCTTCTTCTCGAACTTCAGGCGGATCGTTCTTCTCATTATCCTTACCTTCAGGTTCAGCATCGTCTTCAGTCTCAGCATCGGAGATAGATACACTGTTGGGATCAACAACTGGCTCTTCATCTGCAATAGGATCATTAGAATTGCCAGTCTCCTTATGTTTCTTCTTCTTCTTTGGAGAGCCAACAATTTCTTCTTCCTGCATTTGAGAATCTTGCTCGATTCTCCTCGGATGCCCCTCTGGATAGAGAGGATCTTGAGTGCTAGTTTCTTCTCGGGTCTTAATCCCGAAAGCCTGCAAATCATCTTGTTTGGCATTGTTAGCAAGCAAATCTTTTTGCACATTAGAAATTTGGTCAAGCTGAGTTTGAACCATATGAAAATGCTTCACAAGACATTGAATATCATTAACCGTTCTACCTAGAACATCAAGCAATCTTTTGATAGCAAGTGAATTATCATGCAACTGACTTTGTATCCTCTCATTAAAATGATTTTGTTTCATAATAAAATTATCAAACTCATCTAAACATTGATCAGGAGGCTTACCATGAGGGTTGTCACTTGCGTTGAAGTCTAAAAGAGAGTGTACCTCTACCATAGGAGGGTGAGTGGTAGGCTCACACAGCTTCTCAATAGGGGGTAGATTCTTCACGTCTTCAGCTTTAATACCTTTCTCTTTAATAGACTTCTTTGCTTCTCGCATATCTTCAGGGCTTAGAACAAACATGCCCCTCTTCTTTGGTGGTGGAGGTGGTTCAGGGACGGACCAATCTTCATGGTTTTTGGCAATCCTGCCCATCAAATCTTCTGCATCTTTCGGCGTCCTTTTCCTGAAAACACAACCAGCACAACTGTCCAAATAGGACCTGGATTCATCGGTTAGACCAGCATAGAATATATCGATTAATTCGTTCTTAGGGACTTCATGTCCTGGTCTAGCCCGAATCAGACTGCAGTACCTCCCCCAAGCTTTAGGGAGGGACTCATCCTGCAACTGTTTAAAGTTATAAATTCTTTGTAAAGCAGCATGTTGCATGTGAGCAGGAAAGTACTTGTCAACAAAAGAGTGAGCTAAGTCTTGAGGACTCTTAATGGAACCGCATGGGAGTGAATCATACCATGCTTTAGCACCTTCCTTCAAGGAGAAAGGAAGAAGCTTGGTCACATAAAAGTATCGTATCTTCTCATCTGTGGTAAACAGGCCACCCAACTCACCGAGTTTAGTCAGGTGTGTAATAGCATCATCATTTTCTCTGCCATAAAAGGGGTCAGCTTCAACCATAGGTATAAGTGAAAGATCAACAGAGAAATCATAATCAGGATCATCAATGCATATAGGAGATGTAGCAAATTCAGGATTAGGAACGGTTTTGTTCTTCAAAGAGTGTTTCTCAAACAGTTTCTTAATAACTTCAGGGTCAGAGCCAGAAAACTCTGTCAGTTCCCTGCATAAATCTTCATCAAGCATATAGTAATCATCATCAAGGAGTCTCTCCTTGAGTTTACTCAAATCAGGATAATCATAAGTTTCACCAATAGGGTAGCGAGTAACAGGAATTTCAATTCCAGACTTTTTAGCAGCAGCAGCGATCTGTTTCTCAAGAGTATAACAAAGGGAACTAATATCATCAACAGTAGTAGAAGCATTATCAAGAGTATCAGACATAGTAACAGATTCAGTAGGAGCATCATATGGTGGTGGTGAGGCAAACTAACTCATAACAGAAGGTGAATCAAGCGTAGCACTAGTGCTCAGAACAGTACCTCTTCTTGTAGTGGATAGTAAGATCGGAACCTTGGGGTCTCCTTTCTTACCCATAGCGGATGAAGTGCAGCAGGTAGGATACTTCAAGTAGACTTGTAAATATTGCTATGCTCCCCGGCAACGACGCCAGAAAACGGTACTTGATAACCCTCAACCGTAAGGGATCGAGATAGTCTTCGCGGGTAAGAATAACCCAATTTATTGATTCGACACACGGGGAGCCAAAGAGTATTTATAAGCTTTAACAGTTGAGTTGTCAATTCAACCACACCTGAAATATACTAACTTGCAACAAAAGATAAGTGGTAACAGTGATATGATAGTGCTGATAGTAATAGTAAAAGTAAACAACAAAAGTAAATAGCAGTAGTAAATGGCAGAAGTAGCAACTGGTGACAGGCAAGGTTTAAAATACTGTAGGCTAGGGAGATGGATGGTTGGGCGCTGCATGGATGAGGTATATCATGATTCTAACTTGGGGCACGGCACACAGAAAAGTAATGATCATCTAGGCAAATATCAAACATTAGGCATCTATCCCGTAGGTAGTTGTACGTGCTTGCAAGAAGAACTTGCACAACATCTTTTTTCCTACCATCCCGCTACGAACGGGGCCAAAAGGAACTTATGGAGATTAAGGTGCTCCTGTCAAAGAGCACTGGAACAAAGCAATGAACTCAATGGATACATGTAATCCTCAAACTACGGACCATCCCCTTTGGTGTCCCAAGCTGTCACTTTTGGGATCGCCGGTTCCGAACCGTAATAGGTGCAAACAACTCATAGATAGGATCAAGAACACAAATATATTCATGCAAACACATATGGTTCAGATCTGAAATCATGGCACTTGGGCCCTAAGTGTCAAGCATTAAGCATAACAAGTTGAAGCAAAGATGATAAACACCATAGTAGATGATAGGCAACATGCCCCCAATGATCTGACAAACTATTACATGATCTAACTCATCCAATCCCTACCATCCCCTTCGCCTACAGCAGGGGATTACTCACAGATGGAAGGAGAAGTCATGGAGGGATGATGAAGTGGTGATGGTGATGACGATGGCGACGATCTCCCCTCTCCGGAGGCCAAATCAGCCTCCAGATTAGCCCTCCCGAAGAAGAACAGAGGGTGGCGGCGGCTCCGCGACGAAAACTACGAAAAGAACTTCTGATGTGGGGTTTCTCCGTCACGAGCTAAAATACGAGTCGAAGTAGGGCACCAGGGGAGGTGGGGCCCACCCAGGCGACCCCCCGGCGCGGCCAGGGGCTGGGCCGCGCCACCAGGGCGCCTGGGCCCCCCTGGCCCCCCTCTGGTCCCTCTTCTGGCTCCTGGTTCCTTCGGGTGCGTGGATTTTCTGTGATTTTTCGTGGATTTTTCTGAGATACCTAAAAATCCGTTTTCCTGCACACAATAAAACCATACAGGCAGCTCTGCTGAAAACAGTGTCAGTACGGGTTAGTTTAGTTCAAATCATGCAAGAATGAGGTCAAAACAATATCAAAAGTGTTTGGAAAAGTAGATACGTTTGAGACGTATCAGTGGCCCACAAGAAATCGGAAAAGAGTAAGGTGATGTCTGAGAGAAACAAGAAAAATGCTGCGAAGAAGCAGTATCACCATTGCACAGGGTCAGGTGGCTACCTCAAAGCCCGGTCGTTGTGGGACAAGGCCGAGAATGACCTGCTTGCTCAAGGGGTCGAACCACAGACATTGCATTGGCCAGACCGTTCAAGGACTTGGTTCTTCGGAGTTGGGGGAACCTTGGACCCTGTTACAGGGAAGTGCGTTTGGACAGACGAGCAACTTGCAATACCCATCACGCATCTTCAGTTCTATATCGATGCAGCACAGCAAGGGACGTTTGTTCCCGACAGAGAGAACGACGAGCTCACAATGGCCCTCGGGAATCCTGAGCACCCTGGGCGGACACAAGGCACGCGAGGCTCCCTTTCATGGAAGGCTGGGTTTCCCGACGCAGGCGGTTACAAATGCCGGGATAGGAAGAAGAAAGTGGATCAGACCACTATGCAAGCGCTGCACGCAAGAGTAAAAGCGCTAGAGGACGAACGAGAAGTATCTCGCAGCAAGCAACTTGTCGAAGCTACCCCACCATCTCAGCAGAAAAGCAGCGTGGCTTCCACCGAGTTGCCTGAGGAGCCTGTCTTGGATGCCCCTGCTAGCTACCCCGTGGATGCTATCATGGAGTCTCAACATTGCCACCTTATGACGCAATGGATGCAATTTAAAGTCAAGGCGGCTGTAGGCTCTGTTTTTCCTTCTGAACCTGGCGCAACTTTTCACTGCCGCCCGATTCCAGAAGGATATGCTAGGGTGATGGTGGATCAAATAACGGAGGGGTTTGAGGATCTCGAGCTTGACCACCCTACCGGTGAAGGGGAGACTCGGCTGGGTTCTTCTCTGAAGACTCCATGCCTATGGCGGAAGGACCTCATCAACCTTGTGAACAGGACGCCTTCGGCGAGTCAGCGCACTCCGCCTCCTCCTTCGGCAAGGGATCAGCACACTCCATCTCCTTCTCCTGGTGATCAGGCGCGTGGCGGCACTCCGCCTCCTTCTCCACATGCGCCGGCGCGTTCGAGCAGCCCGCCTCCTTCTCCGCCTGTGCCAGCGCGTCCGAGCAGCCCACCTCCTCCTCCGCCTGCGCCAGCACGTCCGAGCAGCCCGCCTCCTCCTCCGCCTTGTCAGCAAGGCATGAAGAGAGCCGCCGACGCTCCGGCTGCTCCGGCGCATGGTAGCACCCTGCCTCCTCCTCCGCCTCGTAAGCAACAAAAGAAGGCAGCCGCTGGGACTGCTCAGGCGTCTAGCAGTACAACCAGAGGCAGGAGGCAATATAGATACAATCCATCTCTCAGGCCCTTAAAGAAGTTACCATACGAGAGGACCGACGAGGAGAACGCGGAAGTGAAGGACTTTTTTGCAAAGAAACATGTACCTCCAAAGCAGAAGATAGATCCGGCGAGAGTGAAGCGCACTATTGATGCCGTGAAGAAACCACCACCGTCTCCGCCAAAAACGAACTATGAGCGCATTATTCAAAATTCATATGTCGAAGCATCGCGGTCGGGAAGTACTTGCAGTGATCACAGGCTAGCACAGAAAAAAAGTGGGAAACAAATTCCCCAGCTCGGCAAACAAGAGAACCAATCGTGCCCCCCGCTCAAGGTGCCTAGCGACATCGTCCCTCATCATCCGGGGATGGCGCCCGGTACCAATCTTGCAGATTACCTGACTGATGATGTACTTCCTGATGTGTTAGAGGTGGATGATCACAAATATCGGTACAAGAAGCCTCTCGCCAAAGATGCCAGAACTCTAACCACGATGATGCGAAGATTGCATGACTGGTACATGGAAACCTGCAGAGACTCTGGTGGCCAGGATACTCTGATGCTGAAAGTTAATGAGGAGCACGACCTCGTTGGAATTGATATGTTGTCTATTACATTTGAGGAGTTCTTCAACTTTTTCAATCAGAAGGCCCTCGATAAACCAACGATCACTTGCTACTGTCTGTAAGTACTAGTTCTATCGTTAATTAAGTCTCTATATATATCTCAGCTCTTCATATTGCAAGTATACTTCATTGCAAGTATATATAATTATCCACATTATATTATGCAAGTTGAAGATCGTCGAATGTAGAAAAGCTAATATCTATGATATTGGCTTCATTAACACAAATCTCATAGATGAATATCAGGTTCAATTTCATGCCAAAGAAGCCGAGGCCAACTTGCTACAATCGTTGATAGTAAATCAAAACAAAGATAAAATACTCTTTCCTTACAAGTTCAAGTGAGTGTTATTGTCTTGTTCATATTCGGTTTCCCTTAATTATATATTACTCGAGGTTATAGTAATTAATGTAATTGATGAGTTGTATGCATGCGTGCGCAGATTCCACTATATTCTCCTAGAGATTAAACTTGAGGAGGGACTAGTAACCGTCTTAGACTCGAGACGAAAAGATCCCGAGGACTATGCGGACATGTCTAAAATGCTCAACAAGTAAGTTCAATCGATCGTTACCACACCATATCGGCAACTTTGTTCATTTCCTGATATAAAGTAATTGTTTTCTTTGTCTCGCAGGGTTTGGAAAGAATTCGCCAAAAAGTTCCGGCAATGCCGCGGAAACTGCGATGTATTTACCCGAAAGTAAGTACTACTAGCTAGCTAGTTCCGCGCATCTCCCGTTGACTCTAGCTATACTTTCATCAATGCCTTTATAATGCTTCATTGTCAGTTTGATTGACCTCTATTTCTTTTAAAGTGCTTGTGGCAGGAAGCCGGGAATAATTACTGTGGATACTACGTCTGCGAGTTCATCTACAACACAACGGCCAAGAATAGGCGGGGCTACTCTAAAAGACAATTTGAGGTGCGTAAGCAAAAATATTCACAATTTTATTTTATTACCATCATTTCTGTTGATTTTAATTCATATATATATGTATTGACCCCCTTCTTCAAATTAGATGTGGCAGATGCGGGATGAACTCCTACCACAAGATCGCATATGGGCAATTCAAGAGGAATTGGCGGGATTCTTTCTTGATCACGTCATCAATAAAGCCGGAGAATACCATCTGGAAATTGAGTTACGATGTTAGGGAATTTAGTAAGATACCGTCTGCGAGTTAGGAAATTGAGTTATATTGTATGTATGTAGCCAGTAGCGTCGGATAGATATAGGAAAACTTGTTGTTCTACCTATCTCTCTCGGAGAAGGAGAGAGGTCGATCTTCTGTACTTAATGATTTCCTTCATTTGCTTACTAGCTAGCGTGTCGAGTCCTCCGATCTATACGTATATATATAGTACGTAGCGTCGACCAAGCACGGAGATAAGAGAGGCCACTTCTCTCTATTAGCGGGCTAACACAATATATGAAACCCCTAAATTAACCCTACAAAACCCCCAAACCCCTCCCCCCTTTCAGAAAAAAAAACAAAAACCCTAGCCACTGAACTGCTGACGCGTGGAAGCTTATTTGTCCCGGTTGGTGCTACCAACCGGGACAAAAGGCCCCCCTGCGTGGGCAAACCGCAGTGGCCACATGGAACCCCATCTGCCCCGGTTCATATAAGAACCGGGACTAATGGTCCAGGGCATTTGTATCGACCATTTAGTCCTGGTTCCCCAACCGGGACAAATGGCCCTTACGAACCGGGACAAATGGCCATTTTTCTACTAGTGCCATTTCACAACCGAACAATTGTATATATGCATCTTGTTCCTCTTTGGCTTTCCAAACCAAAACAATTCGCTCTTGTGAAAATTAATTTTTAACCCTGACAATTGTTTAAAAAAGCAAAGTGCTAGTTTCATATTTATAGCCTTTGCAAGGTTATGTCCCATGAAGATAAGAATGTCATCAGCATAGTGTAGTATGGAGACCCGCCCCCATCGACAAGATGAGGAACAAGTCCCCCTACTTGGCCATTCTCCTTGGCCCTACCGATAAGAACGACCAACATATCTGCCACTATGTTGAAAAGAATAGGAGACATCTTAAGCCCTTATGAATAGGAAAATAATGACCTATGTCATCATTGACCTTAATCCCCATGCTACCTTTTTGAATAAAGGAGTTCACCTATTTCCTCCACGCTTCACTGAACCCCTTCATGTGCGTAGCCTGCCGAAGGAAGGGCCATTTGACCTTATCATACGCTTTCTTGAAATCCACCTTGAAGATCACCCCATCTAGTTGCTTAGAATGGATTTCATGTAGAGTTTCGTGTAAGACAACAATCCCCTCGAGGATATGTCTCCCTGGCATGAAAGCAGTCTGATTTTGTAACACTGAATGGGCAATCTGCATCAATCTATTCGTGCCGACTTTAGTGAAGATTTTCAAACTCACATTCAAAAGAAAAATCGGCCTAAACGGCTCGATACGCACTGCCTCCTCCTTCTTTGTCCACAATGTTATCGTTCCAAATTTAAGGTGGTAAAACTGCAGGTGGCGGAGGAGGGGGAAGAGCAGGGGCCCCAGGACGGGGTCGGTCGAGCTTCGGCTAAGCTTGATGGAGAACCCCTCGCCATTGAACTAGATCTGCGCCGTGCCCTGCAACTTTTGGAAGGAGTGCGACACAGGAAGCGCATGCGAACTGGCCTTGAGCGAATCAGGGACAGCTCGTCGACCACGATAGGCCTGCCAAGCATAGTGGTCGCCGCAATTAGGCGATCCACCCTGCGCTGCTTGGGAGGCACCCCCCACAGCTTGACCCAGACCTCCGGCATTGTTTCCCCCTTCGGCTCGACAAGAACTGCATCACGAATGTCCACTTTGATGTTTTTGAGGGAGAGGTAGAGCTTGCTGCTGCGAGTAGCCATCCGTAATATCGCTGGGTCAAGGAACACCACCTCCAATACCAGGCGCCTTCAAACAGGTGTGGCAGCTCCACCTCAAGGAGCTCCTTCAAGAGCATGCCCGGGGCCGCAGACAGAATGTCGGCGCTGGTCCCGAACAAGCCATACGGACCCTCGTCCGCATCTTCAGTGTACTGCAGATAGAAGAAACCCTCCCAGGGGATCGCATGGCCCATGGTCTGGAGCAAGAGGGCTTCCCGCGGGATGGGCAGTGAGCAGAGGCGTGGCCCACCTGGCTGCACACCACGCACAACGTCTTGAACTTGCAGGTGCTTTGGAAATGCCCCACTCGCCCGCACTTGAAGCACTCCGGACTGTCCGCCTCTTCGACAGGGATAGGCTCCGCCACCGTGCCCTTGGACGAGGAGGGGCCCGCTGGCAGCGACATTAGAGGCTGCTTGGAGGAAGTGTTGAACCAGGATAGCACGAGATAGCCAGATTTAAAGCATCGTGAGAATTTGTTATAAGAAAAAAAAATACATGATTAAAAGCATTGTTTCCGAAGGGGGCAACTACATCGTGTTAGAACATGAGAGTTTCGGTTTCCATCAGGTTGATCCATGGCATGGAAAAGTAAAGTACAAGAAAATTGTCAAAAAGAGTCACGGGTGCTGCATGCATGAAGGTGTGCTTGCTGCTACATGTATGAGAAGACTAAAAAAGGGATTGCGTCTCGTGTTCTTTGCATGGTATGCTAAGAAGAAGACATGATGGTTGAAGGTGTTGTTGTTTGACATGGCTGATAAAGGGGAAATGAGGTCTAAGGTTAGAAGGAGCCTGAGGTGCGACGTACAAGGATCATGCATATAAAGGGCATTAAGCAATGCACACAGATGTGCGGGACAAACATGCCGCAAGGTGCAACATGGTTACAGTCAGATAAGTTTCGCCTGGGTCAGGATGGATAGTCTGATGGATTGACCTGGATGTCGGTCAAAGTAGAAGACGGCAATGATTTAGCGACGACGACATAGGAGCGTGATGCTGAAGGTGACCGACTTCCGGGGCATGGAAATACGTGGCGAACGTCTAAGGGCATGTGTGGCTTCGCCAAGCCTATGACACGTGGTTGATTCAAGATGGTGCACACAAGGGAGCTTTAAGTCAATGGGGCGCAGGATAGCATGACCAGCTACATGGAGTCATGTTGAAGGTGGAGCTGGAGTCTGGCGGAAGACTTCACTCTGAGCTGATGGAGGGGCTAAGGCATAAGAATTCAGAGAGTTGAAGCCTATTTCAGCGGGATAGCAAGAGATACATGGGCCGGACTGGGTACCAGTGGTGTGATGGAGACGTGATACTTGGCATTGGTCGGTGATGATCGGTGGTTCTCTGTAGGGGGGGGGTCAGTGATGTGGGTTTGTGACCTTGGCAGACTCGACCAGGACAGCAAAGGCACGACGCGGTGATAGCGACTAGGCGTGCGGTAAGCACAGGACACGACGACATGCCAAGGCATTGGTGGTCAGACATGCGGTCAGACAAAGTGTGCGGAAAGTGTTGAAGCAGTGTTGGCGAGTACCAGGTTCAAGTTGGTGACTAGATCTATTGGGTTTGACATGTCAGATGTGTTGGGGAACGTAGTATTTCAAACATTTCCTGCGATCACGCAAGGTATATCTAGGAGAATCATAGCAACGAGGGGGGAGAGTGTGTCCACGTACCCTCGTAGACCGAAAGCGGAACCGTTTAGTAACATGGTTGATGTAGTCGAACGTCTTCATGATCCAACCAATCCAAGTACCGAACGTACGGCACCTCCGTGTCCAGCACACGTTCAGCATGATGATGTCCCTCGAGCTCTTGATCCAGTTGAGGACGAGGGAGAGTTCCGTCAAGACGACGGCGTGGCGACAGTGTTGATGATGTGATCTACGCAGGGCTTCGCCTAAGCACTACGACAATATGACCTGAGGTGGAATCTGTGGAGGGGGGCACCGCACACGGCCAAACAACTGTTAACTTGTGTGTTCTAGGGTGCCCCCTGCCTCAGTATATAAAGGAGCAAGGGGGAGGCCGGCCGGCCCCTATAGGGCGCGCCCAAGGGGGCAATCCTACTCCTACTAGGAGTAGGAATCCCCCTTTCCTAGTCCAACTAGGAGAGGAAGGAAAGGAGGGAGAAGAGAAGGAAGGAGGGGGCGCCGCCCCTCCCCTTAGTCCAATTCGGACTAGGCCGATGGGGGGGCGCACGGCCAGCCCTTGGCTGCCTTCCTCTCTCTCCCCTAAAGCCCAATAAGGCCCATTACTTCCCCGGTGGTTCCGATAACCCTTGCAGCACTCCGATATTTATCCGGTGACCCCCGGAACTCAACCGGTGTCCGAATAATATCGTCCAATATATCATTCTTTATGTCTCGACCATTTCGAGACTCCTCGTCATGTTCGTGATCTCATCCGGGACTCCGAACAAACTTCGGTCATAAAAAACACATAAGTCATAATACAAATCGTCATCGAATGTTAAGCGTGCGGACCCTACGGGTTCGAGAACTATGTAGACATGACCGAGACATACCTCTGGTCAATAACCAACATCAGAATCTAGATGCTATATTGGCTCCTACATATTCTACGAATATCTTTATCGGTCAAACCACATAACAACATACAACCTGGTTAATAGACGTATGCTCTCGCCAAATAGACAGACTGGCAGCGGCTTTTCTTTCTCCTGAAGAAAGAAAAGGCGATCTAACTTCTGCCGCCAGCAGACTCGCCTCCGCCACCGGCCTCCGGCGGCTCCCCTCCGCCGGCGACTTCGGTCATCGGTGGTGAGGGGGGTCGCCGGATCCACGCGTGTGGATCGTTTTTAAGCTCTCGTAGTTTAGGTTTTTAGGTTGTTCATCGCTTTTGCTTCGGCGGCGGTGATGGTGGCGCTGAATAAATTTTCTTCAGATCCTACTCCGACGAGGCGATCGGTCCTTTGGTTGGGGATGGATTTGGAAATCAGTCTGTTCAAGCAAGGATGGCGTGGCGGCGGCGACATCCTCGTGGTGGACCTGTGTCCTTGGGCTCCGCCATTGTGACGGCGTTTGCTCCAGCGCCGGCGCGGAGCTTGGGAGGTAGTCCAGGAGCAGATGCAGATTATGGTCTGCATCGGCGGCATCTGGAAGATGGTGAATCGTGTGCTGGGTTCGTGGTTCGTGGATGGCAGGTATGGTTTTCTCCTCCGACGTCTTAGTCATGTGGGGGTGCCAGATCTGGAGTTCGATGGCGTGTCCGGGGTGTTGCCCCGGTCTGATTCGTTCAACGGTAATGGTTTCGCTTTTGGTGAACCACCTTGGAGGTCCGCAAAGCTGCATATCAGCGATGGAGCCGCTTCGAGTTCGGATGTGAAGGTGATCCATCATTGTTTCCTTTGGTGGCTGCTATGGTGGTCCCAGAGGCCTGTGACGGGCGTTGGTGTCAAGTTCAGAGGTTTCTTCGGTCTTGATTGTAATTTTACTTCTTGGCTGTTATTCCTTTGTGCAAAGGCTAGCGTTTTGTTGTCTTTTTAGTTTTGCCAGGTTGGTTTGTACGTGCCTTGTACTATAATCCTTATGATATAAATGAGACACGTATTACCATGCAAAAAAAAGATGGAGATTAATATGATGGAAGATAGACCCGGGGGCCATAGGTTTCACTAGTGGCTTCTCTCAAGATAGCAGATTCTATGGTGGGTGAACAAATTACTATCGAGCAATTGATAAAAAAGCGCATAGTTATGAGAATATCTAGGCATGATCATGTATATAGGCATCACGTCCATGACAAGTAGAACGAAACGATTCTGCATCTACTACTATTACTCCACACATCGACCGCTATCCAGCATGCATCTAGAGTATTAAGTTCATAAGAACAGAGTAACGATTTAAGCAAGATGACATGATGTAGAGGGATAAACTCATGCAATATGATATAAACCCCATCGTTTTATTCTTGATGGCAACAATACAATACGTGCCTTGCTGCCCCTGCTGTAACTGGGAAAGGACACCACAAGATTGAACCCAAATCTAAGCACTTCTCCCATTGCAAGAAAGATCAATCTAGTAGGCCAAACCAAACTGATAATTCGAAGAGACTTGCAAAGATATTTAAATCATGCATATAAGAATTCAGAGAAGAACCAAATATTGTTCATAGATAATCTTGATCATAAACCCACAATTCATCAGATCTCGATAAACACACCGCAAAAAGAATTACATCGAATAGATCTCCAAGAAGATTGAGGAGAACTTTGTATTGAGATCCAAAGAGAGAGAAGAAGCCTTCTAGCTAATGACTATGGACCCGAAGGTCTGTGGTAAACTACTCACAACTCATCGGAGAAGCTATGGTGTTGATGTAGAAGCCCTCCGTGATCGATGCCCCCTCCGATGGAGCTTCGGAACAGGCCCCAAGATGGGATCTCACGGGTACAGAAGGTTGCGGCGGTGGAAATAGGATTTCGTGGTGCTCTCGGATATTTTCAGGGTATATGAGTATATATAGGACGAAGAAGTATGTCGGTGGAGCTACGAGGGGCCCACGAGGGTGGGGGCACGCCTACCCCCCTGGGCGCGCCCTCCTGTCTTGTGGCCACCTCGTGGCTTCACTGGTGTGTACTCCAAGTCTTCTGGATTGCGTTTGTTCCAAAAACGATCCTCGCGAAGGTTTCATTCCGTTTCTGCGAAACACTGAAATAGGCAAAAAAAAATAGCAATTTGCACTGGGCCTTGGGTTAGTAGGTTACTCCCAAAGATAATATAAAAGTGTATAATAAAGCCCATTAAACATCCAAAACAGATAATATAATAGCACGGAACAATAAAAAATTATAGATACGTTGGAGATGTATCATGGTCGGGCATTGAGCCTTACTCAAGTTCACACCTTGTAACACAGGCAAGAACCCTGTATTTGACTGAGCCATTTTGAATTTCTTCAAAACTTTATCAAGGTATGTGCTTTGTGAAAGTCCAATTAAGAGCCTTGATCTTTCTCTATAGACCTTGATGCCCAATATATAAGCAGCTTCACCGAGGTCTTTCAATGAAAAATTCTTATTCAAGTATCCTTTTATGCCATCCAGAAATTTTACATCATTTCCAATCAAGAATATGTCATCCACATATAATATCAGAAATGCTACAGAGCTCCCACTCACTTTCTTGTAAATACATGCTTCTCCAAAAGTCTGTATAAAACCATATGCTTTGATCACCTCATCAAAGCGTATATTCCAACTCCGAGATGCTTGCACCAGTCCATAAATGGATCGCTGGAGCTTGCACACTTTATTAGCACCTTTAGGATTGACAAAACCTTCTGGTTGCATCATATACAACTCTTCTTTGAGATATCCATTAAGGAACGCAGTTTTGACATCCATTTGCCAGATTTCATAATCATAAAGTGCGGCAATTGCTAACATGATTCAAACAGACTTAATCATCGCTATGGGTGAGAAAGTCTCATCGTAGTCAACTCCTTGAACTTGTCAAAAAACTTTTGCGACAAGTCGAGCTTTGTAGACAGTAACATTACCATCGGCGCTGGTCTTCCTCTTAAAGATCCATTTATTTTCAATTGCTTGCCGATCATCGGGCAAGTCAACCAAAGTCCACACTTTGTTCTCATACATGAATTCCATCTCAGATTTCATGGCCTCAAGCCATTTTGTGGAATCTGGGCTCATCATCGTTTCCTCCTAGTTCGTAGGTTCATCATGGTCTAGTAACATGACTTCCAGAACATGGTTACCGTACCACTCTGGCGCGGAACGTACTCTGGTTGACCTACGAGGTTCAGCAGTAACTTGATCTGAAGTTTCATGATCATCATCATTAGCTTCGTCACTAATTGGTGTAGGAATCACTGTAACTGATTTCTGTGATGAACTACTTTCCAATTCGGGAGGAGGTACAATTACGTCATCAAGTTCTACTTTCCTCCCACTCACTTCTTTCGAGAGAAACTCCTTCTCTAGAAAGGATCCATCCTTAGCAACGAATATCTTGCCTTCGGATCTGGGATAGAAGGTGTACCCAACAGTTTCTTTTGGGTATCCTATGAAGACACATTTCTCCGACTTGGGTTCGAGCTTATTAGGTTGAAGCTTTTTCACATAAGCACCGCAGCCCCAAACTTTAAGAAACGACAACTTAGGTTTCTTGCCAAACCACAGTTCATAAGGTGTCGTCTCAACGGATTTAGATGGTGCCCTATTTAACGTGAATGCAGCTGTTTCTAAAGCATAACCCCAAAACGATAGTGGTAAATCGGTAAGAGACATCATAGATCGCACCATATCTAATAAAGTACGATTACGATATTCGGACACACCATTACGCTGTGGTGTTCCAGGTGGCGTGAATTGTGAAACTATTCCACATTGTTTCAAATGAAGACCAAACTCATAACTCAAATATTCGCCTCCGCGATCAGATCGTAGAAACTTTATTTTCTTATTACTATGATTCTCTACTTCACTCTGAAATTCTTTGAACTTTTCAAATGTTTCAGACTTGTGCTTCATCAAGTATATATACCCATATATGCTCAAATCATCTGTGAAGGTCAGAAAATAACGATACCCGCCGCGAGCCTCAACACTCATTGGACCGCATACATCAGTATGTATGATTTCCAATAAGTCAGTTGCTCGCTCCATTCTCCGCAGAACGGAGTTTTAGTCATCTTGCCCATGAGGCATGGTTCGCAAGCACCAAGTGATTCCAAAAGTCCATCAACATGGAGTTTCTTCATGCACTTTACCCCAATATGACCTAAACGGCAGTGCCACAAACAAGTTGCACTATCATTATACACTTTGCATCTTTTGGCTTCAATATTATGAATATGTGTATCACTACGATCGAGATCCAACAAAAGTAGACCATTCATTAAGGGTGCATGACCATAAAATATATTATTCATATAAATAGAACAACCATTATTCTCTAATTTAAATGAATAACCATCTCGCAACAAACAAGATCCAGATATAATGTTCATGCTCAACGCTGGCACCAAATAACAATTATTTAGGTCTAAAACTAATCCCGATGGTAGATCTAGAGGTAGCGTGCCGACGGCGATCACATCGACTTTGGAACCATTTCCCACGCGCATCATCACCTCGTCTTTAGCTAATCTTCGTTTAATCCGTAGCCCTTGGTTCGAGTTACAAATATTAGCAACCGAACCAGTATCAAATACCCAGGTGCTACTACGAGCATTAGTAAGGTACACATCAATAACATGTATATCAAATATACCTTTATTCACTTTGCCATCCTTCTTATCCGCCAAATACTTGAGGCAGTTTCGCTTCCAGTGACCAGTCCCTTTGCAGTAGAAGCACTCAATTTCAGGCTTAGCTCCAGACTTGGGTTTCTTCGCCGGATTAGCAACTGCCTTGCTATTCTTCTTGAAGTTCCCCTTCTTTCCCTTGCCCTTTTTCTTGAAACTAGTGGTCTTGTTAATCATCAACACTTGATGCTCCTTTTTGATTTCTACCTCTGCAGCTTTGAGGATAGCGAAGAGCTCGGGAATTGTCTTTGCACCCCGTGCATATTATAGTTCATCACGAAGCCTTTATAGCTTGGTGGCACTGATTGAAGAACTCTATCAATACCACTATCTTCATCAACTTTGCATCCAAGTTGAGTCATGTGATTGTAGTGCCTAGACATTCTGAGTAAGTGTTCACTGGTAGAACTGTTGTCCTCCATCTTGCAGCTATAGAACTTATTGGAGACTTCATATCTCTCAATTCGGGCATTTGCTTGAAATATTAACTTCAACTCTTGGAACATCTCATATGCTCCATGACGTTCAAAACGTCTTTGAAAACCCGATTCTAAGCCGCAAAGCATATCACACTGAACTATCGAGTAGTAATCAGCTTTGCTCTGCCAGACGTTCATAACGTCCAGTGTTGCATCTGCAGCGGGCTTTTCACCTAGCGGTGCTTCCAGGACATAATTCTTCCGTGCAGCAATGAGGATAATCCTCAAGTTACGGACCCAGTCCGTGTAGTTGCTACCATCATCTTCCAACTTAGCTTTCTCTAGGAACGCATTAAAATTTAAGGGAACGGTAGCACGGGCCTTTGATCTACAACAACATAGATATGCGAAAACTACCATGACTAAGTTCATGATAAATTAAAGTTCAATTAATCATATTACTAAAGAACTCCCAATTAGATAGACATCCCTCTAGTCATCTAAATGATCACGTGATCCAAATTAGCTAAACCATGTCCGATCATCACGTGAGATGGAGTAGTTTTCAATGGTGAACATCTTCTGTTGATCATATCTACTATATGTTTCATGCTCGACCTTTCAGTCTCCAGTGTTCCGAGGCCATGTATGTACATGCTAGGCTCGTCAAGTTTAACCCGAGTATTCTGCATGTGCAAAACTGTCTTACACCCGTTGTATTTGAACGCAGAGCTTATCACACCCGATCATCACGTGGTGTCTCGGCACGACAAACTGTCGAAACGGTGCATACTCAGGGAGAACACTTGTACCTTGAAATTTTGTAAGGGATCATCTTATAATGCTACCACCGAATTAAGCAAAATAATAAGCATAATAAGATAAACATCACATGCAATCAAAATATGTGACATGATATGGCCATCATCATCTTGTGCTTTTGATCTCCATCTCCAAAGCATCGTCATGATCTCCAATGTCACCGGCTTAGCACCATGATCTTCATCGTAGCTTTGTGGTCGTCTCGCCAACTAGTGCTACTACTAGTGTCGCTAACTCATAGTGATAAAGTAAACAATTACATGGCTTTCGCAATTCATACAATAAAGAGACAACCATAAAGCTCTTGTCGGTTGCCGATAATTTACAAAACATGATCATCTCATACAATAATGTATAACTCATCACTTCTTGACCATATCACATCACAACATGCCCTGCAAAAACAAGTTAGACGTCCTCTACTTTGTTGTTGCAAGTTTTACGTGGCTGCTATGGGCTTAGCAAGAACCGTTCTTACCTATGGATCAAAACCACAATGATTTTTCGTCAAGTGTGATGTTTTAACCTTCAACAAGGACCGGGCGTAGTCACACTCGATTCAACTAAAGTTGGAGAAACTGACACCCGCCTGCCACCTATGTGCAAAGCACGTCGGTAGAACGAGTCTCATGAACACGGTCATATAATGTCAGTCCGGGCCGCTTCATCCAACAATACCGCATAATCAAAGTATGACATGCTAGTAAGCAGGATGGCTATTATCGCCAACAACTCACTGTGTTCTACTCGTGCAAATCATCTACGCATAGACCTAGCTCATGATGCCACTGTTGGGGAACGTAGTTTTTAAAAATTTCCTATGATCACGCAAGATCTATCTAGGATAAGCATAGCAACGAGCGGGGAGAGTGTGTCCACATACCCTCATAGACCAAAATCAGAAGCGTTTAGTAACACGGTTGATGTAGTCGAACGTCTTCACGATCCAACCGATCCAAGTACCGAACGTATGACACCTCCGTGTTCAGCACACGTTCAGCACGATGACGTCCCTCGAGCTCTTGATCTAGTTGAGGATGAGGAAGAGTTCTATCAGCATGACGGCATGGCGACGGTGTTGATGATGTGATCTGTGGCACCCCGGCTCAGAGCAACCGGTTTACCCTGCATTGCCAGCCCAGAGACCTTGTCTTCTGGCAACACATAACATCTTGGTACAGAAAACAACCGTTTTATTGATACTAGCGGATCAAAGTTTTACATTACAACAGGGAGCGAGGCCAGGCGGCACACACGGTGCGGCTGGACAATATGTACATTATTTAATGAACATAAAAGGCCTCGGTCATAACAACTATGCGGCAGCGGAACGACTTCGTAGCGGAACTCCATAGCACAGGGACACCGATGTGGACACAATCTAGACTTGGACAGCACTCCTTTCCAGCGAAACTTTCCTGAAATCTGGATGACACGCTAGATCAGTACATTGAATGTACTTGCAAGCTTACAACAAACAAAATCATAATGACAAACAATATCATGATAATTATTCAATTATTAAAATGCAATACCAAACATGAGTATGAGTATAACCAACATGCTGTGCTCACGCCTTTGTGAATACAGTCCCTCGGACTGACTTACCAACGGTGATCATTCGTGATACATCACATTGTTCATCTCAACATAACAATTCTCGTGATCTTTCCGGCGATCACAACCCTGACCATAATTGGTCTCAATCATCCCGGTGGCTCTTCCACCATCTTTAACAGTGCAAAGTTCATAACTTAGTGAATAAAATTTTATTAAATGTTGACCCATGGTGTGACTTACTTTCGAGCGTGTCCGTGACCGTGGACTCGGCTATCGATAGATTAATTACACTCTGCAGAGGTAGTGCATTGTACCCACAACACGAAACCCATGGCCTCGCTATCCCATTCGAGTGGACCAACGGCGTTCCAACGAAACTCTTCCATTGCCACGACACTTTCCCGGCCACTCCGACTCATTCCCCACCGGAATAGTCCTGGGTGGCCCCGTGCATACCAAAGGCACACCGACCACCGTCGTGGCCAAACATAAACTGTCCCAAACGGGGACTCGGTACCATAAACTCAACAACAGGCACACAAGGTTATGTCTGCTTACTGGGCCAGGGTACCGCACGCCCATAACCTTCCCTACTTGGATGTACCGACTAGAGGCATGACACCGGACCGAATAAAGACCTTCCCACAAAGGCAAATGTGGTTGCACTGGGAAAAACTTGATTCAGTGGCACCATGACCCGGTCAACAATTTATTCATGTTGAGTTATTAGCAGGTTCAACTTAAAGAAATAACCGGTGTTATAAAATGCCATGCAAATGCACCATACCAATATGAATTAACGTAAAGAACTGGATCAACTTTACCATACTAAGTGCAAGCATCACAACTTCCAATATTCTTCTGGTTATGATTTACTTTCAATTAAAAACAGAATATATTCTAACAAAATTTTACCATAGTTCTTATGCAAGAAAATAACTTCACATAACTATTTATATTCATACCCATATTATTTCTCCATGACCCAACTTTCTTCTAGTTATATTAACAACTTAAATCAACTTCCAACTTTCTGTAAACTAAATATAACAACTAAATACATCAACCAACATAATGTAATTAACAAAAATAATTCATGTGCATGGATTAAATCATTTATTCAAGTTGGAAAATCACAAATATTGCAATGGCACCATGAAAATGTTGTTGTGGCTTGCCTTAGTGCAAATGAGGTTCACAAGCCTCCTGGTGATCCTCAAGACAAGCTTCACCTTCTAAAAAGATTTAAAAGTACAAAAAGAAAATATCAAGAACCATTCAAAAATTCACCAGAAAATCCACACAGCACAGAAAAGTCTCATCTTTGGTGTGCTGCAAGATTTCTTTAATAAGAACACAATGCAAACAGAATCAATTCATTTGGACTTATGGTTAAAAAGTTATTGTAGTTTGAAGTGTTCTGGAATATATATAAATTTGAAATTTAAATAAACAGACTGGGAAAGGGGGTGATGTCGAAGGCGTAAAGGCCCAGGGCGCCACCACTCGTACCGCTTCACGCGAGTACAGAGAGGCTGACTAGCGGGCCCCGCTAGTCAGGTGAGGGGGGGAGAGGGAGAAGACCAGGGGCGGCCGTGGCCTCGCCGGAGCGCACGCCGGCGACGCGAGCTCCTTGGCCAAGATGGGAGGGATAGTGTTGGGGAACGTAGTATTTTAAAATTTTCCTACGATCACGCAAGATCTATCTACCAGATGCATAGCAACGAGAGGGAAGAGTGTGTCTACGTACCCTCGTAGACCGGAAGCGGAAGCGTCAAGTGACGCGGTTGATGTAGTCGAACTTCTTCGCGATTCAACCGATCAAGCACCGAACGTACGGCACCTCCGCGTTCAGCACACGTTCAGCTTGATGACGTCCCACGAGCTCTTGATCCAGTTGAGCTTCACGGGAGAGTTTCGTCAGCACGACAGCGTGGTGACGGATATGATGTATCTACCGGCGCAGGGCTTCGCCTAAGCACTGCGACGGTATGACCGAGGTGTGTTTCTGTGGAGGGGGGCACTGCACACGGCTGGAACAATTCAACTTGTGTCTCCTAGGGTGCCCCCTGCCCCCGTATATAAAGGAGCAAGGGAGATGCCGGCCCTAGAGGGGGCGCGCCAAGTGTGGGGAGTCCTACTAGGACTCCCAAGTCCTAGTAGGATTCCCCTTTCCTTTCCGGAGTAGGAGAGAAGGAAAGAGGTGGAGAGGGGGAAGGAAAAGGGGGCTGCACCCCTTGTCCAATTCGGACCAGAGGGGGGGCACGTGCCTCCTTCCTTTTGGCCTTTCTCCTCTATTCCCGTATGGCCCAATAAGGCCCATATACTCCGAAAAATACCCGAATCACTCGGAACCTTTCCGATGTCTGAATATAGTCGTCCAATATATCGATCTTTACGTCTCGACCATTTCGAGACTCCTCGTCATGTCCCCGGTCTCATCCGGGACTCCGAACTCCTTCGGTACATCAAAACTCATAAACTCATAATACCGATCGTCATTAAACGTTAAGCGTGCGGACCCTACGGGTTCGAGAACTATGTAGACATGACCGAGACTCATCTCCGGTCAATAACCAATAGCGGAACCTGGATGCTCATATTGGTTCCTACATATTCTACGAAGATCTTTATCGGTCAAACCGCATAACAACATACGTTGTTCCTTTTGTCATCGGTATGTTACTTGCCCGAGATTCGATCGTCGGTATCTCTATACCTAGTTCAATCTCGTTACCGGCAAGTCTCTTTACTCGTTCCGTAACACATTATCTCGTGACTAACTCATTAGTCTTTTGCTTGCAAGGCTTATTATGATGTGTGTTACCGAGAGGGCCCAGAGATACCTCTCCGACACTCGGAGTGACAAATCCTAATCTTGATCTATGCCAACACCACGAATACTTTCGGAGACACCTGTAGAGCATCTTTATGATCACCCAGTTACGTTGTGACGTTTGATAGAACACAAGGTGTTCCTACGGTATTCGGGAGTTGCATAATCTCATAGTCATAGGAACATGTATAAGTCATGAAGAAAGCAATAGCAGTAAAACTAAACGATCATAGTGCTATGCTAACGGATGGGTCTTGTCCATCACATCATTATCCTAATGATGTGATCCCGTTGATCAAATGACAACTCATGTCTATGGCTAGGAAACATAACCATCTTTGATCAATGAGCTAGTCTAGTAGAGGCATACTAGGGACATACTGTTTTGTCTATGTATTCACACATGTACTAAGTTTCCGGTTAATACAATTCTAGCATGAATAAAAGACATTTATCATGATATAAGGAAATACAAATAATCATCTTTATTATTGCCTCTAGGGCATATTTCCTTTAGTCTCCCACTTGCACTAGAGTCAATAATCTAGCTCACATCGCCATGTGATTTAATACCGATAGTTCACATCGTTGTGTGAATAACACCCATAGTTCACATCACCATGTGACCAACACCCAAAGGGTTTACTAGAGTCAATAATCTAGTTCACATCGCTATGTGATTAATACCCAAGAGTAATAAGGTGTGATCATGTTTTGCTTGTGAAAGAAGTTTAGTCAACGGGTCTGTCACATTCAGATCCATATGTATTTCGCAAATTTCTATGTCTACAATGCTCTGCATGGAGCTACTCTAGCTAATTGCTCCCACTTTCAATACGCATCCAGATTGATACTTAGAGTCATCTGGATTTAGTGTCAAAGATTGCATCGGCGTAACCCTTTACGACGAACTCTTTATCACCTCCATAATCGAGAAATATTTCCTTTAGTCATCCAATTACTAAGGATAATTTTGACCGCTGTACAGTGATCTACTCCTGGATCACTATTGTACCTCCCTGTCAAACTCATGGCAAGGTACACAACGTGTTTTGTACACAGCATGGCATACTTTATAGAACCTATGGCTGAGGCATAGGGAATGACTTTCATTCTCTCTATATTTTTCTGCCGTGGTCTGGCTTTGAGTCTTACTCAACTTCACACCTTACAAGTCAGGCAAGAACTCCTTCTTTGACTGATCCATTTTGAACTACTTCAAAATCTTATCAAGGTATGTGCTCATCGAAAGTCTTATCAAGCGTCTTGATCTATCTCTATAGATCTTGATGCCCAATATGTAAGCAGCTTCACCAAGGTCTTTCTTTGAAAAACTCCTTTCAAACACTCCTTTATGCTTTCCAGAAAATTCTACATCATTTCCGATCGACAATATGTCATTCACATATACTTATCAGAAAGGTTGTAGTGCTCCCTCTCACTTCTTGTAAATACAGGCTTCACCGCAAGTCTGTATAAATCTATATGCTTTGATCAACTTATCAAAGCGTATATTCCAACTCCGAGATGCTTGCACCAGTCCATAGATGGATCGCTGGAGCTTGCACATTTTGTTAGCACCTTTAGGATTGACAAAACCTTCTGGTTGCATCATATACAAGTCTTTTTTAATAAATCCATTAAAGAATGCAGTTTTGTTATCCATTTGCCAGATTTCACAAAATACGGCAATAACTAACATGATTCGGACAGACTTAAGCATCGCTACGGGTGAGAAAGTCTCATCGTAGTCAACTCCTTGAACTTGTCGAAACCCTTTCGCAACAAGTCGAGCTTTGTAAACAGTAACATTACCGTTTGCGTCGGTCTTCCTCTTGAAGATCCATTTATTTTTGATGGCTTGCCGATCATCGGGCAAGTCAACCAAAGTCCATACTTTGTTCTAATACATGGATCCCATCTCAGATTTCATGGTCTCAAGCCATTTTGCGGAATCTGGGCTCATCATCGCTTCCTCATAGTTCGTAGGTTCATCATGGTCTAGTAACATGACTTCCAGAATTGGGTTGCCGTACCACTCTGGTGCGGAACGAACTCTGGTTGATCTACGAAGTTCAGCAGAAACTTGATCTGAAGTTTCATGATCATCATCATTAGCTTCCTCACTAATTGGTGTAGGAATCACTGGAACGAGTTTCTGTGATGTACTACCTTCCAATTCGGGAGAAGGTACAATTACCTCATCAAGTTCTACTGTCCTCCCACTCACTTCTTTCGAGAGAAACTCCTTCTCTAGAAAGGATCCACTCTTAGCAACAAAGACCTTGCCTTAGGATCTTTGATAGAAGGTGTACCCAATAGTTTCTTTTTGGGTATCCTATGAAGATTTACTTCTCCGATTTGGGTTCGAGCTTATCATGTTGAAACTTTTTCACATAAGCATCGCAGTCCCAAACTTAAAGAAATGACAGCTTAGGTTTCTCGTCAAACCACAGTTCATACGGTGTCATCTCCACAGATTTAGATGGTGCCCTATTTAACGTGAATGTAGCTGTCTCTAATGCGTAACCCCAAAAGCGATAGTGGTAGATCGGTAAGAGACATCATCGATCGCACCATATCTAATAAAGTACGATTATGACGTTCGGACACACCATTACAATGTGGTGTTCCAGGTGGCGTGAGTAGTGAAACTATTTCACATTGTTTTTATTGAAGGCCAAACTCGCTAACTCAAATATTTTACCTCTACGATCATATCGTAGAAACTCTTATTTTCTTGTTACGATGATTCTCCACTTCACTCTGAAATTCTTTGAACTTTTCAAATGTTTCAGACTTGTGCTTCATTAAGTAGATATACCCATATCTGCTCAAATCATCAGTGAAGGTCAGAAAATAACGATACCTGCCGCGAGCTTCAACACTCATTGGTCCGCATACATCAGTATGTATGATTTCCAACAACTCTGTTGCTCGCTCCACGGTTCCGGAGAACGGAGTTTTAGTCATCTTGCCCATGAGGCATGGTTCGCAAGCACCAAGTGATTCATAATCAAGTGATTCCAAAAGTCCATCACTATGGAGTTTCTTCATGCGCTTTACACCAATATGACCTAAACGGCAGTGCCACAAATAAGTTGCACTATCATTATTAACCTTGCATCTTTTGGCTTAAATATTATGAATATGTGTATCACACGATCGAGATCCAACAAACCATCTTCATTGGGTGTATGACCATAGAAGGTTTTATTCATGTAAACAGAACAACAATTATTCTCTAACTTACATGAATAACCGTATTACAATAAACATGATCAAATCATATTCATGCTCAACACAAACACCAAATAACACTTATTTAGGTTCAACACTAATCCCGAAAATATAGGGAGTGTGCGATGATGATCATATCAATCTTGGAACTACTTCCAATACACATCGTCACTTCATCCTTTAACTAGTTTCTGTTCATTATGCAACTCCCATTTCGAGTTACTACTCTTTAGCAACTGAACCAATATCAAATACCGAGGGGTTGCTATGAACACTAGTAAAATACACATCAATAATCTGTATATCAAATATACCTTTGTTCACTTTGCCATCCTTCTTATCCGCCAAATATCTAGGGCAGTTCCACTTCTAGTGACCATTTCCTTTGCAGTAGAAGCACTTGTTTCAGGCTTGAGTTTAGCTTTGGGTTTCTTCACAGGAGTGACAACTTGCTTGTCATTCTTCTTGAAGTTCCCCTTCTATCCCTTTGCCCTTTACTTGAAACAAGTGGTCTGGTTAACCATCAACACTTGATGCTCTTTCTTGATTTCTACCTTCGCCGATTTCAGCATCGTGAAGAGCTCGGGAATTACTTTTGTCATCCCTTGCATATTATAGTTCATCACGAAGTTCTACTAACTTGGTGATAGTGTCTAGAGAACTTTGTCAATTACTATCTTATCTGGAAGATTAACTCCCACTTGATTCAAGCAATTGTACTACCCAGACAATCTGAGCACATGCTCACTGGTTGAGCTATTCTCCTCCATCTTGTAGGCAAAGTACTGTCAGAGGTCTTATACCTCTCGACACGGGCATGAGTATGAAATACTAATTTCAACTCTTGGAACATCTCATATGCTCCGTGGCGTTTCAAAACGTTTTTGAAGTCCCGGTTATAAGCCGTAAAACATGGTGCACTAAACTATCAAGTAGTCATCATATCGAGCTTTTGTCAAAACGTTCATAACGTCTACATCTGCTCCTGCAATAGGTCTGTCACCTAGCGGTGCATCAAGGACATAATTCTTCTGTGCAGCAATGAGGATAATCCTCAGATCACGGAACAATTCCGCATCATTGCTACTAACATCTTTCAACTTGGTTTTCTCTAGGAACATATAAAAAATAAACGTGGAGCAACATCGCGAGCTATTGATCTACAACATAGATATGCTAATACTACCAGGACTAAGTTCATGATAAATTAAAGTTCAATTAATCATATTACTTAAGAACTCCCACTTAGATAGACATCCCTCCGGTCATCTAAATGATCACGTGATCCAAATCAACTAAACCATGTCCGATCATCACGAGAGATGGAGTAGTTTCAATGGTGAACATCTTATGTTGATCATATCTACTATATGATTCACGCTCTATCTTTCGGTCTCCAGTGTTCCGAGGCCATATCTGCATACGCTAGGCTCGTCAAGTTTAACCCGAGTATTCTGCGTGTGCAAAACTGGCTTACACCCGTTGTATTTGAACGTAGAGCTTATCACACCCGATCATCACGTGGTGTCTCGGCACGACGAACTTTCGCAACGGTGCATACTCAGGGAGAACACTTATACCTTGAAATTTAGTAAGGGATCATGTTATAATGCTACCGTCGTTCTAAGCAAAATAAGAAGCATAATAAGATAAACATCACATGCAATCAAAATATGTGACATGATATGGCCATCATCATCTTGTGCTTTTGATCTCCATCTCCAAAGCACCGTCATGATCACCTTCGTCACCGGCGCGACACCTTGATCTCCATCGTACCATCGTTGTCGTTTTGCCAACTATTACTTCTACGACTATCGCTACCACTTAGTGATAAAGTAAAGCAATTACATGGCGATTGCATTTCATACAATAAAGCGACAACCATATGGCTCCTGCCAGTTGCCGATAACATTACAAAACATGATCATCTCATACAAAACCGTATAACTCATCATGTCTTGACCATATCACATCACAACATGCCCTACAAAAACAAGTTAGACGTCCTCTACTTTGTTGTTGCAAGTTTTACGTGGCTGCTACGGGCTTAGCAAGAACCGTTCTTACCTACGCATACAAAACCACAACGATGTTTCGTCAAGTATGTGCTGTTTTAACCTTCACAAGGACCGGGCGTAGCCACACTTGATTCAGCTAAAGTGAGAGAGACAGACACCCGCCAGTCACCTTTAAGCAACGAGTGCTCGTAACGGTGAAACCAGTCTCGCGTAAGCGTACGCGTAATGTCGGTCCGGGCCTCTTCATCTCACAATACCGCCGAAGCAAAGTATGACATGCTGGTAAGCAGTATGACTAGTATCGCCCACAACTCATTGTGTTCTACTCGTGCATATCATCTACGCATAGACCTGGCTCATGATGCCACTGTTGGGGAACATAGTATTTTAAAATTTTCCTACGATCACGCAAGATCTATCTACCAGATGCATAGCAACGAAAGGGAAGAGTGTGTCTACGTACCCTCGTAGACCGGAAGCGGAAGCGTCAAGTGACGCGGTTGATGTAGTCGAACTTCTTCGTGATTCAACCGATCAAGCACCGAACGTACGGCACCTCCGCGTTCAGCACACGTTCAGCTTGATGACGTCCCACGAGCTCTTGATCCAGTTGAGCTTCACGGGAGAGTTTCGTCAGCACGACGGCGTGGTGACGGATATGATGTATCTACCGGCGCAGGGCTTCGCCTAAGCACTGCGACGGTATGACCGAGGTGTGTTTCTGTGGAGGGGGGCACTGCACACGGCTGGAACAATTCAACTTGTGTCTCCTAGGGTGCCCCCTGCCCCCGTATATAAAGGAGCAAGGGAGATGCCGGCCCTAGAGGGGGCGCGCCAAGTGTGGGGAGTCCTACTAGGACTCCCAAGTCCTAGTAGGATTCCCCTTTCCTTTCCAGAGTAGGAGAGAAGGAAAGAGGTGGAGAGGGGGAAGGAAAAGGGGGCTGCACCCCTTGTCCAATTCGGACCAGAGGGGGGGCACGTGCCTCCTTCCTTTTGGCCTTTCTCCTCTATTCCCGTATGGCCCAATAAGGACCATATACTCCGAAAAATACCCGAATCACTCGGAACCTTTCCGATGTCCGAATATAGTCGTCCAATATATCGATCTTTACGTCTCGACCATTTCGAGACTCCTCGTCATGTCCCCGGTCTCATCCGGGACTCCGAACTCCTTCGGTACATCAAAACTCATAAACTCATAATACCGATCGTCATCAAACGTTAAGCGTGCGGACCCTACGGGTTCGAGAACTATGTAGACATGACCGAGACTCATCTCCGGTCAATAACCAATAGCGGAACCTGGATGCTCATATTGGTTCCTACATATTCTACGAAGATCTTTATCGGTCAAACCGCATAACAACATACGTTGTTCCTTTTGTCATCGGTATGTTACTTGCCCGAGATTCGATCGTCGGTATCTCTATACCTAGTTCAATCTCGTTACCGACAAGTCTCTTTACTCGTTCCGTAACACATTATCTCGTGACTAACTCATTAGTCTTTTGCTTGCAAGGCTTATTATGATGTGTGTTACCGAGAGGGCCCAGAGATACCTCTCTGACACTCGGAGTGACAAATCCTAATCTTGATCTATGCCAACACCACGAATACTTTCGGAGACACCTGTAGAGCATCTTTATGATCACCCAGTTACGTTGTGACGTTTGATAGCACACAAGGTGTTCCTACGGTATTCGGGAGTTGCATAATCTCATAGTCATAGGAACATGTATAAGTCATGAAGAAAGCAATAGCAGTAAAACTAAACGATCATAGTGCTATGCTAACGGATGGGTCTTGTCCATCACATCATTCTCCTAATGATGTGATCCCGTTGATCAAATGACAACTCATGTCTATGGCTAGGAAACATAACCATCTTTGATCAATGAGCTAGTCTAGTAGAGGCATACTAGGGACATACTGTTTTGTCTATGTATTCACACATGTACTAAGTTTCCGGTTAATACAATTCTAGCATGAATAAAAGACATTTATCATGATATAAGGAAATACAAATAATCATCTTTATTATTGCCTCTAGGGCATATTTCCTTCAGATAGATCAACAGAGGAGGTCGAGGCGCACCTGCCCGTACCCGTAGTGTAGCTAGGGGTGGTCGGACGGCGTCGGAAATGGCCTCGTGGGCGGAGGCAGAATGGGGTGGTCACCGAAGTTGAGGAAGACGGCGAGCAACGACGACTCCAGAAGCTCCAACTAGGTGGAAAAGCACCACCAGAGAGTGGCAGAGGCTCTGGAAGAGTTGCCCTGGCCTGAGAGGGCTTGGAGCTACCGCAACGACCCGAGGGGATCGCCGGCGAGCTCAAACTCGGGGACGGCGGCCTGCGGCCTGCCTGGAGTGTGTGGGAGTGGAGCGGGATGCTTGGGAAGGCTGGGAGGGGTCCTATATATAGGCAAGCCGAGAAGGGGGATCGGGGCTCCGCCGGCGACACCTGGATGCTGCGCCCGGCGATGAACAGCGTCAGTGAGAGGGGGAGAAGGTGACGGGGTTCACACGGGGGCTATGGACAGACGGAGACGAGCACAGGATCATTGGGATGGCGATGAGCACAGTGCGCACCGCACTGTTGCCTTGGCCGGACTGCGCCCGTGCTCGCTGCGGCGAGCTCCGGCGTCGGCGAGTGCCAGGGGGGTCCTGTAGAAGTCGAGACGAGGATGGTGGCGCGGTTTGGAAAGCTCTGGTAGGCGTGGAAGCGAGCACGCGCGAAACAGAGCGCTCGGCGGCACTCAGAGCGCGCCGACAAGCAGCCTGGCATGGTGCACATGCGTGGTCACCGCGTGAACTCTGCCTACTGGCCAACTTGGGGCCAAAGAGCATGTCTGGCATGTTGTTCGTGGTAGATTTGAGTGTTACCGTGGTTTAGTTTGGATCCAGACGCAGTAGAAAGAATTTCACCAGCTTGGTAAGTTTCTGGACATAAACTTTGAGAGTTTACTGAGGTAAAATGGCTGAGAGTTGGAGGCTGTGCTTTGGAGGCTAGCCCTAAGTTACTAAGGTAAAGATGCACAAGGAGTTTCAGAAGCAATGGAGCAAGTAAAATGGTAGTTGCTGTAGAAACTACCATTTCTGTCCATAATAGAAAATGATTTTTGTAGAAAAAATATTCCAAAAAGTGGTGCAATATTTTTACTCAGGAATGTGCTTAGGGTTCAAAGAATATTTGTGAATTTCCTCAGATTTTTGTGGGCAAGAAAAATTGGGGTTGCTTTGGAGCACAATGGGCTTAACTAGGGTTTTGAAGGGAAAAATGAATATTTTTCAATAAAGAAAAATATTCCAATAATTATTTTAGGGTGAACCAGAGGGAAAAGATGATTTGAGATGGATATGTGGCACTTGGGTGAAAGCCAAGGGTACCCAAGTGTTTAAGTCCATATGAAAAGATTCAAAAATCCCAAGGTTCAAATTAAATCCAAATAAAACTCAGGCAAATAAAAGAGGGCAAAAATCAAGGTGTCACATGATCCGCGCAGGGCTTCGCCTAAGCACTACGACAATATGACCTGAGGTGGAACCTATGGAGGGGGGCATCACACACGGCTAAACAATTGTTAACTTGTGTGTTCTAGGGTGCCCCCTGCCCCCGTATATAAAGGAGCAAGGGGGGAGGCCGGCCGGCCCCTATAGGGCGCGACCAAGGGGGCAATCCTACTCCTACTAGGAAGGAGTAGGAACCCTCCTTTCCTAGTCCAACTAGGAGAAGAATGAAAGGAGGGAGAAGAGAAGGAAGGAGGGGGCGCCATCCCTCCCCTTAGTCCAATTCAGACTAGGCCCACGGGGGGCGCGCGGCCAGCCCTTGGCTGCCTTCCTCTCTCTCTCCCCTAAAGCCCAATAAGGCCCATTACTTCCCCGGTGGTTCTGATAACCCTTCCGGCACTCCGATATTTATCCGGTGACCCCCGGAACTCATCCGGTGTCCGAATAATATCGTCCAATATATCATTATTTATGTCTTGACCATTTCGAGACTCCTCATCATGTCCGTGATCTCATCCAGGACTCCGAACAAACTTCGGTCATCAAAAACACATAACTCATAATACAAATCGTCGTCGAACGTTAAGGGTGTGGACCCTACGGGTTCGAGAACTATATAGACATGACCGAGACATATCTCCTGTCAATAACCAATAGCAAAACCTGGATGCTCATATTGGCTCCTACATATTCTACGAAGATCTTTATCGGTCAAACCGCATAACAACATACGTTGTTCCCTTTGTCATCGGTATGTTACTTGCCCGAGATTCGATCGTTGGTATCATCATACCTAGTTCATTCTCGTTACCGGCAAGTCTCTTTACTTGTTCCGTAATACATCATCTCGTGACTAACTCATTAGTCATTTGATTGCAAGGCTTATTATGATGTGTATTACTGAGAGGGCCCAGAGATACCTCTCCAACACTCGGAGCGACAAATCCTAATCTTGATCTATGCCAACACCACAAACACTTTCGGAAACATCTGTAGAGCATCTTTATAATCACCCAGTTACATTGTGACGTTTGATAACACACATGGTGTTCCTCCGGTATTCGGGAGTTGAGTAATCTCATAGTCAGAGGAACATGTATAAGTCATGAAGAAAGCAATAGCAGTAAAACTAAACGATCATAGTGCTAAGCTAACGAATGGGTCTTTTCCATCACATCATTCTCCTAATGATGTGATCCCGTTGATCAAATGACAACACATGTATATGGTTAGGAAACACAACCATCTTTGATTAACGATCTATTCTAGTAGAGGCATACTAGGGACACTCTGTTTTGTCTATGTATTCACACATGTATCAAGTTTCCAGTTAATACAATTCTAGCATGAATAAAAGACATTTATCATGATATATAAGGACATATAAATAACAACTTTATTATTGCCTCTAGGGCATATTTCCTTCAAGATAGATGAGAGTGGACCACAGGGAATCCGAGAAAGTGGCGGAAAGTTAGAAATTATCAAAAGCTGAGAAAGTACATGGCTATATATTCTGTGGTGTTCAGTGCACATGGAAAAGTGCGGATGACAGATACAGAAGGAGGCGGAGTGTTGTAGCTGTGGGGCTTGTCAGAGACTATTCGGAAAAAGGATGAGACAACTGCGAATTTCACTCATGGTGACATAGGGCGACAGTGAAATTCCTTTAAGTTTTGAACAAACGGTCAAGAAAGAGTGCTGATGTTGAGTTCAGGTAACTCTTTTATGTGACGTTCAATATTTGAGTGGTTGTACCTTTTTTTGTCTATGGTTCCAGCTTTTGTCGGTGCACTGTGGATGTTCGTAGCTTTGGCCAAAGCTGGCTCTAGCTTTCGACGTCGCCAATTGTAGTGCTGCTCTCACCCTCGTTTCACAACGTCCATTCGGTTGATGCAAAAAAATGGTCGTCCCTCGCAGCATCGCTGCCGGCTGCAGAAGCCCGAAAAGGAAGCTTGGAGCAGTGGCGGGGGTAGGCCATTACAGCAACAGTGGTGAGGGCATGCAAACGGTGGTTCTGGTGGGGAGGTAGAGATAGAGGAGGGAAAGATGTCAAGCTCGAGGGTGCCATGTCCATGGCTGTTCGAGGAGAGAGGCTAGCGTGCCGGAGCGCGCGAGGTTGGCGCCGAGCAAGCCGTGGAGATGTGCTAGTGGATGGTGCGAAGAAGAAGTGGACGAATTGAGAAGCAAGACACCCAGCCCCAAGAGGGGACAATGTGGGCCTACAGGGGAGCGAACGTGGTGTCGTGGACCGCATGATGGCTTCTCATCCAACGCGTCGCGCACGCAACGGTTCGGCCGGCACACCGTGTACACGTGTTTTCTTCTTTTTTGCGAGGTTCTCCTCTGATGATAGTTTAAGGGGAGCACTAGGGATCAGACTACTGATCCCTTGCTCCCATCAGACTAGTCGAGCACCATAGGATCAGAAGCATCGTAGCCATCCATTATACTAGTATGGCCCACACACAGTTTATTGGTTTGGATCCTTAATTAATTGTTCCCGTAACTCCTTCCGCTAAACACGTCAGATGCCAACTCTTATTGCTTCCCTATTCAATGCTTCCTACAGGTAAAAAATTCACTGCTTCCTAGATTGAACGTGCGCATCCACATATATATGGTAGATTCTCGTCTTCTTCTTCTTTCTCCTCTCAAAATAATCATCATATGGTGGATTCATAGTACAGGGCCGTTAGCCAAAAATAAATCACGTCAAAAATCGTTTATTATGAAAAAATCTGTTAAGTTTTGATTTGCTTCCAACAAACTAATAGCAGACAATAATTATTATTCATTATGCATTTTGTGCAGCCCAACAAGCTTAATTAGGTGGCATGGAAGCATTGTTTTTTACCAATAGAAGCATCATTTTATGGTGTGATGAGGAACATATATATTCCATATTTATCAGCCGTATTGATAGAAATATTTTTTGCATCAATAGAAGCATTATTTCTATGCTATGGTAGCAATTCGATACTTTGGAATATATTTTGGTGTAGGAGAAACAATATTTGCATTTGATGGAAACACTTGTCGCAAACTAAATTTAATCGCAATATACACTTTCACTCCTAAAAAAACAAGAACTTCACTTCTACAGAGCCAGCATCACTGCCCGTTGAACTAGCCGATCATGCATGAGCTCCACGTGTGCCGCGATTTTTTCGTCATCAACAAGGCAACCACCAATGAACAACAATGCCTAGAGGCTGCATCGCAGTGGCCAGTGTGCTGGAAATGAAGAAGCATGACTAAACCGAGCGCAACAAAATGTCTGTACAAGAGAAACACCAGTGTCAAACAATTAAGCACACACTAGTATTTGTTGAAACAAATGTTTGGTTGCAAGAAGCAAAATGTATGTATAACAATATCAGTAAAAAAATCTAGGGGCATTCCCTACTATTTTGTTTAAAACAATATCAGTAGAAAAAGCCACACTAGCCATGGTTGAAGCACACAATGGAATTGGTTGGACCAAAATGTCTATCTATATAATAAAATAAACATACATGGGCAATGGTTGAAGCAAAAGTTTACTACCATGGAAACATACATACAAAAAAAGGTTCACTGAAATGTATGTACAACAACTTTAGTCAAAGAAGTCACCTGTCGTGGTTGAAGCGCACACTAATACTGATTGAAGCACAAACAAGTGGTGGTTGAAGCAGAATGTATATACAATAAAATAAGGACACACTGTCAATGGTTGAAACATAATTTCACTAACATGGATATGCATGCAAGAAATAAGGACAGAAAGCAGAGAGGCCACCTCAGTACAAGCCGACAGGAGTTAGGCTACCTTGCTATCTGCCATGTGCTGCTTGTAATCCGAGTAAATACCCATGCAACATAGGTAGCAAAATTCGTTGAATAAATACAAAAACAACGTGGGAGTTCTCCAGAATGCTTACAAGGCAATGTTTACAACAAAAATGCAAAAAAGAAGAAGCTCATGGAGGCAACTATTTACACAGGAGAAGCATATGAACTAAAATTCACAATTACCATCATCAGTATGATCTCAACCTGACCCATATTAGATGGGAGCATAGAATTTGAACTACAAGATCTGAACATAAAGGAACCATACGCTAGCAGAGGAGATGAGCGGTGAGGAAAGATTTCTTACAGAGTACAGAGGGTCTTGTCGTCGTTGCGATGAAAGAAGACATCCCCAGGTACCTGCAGCATGAACCTTCGCCGCGCCGCTGGTGAGCCTCCCCTCGTCCTGGTGTGCCATTGTTGAAGGCCAACACAGAGTGCTAGATCGGCGACGGCGCAACAGCGTGGGATGGATGAGCATAATCTGGGTAAGATCTTTACCTGGGATTAGGGCGGAAGAAGTGTACTGCAGAGAACGGCAAGGAGGTGGGCTTGTCGTTGTCGACGATCCTATGGAGAACGACGTATGTGTGATCTCTGGATCGGAAGTGCGGAATAGACGGGAGCGACGGGCCTGGAGGAAGAGGATGCGGGATTATGGGAGGTGGAAGCAGCTGATTAATTCATGGGGGAGGACCGGCCCGAGAAATTGGGGAAGAGTTACGAGGTGCCTACGGTGACTTCGTAAATCTCAAGATGATATGTCGGCTCAGTTTTTCGGAGGTGCTCATAGGGGTAGGGCGTGCGTGTGTGCCTTCATAGGGATGAGTGTATGCGCGTGTATATGAGCGCTTGTGTCTGTACTGATGTTCAAAAAAAAAAAACGATTGGTTTTGTGATTTCCTTCCATCAGACATATGATAAGAAACGTTCCCCAAATATTTTGCATCTCTCCCACACGCCTTAATCCATGTTAATTCTGTTTTGTACGAATCCTAAAAAAAATTGAGTGCCACGTAGGCATAGCGTGTTGTGTGGGCGTTAGAGTGCTCGCCCACACGACCAGCAGCGCGTGGTTTGCCAGCCGTACTGTGTGGGCGAACCGGTTCCCGCCCACACAGTCGGCAACCAGCCCACACGCGTGTGGGTGAATTGCCCTTCGCCCACACGACGCGCGTACGGTGATAGATGGCAACTGCAGTTGCGCGTATGCGGCAACCAAGGTAAATACACATGGCAACTGCAGTTGCGCGTACGTGGCAACCAGGGTAAACACACATGGCAACTATGATTAACCATATGTGGCAAATATGATTTGACCACATGTGGCAAGTAGTTGATCACATACGGCAACTGTGGTTTAATTACACGCGACAACTATCATAAATTAGACATGACAAGTATAATTACAAAAACAGAGAGCGTTGCCATACTTTTACAATTATATTTGCCATCCTGGATGACAACTAAAACGTCATCCCGCGGGTACCTAACATAGCTGTGCCAGAACGTGTGAGCATTTTTGCTTCGTGCCATACGCGCAGATGGGACGAGTAGTATTTGTTAGACGCGTGACACGAAGTAGCTGCGCCCACACGCACATGTGTGGGCGGTCTCCTGCTCACACCACACACGGTGTGTGAGCGAATGGCTAGTATGCCATACGTCTAGACGGTAGCGACGTCCTAATATTTTCGTAGTTTAACGCTAATAAGTCGTCGGACAGTGGGAGTCCATCGTCTTTGAACTTGATTATGCGTCATCTATCCAAACTCTTGTCCGCATCGTACATGAACCCAATCATATTCCGTTTCATATATATAGAGACACACATGAATATATAATCCTACGAGAATCGAATTAGATTGCATCGAGCCTAAACTGACGCGAGGTGCGTTATCGCTTGCCTCACTTTTTTAATCGCGCCGCATATCTTTCTTCCTGCCGCCAGCCGTGAAACTCTTTACGTCTAATACTGCATCAATATTATAGTTTTGCATATTGTTGAGGTATGGATTCCATGGTTCCAGTAACCCTTTTCAATCTATTATTGTTTAGTTTTTCTAACGAAATAAAGTTGGTTTCTTGCATGTTTGGATCGTGAATCTGTAACAGCAATATGTCACCTTCACCGCCGCCGACCACCCGGTCTCCATGGGCATCACTACCAGAAGATATGATTCGTCTTGTGGCAGGGCGCCTGCTGGCCGGCGACATGACGGACTACGTTCGCCTTCGTGCCGTCTGCACCAACTGGCGGTCTTTCACCGTGTCTCCGCGCGGCCGAGGCGTGATCGACCCACGCTTTCACCCGCGCCGCTGGATGATGTTCGCCGAGGGCCATGGACTACACCCCGGCCATGAAAATCTCGGTGGACACATCCGGTTCTTTAACCTCGACTCGGGGATCTTTGTCCGCGTCCGGCTCCCGCTGTTCACGGATCACTGTGTTCTTGACTCCGTGGAGGTCCTCCTGGTCCTCCAGCGAGACGAGGACACGGCCATCCGCCTCCTCCACCCTTTCACCGGCGACATCATCGAGCTCCCACCCCTCACGTCTCTTGCCAGGCAACTGAAGGCCGATTACACCGAGGAAACCAAGCTGAAACTAATGAGAAACATGTCTGCTTCCATCTCGGTCGCTGGCGACGGAGTCGTAAGAGTCATGGTTATCTTGATTGGTATGATGCGGGCAGCTGTTGCTACCTCCCAAGATACGGAGTGGACTATGCTGCCATGGAGAGTTCCAAGTCATTACCAACCATTGTCGACAGGAGGCAAGCAATATCTGGTGCATGACACTTTCTTTGAAGATATTGATCCTGATGTATCACAGGTTTTTCAGATGGAGGCGTACCTGCAGAATACGCCAAAGCTGATTGCCACAATCCCAAGGGAGAAACTCGCCTATCCTGTCTATCTGGTAGAATGTGACTCGGAGGTCCTAGTGGTCGGGCACAACGACATGTCCTTCACCCACCTGGCGGTTCACAGGCTGTCGGATCTTGTTTCGGAACGGTATGTCCCGGTAAAAAGTATCGGAGACAAAGTCATATTCGTGGGAGGACGGGCATTGTGTGTCTCTTCCAAGATACTGCCTCCCACCACAGGCAACGCCGTGATCTATCAGCATCCACGGAAGTTAACATTTTCTCAATATTGTCTTGGTAGTAGCACCTGGTCGCTAGCAACCGATGAATGCAGCATGAGCGGCTTGACACAAGGACCATGTAGCCTTATCCCCCATGTCTTTACATGTTGCTCTCGTCGTCACTGGTATGTGTGCTTTACATGCTTAATTAATTGTTTATCTACACTACTATAAAAAGAGCAAACATAAACCCATCTAAAGTCACACAACAAATTGTACACAGGATAACCAGAACCCTCCGATCAAATAAAGTGAAACTCATCCTACAGTCCATATTACGTAAATAATCTGCCACCTAGATCAACGTCCGAGATCGAATGTTCTGCCGAGGCTGACGCGATGGTCTGCGAGAACGTCTGTGCTCCGCGTCCATCTATCACCGCAGCGCACCCTGATTTTCCGGTTCGTTTCCACCCAAATCGTGCCTCCCCGACCTCCTCCAGATTGAGGTCAGATCCACAACAACCATGCGCTGCCGCTCCTCCCTTCCCCTCCTCCTCGCGCCTCCCCTCCTTCTACCGTCACCGCTCCCCATCAACGCCCTCAACAGCCTGGCCTGCAAGGATGCCCGCCGACGGCATCCTCCCGCAGCCACCGGCGCGCTAGGGTTCTCCCGCCGATGGCATCCTCCCGGACTCCCTCCCTCCAATGCCCCACGCCACGGCCTCCCTCCTCCCTCTAGCGTCCTTGATGCACCGGCGTCGACGTACCAGCCGAACGGCTGCCGCTGTTGTCGGCGTCATTCGTCACAGCGCCCGAGAATTGCTCGCCGCCGAGTCCGATCTACTCGCTCCTCGCCTGCCGCAGGCAGGCGGATGGTTGTGAGGAACCTCAATCAACCTCAATCCCTAGGTGAGTTTCCTTTTGCCTTTAGCCTGCAGATTCGTTCAACTACAACCGATTTCTTCATTTAGCACATGCTCCCAGTCTGACAGATCCGTACTTTGAATTGCTGTGTAAAATGACATCTTTTCCGGTGATGTACGAGCGGGAATTCACCCCATCCAAGGTGCATCCATTCAACCCCTGACAAGCTTCATATGGCAGATGCGCATGGCGATGCGCGGCAGTTTCTTCCAAGCCGGTTAGGCCATGGCGGCCATGCTGCAAATTGTTTGGCAGAGCAGTGTACGCTTTGACTCTTTCTTGCTCCTGATGTCTCTCCAGGAGGTTGGGCTAAGGCAACTCCATACATATTACTTGGATTGGTACTCAGATCAGATATTTGGGAATAATTATTTCTTTGCCCACCAATAGGAGCCATGCTGAACTCTAGGTCTACTTTTATACAAGTGTGTTTCAAGTACTTCAAGAACCTGTGGATGCTCTTCCTCACAGGGCATCTTCTTTTTGATTCCCAACAAGATTGATATTTTGTTGTGCTGCTTGATATGTCGCTGGACACATTTCCTAGCATTATAGTGTTTGTGTACTCTTACTATGAAATGGACAGTAAAACCGAATTCCTTTTTTCTTAGAATTAGATTGTTATATACTGCACACTAGACCGCATCTCTTGTCAAGATTATTTGGTCAACAGTTCTATGATGCTTTCTTGTGTGTTTCCAGCATTTCATCCAATGAAACCGTGCATCTAATCCAGCGTAAGGAGGAGCTGTACAATGTCATTACTGAAGACGAGGCCAAATCTGCGGCTTCTGGGTCACATACCTGCTCAAGGCTGTCTATACACAAGTCGAGCCTATGTCAGATGACCCTCAATGGTACAACATCCATCAACGGTGTGCTCTATTTTTTTTCCTTTGCTCTTGTGGCCGTGCCGTCCATGACACCGGCAGCCATGCCGTCCATGACCCTGGTGATTTCTAATTCAACTTTACTTGCAATTCTGACCAGTTTGAATACGTACCAACTAGAATGATTATTGAAGATCCATTTATTCCCTCTGTACTGAAATATGTTACATGACGTACTATTCTAGCATTGTAGTCAATTTTATTGTATATTGTGCAGTTTGGATAGTGGATGATGAAGTTAGCTAAGTTTAGCTTAGCAATTACCATAATAGTTTATGTTCTTTCCACAAGTCACTTGCATTCACCTTTAATGAGCGCTTCAAGCCAGATATCCATCTGACAGTGCAACGGATTTCTTCGGGCGGATATCTAGGAATGTCAGTCATGTTCCTTGATTATTATTATGTCTGAATTCTCTGGACATGAATCAACAAACCATTCAATTGGTGTTCCACGTGTTGTCTCGCTATCATTTTGGAGCTAAACAGTGTGGCTTGCACGGAGTTGGCGCAATCTATTCCATGACTGAGCATGAGATGCTGTCATATGATTTTCATTAGATCAATTACCTGTGATGCCCCTTCTGATGGTATATAGCAGGATTGCAAGAGACTTTTCTTATTTTACATCAGAGTAACGATGGGTTTTGCAACATGAAACTCCACAGTCCAAGTACCTTTCCTGTATTTTTAGGTTTATTATATTATGTTTTGCTAAAAGCAACCTAACTAGAGTTTGGTAACAAGCACTCTATGTTCACTTGTGCACCAACAAATTAGGTGATCTGCATTTTTTATCGTTATGTCAAATTTAGATTCTTAGAGCATTGGCAATCAAATGTGTAAGGCAACGGCAGCGCGCCCATCCATTGCCTGTGGTCTGTCATTACTTGGTTATCAGCCCAGACAATAGCGGTAAACTGTTCAAACTAATATTCCCATCATGTATTGAAAATTTGAGAAGAACTGCAAAAATCTGGAGCTTCCAACCTAATTCTGGCTGAGTTTCTATTCGTAGTTTTTGCGGTACTGGATTTTATACAGAATGACGAGGATAGGCCAAAAAATAAGGATATGTTATATAGACCTAATCCTGGCTGTTCATACTTGGAACTCCAATCTGATGGATTGTGCTTGCTATTATTAAACATAATGATACTATTCTTTCTTGTATTGCAGATTATCAAGACATTGGTGATCACACATTCACACTAAACCAAGATAATCAGGTATCAGATTTCTTTGTATGCTAAAGTATGTACAGCTGCTGCTCCTACTTCGCCCCTGGAGTTGGATTAAGCAGGTACATGTACTGAAGGAATGTTTTCTTCATGCATCATGCCACAATGTAAAGAACTACATAGGAGATCATAAAATTGAGAGGAAACCAAAAAGCCCTAATTGGGGTTTAATGATGTCCATGATTGCTACCATATTTGTCTTAATAGTTTCTGTTGTACCCATTATCTTTATTATATATAATTGTGACACTTTGGTGAAGGTTACGGTGGTGGCAGAGATCTCATAGCATGTGCACGGTACCACCCATAGTGAATCATTGATAATATTGTATGCTCTCTTGCCCATATCTGTATTTTGTACTTTACTTGATAGATTGATTTAACTAAGTTTTACTATGTTATGGCTCAAGCGTACAAAGTTCATTCACTTTTTGTACAGACTGATATTTTAAAATGTGTATTTATATACTTTGCCTTTTCTTTTCATTACCATGCTTCTTGCTTGTTTTTCTGTTTTGTGGAACATTGGAGCTATAGTTGAACGCCACACCGTGCAATTAAGGTGCCGTTTTACAGGAAACTCGATGCAACATCTTATTATCCTCAACGAGGATGATGTGGTGATGGGAAAACGTAGGATATAGCTCATTATTTTTTACTTTCCAGCTCACCTTTTTCTTGAAACATTGTTTTCCATTAGCAATATATTTTCACAATGTTGTTTTGTATATTGTTTTCTTTCACTCATGTTATCACCAAGATTTGTTGCTCCTGTTATGTCTTAAGAATTTTGTTGGCCCAGGCAGTGCTGCCATTCGTCTATGGTTTTCACCTGATTTTCCCGAATTAATCGGGCAATTCTCTTCTAAATGAATGCGCATAGCTCCTGCTGGTTTCCCAAAAAGGAAGAAGAAGATTGAGGATGAAGGCAGGGCTAGGGATTGCACGAGCTTGATTTGAGAGCTTTGACCGCGTGCCAGTGGCTAGGTTGTATGATAGCGAGTATTGTAGTTCCTTTTAATGTATTAGGTTGACATGTTGTCAGGTGCGTCGGCGTGGCTGCTACTCTTGGTAATGTAGATCACCTGGTCGTCCGCCTTTATATCCTTATACATCTCCAACACATATACATGAAAAAAATGTCATGATGGCCTCTTTCTGTTCATCTATATGTTTTGTGGGCTTATAAATTGTAATGTAGGTCTCCAACACCTATACATGAAAAAAAATGTCATAATCACCTGTGATGGAGAATTTTTAGCGAGTATATGTTTTGTGGGCTTATAAATTGTAGGACTTTTGAGATCTGTATTTTGGTCTCTTTCATATCATCTACAGGAAACTTCAAAGGATCTCATTTTTACCTAAACCATGAACAGCGCAAAATAGCACATTCCGAATGACATGATGTTATTTATTTATTTATTGCATTGTCCATTGCCAACTTGTGTTTGAAAAATAGGAGTGCAAGAGGGCATCCCGCGTAACTAGGAAATTAGTTCAAACTAAGCTAATCCCAGCTGGAAAGTTATAACTAACACGGTTGATTGGCTGTGGAGCGGGACGGATCGGGCGCTGCTCTGCACCCCTATCCAAAGAGCACAAACAAGCGATTACTTGTGAAAATCAGTACTCGCATCTCCTAATGGTCAAGATAATATACTCCCTCCTATCCATATTAATTGACACATAGTATATCAGTTTTTTTTCGAGAAACTTTCAATCTATTAATCTTCAATCATGACAGTACAAAGAACAACAGAGATAGTATAAATTACAACCATGTCCGTGGACCACCTAGCGATGACTACAATCACCGGAGCGAGCCGAAGGCGCACCGCCATCATCGCCCCTCCCTCACCGGAGTCGGGCAAACCTTGTTGTAGTAGATAGTTGGGAAGTCGTCGCGCTAAGACCCCATAAGACCAACACACCAGAGTAGCAACCATCGCCGATGAAAAAAAATCGTAGATCAGAAGGATCAAACCTATAAACACCTAAACGAAGACGAACAGAGACCAAATCAAGATAGATCCACCGAAGATCTGCATCGACCGAATCCCGCAAGATCCGACAGAGACAAACCTCCACGCGTCCACCGACGATGCTAGACGCACCATCGGGATGGGGATAGAACGTGGGAGACAATATTCCTACTAAGGGACATTGCCGTCGCCACACAGCCCCAACCAAGATGCTGACTCTAACAAGAATGAGAACCGCCCCCCCCCCCCCCCCCCCC
>LR738712.1:772092024-772170760 GCA_902687465.1 Secale cereale
TGGCCCCTGCAGACTTGTGTGTAGCTCCGCCGGTGTCCATTGGAGTATCGTCCTCATAGCCTATTCACCAACTTGATGTTAAAAAATGCCTTTTTTGCATGGATACTTACAAGAAAGAGTAAGGTGTCAACAGCCTCAAGGTTTTGAAAACCCTTTTTTTCCTCATCATGTTTGTCTCCCTAAAAATATATCTATATGGTCTAAAACAAGCTCCTAGAGCTTGGTTCCATCAGTTTTCTACCTTTATCCAGTGAATTGGTTTCTCTGCTTCTAAATCTGATAGCTCCCTGCTCATTTATCATTCAGCTACTCAAACTGCTTACCTTCTTTTATACGTTGATGATGTTGTTCTTGCTGCTTTGATTCCCTCAATTCTGAATTCTCCATGACTGACCTAGGTCCTCTTCACCATTTCCTTGGTATTTCTGTTAGCAGATCCACTTCTGGTCTCTTTCTCTCTCAACGTCAATACATTTCTGAACTCATCGACAAAGCTGGAATGACAACTGTTTATACTGCTCGCACTCCAGTTGACACCGGTTCTAAGCTTGATTCTAGTTGACCCCTTGTTTCTGACCCAACCTTTTATCGCCGCCTTGCAGGTGGCCTGCAATATGCAACTCTAACTAATTTCATATTCTGTTCAGCAGGCCTGCCTGTTTATGCTTGATCCTCGCGAACCTCACCTCAACCTTATCGAACGAATAATTCGATACCTTAAAAGGAACTCTTAACCCTTGGTCTGCATGATCAACACTTCCACTCCTACCTCTCTGACAGCATGCTCAGATGCTGATTGGGCTGGATGCCCTGAAACTCGGCGCTCTACTTCTGGATTTTGTGTATTATTAAGTCATAATTTGAATCCATGGTCTTCAAAGAGGCAGAACACTGTTTCTCGTTCATCGGCTGAAGCAGAATACTGAGTTGTTGCTCATGTAGTTGCTGAGATTGTCTGGCTCCATCAACTCCTTCAGTTTTTCAGTAATTTTGCTCCAGTCTCAGCGTCTCTGGTGGCTGATACTGCAGGGGGCTGTTGAGTCTATACATTAATTCAGTGCTGCACTGTTACATTAGCTTGTCGCGTTCAGTTATCCCGTGACTTAGTCCTAGTCTGTATTAGCCCACAATGCACGATCCAGCACACGTCTGGTTCTGTAACTGCTACAAGCAGAGCTGTATGTATCCCTCTTCTGAACTTCAATGAAAGCAAGTCAATCATTTTGCTCATGCTTTTTATTATGGTAACACAAGCGCAGGTCAGTGGGGTCTCCAGATGCATGTATACATGCAGAAATCAGAACCAGAATTCCTGATACTGTCGCCTGGGATTACCATTTTGAGCATGCAGGGAGTACTCCAGTCACTTTTACTGTTAAGGTACATGCAATACTTTCTCCATTCTTTTGTGGCAGTATTCTCCGCTACGAGTTCTAATTCTTAGTACCTCAAAAGTCAAAACTAATGATTCACCTCTTGAAATGACAGTCTGCCATCCTGAAAGAATCAATTGATGACCTTGAGTGGCCAGGCTCCAGCATTCAGATTCAATTTCATCCAGACCCCCCTTCAGTAATATTTAAAGGCGAAGGGCATGGTGACTTGGAGGTGTGTCATGAATTTCTGTCTGCAATTCAGATAGCTTCCGTTGGTGCCCATATCTGAATGCCACTTAATCCATTTGGCAGATTGAATTCTCCTACTATGCAAATACCGATCTTCTAATTGCATTCCAGTGTGACCAAGAACTGTCCTACAGGTAATGCTCTTGCGCCTAAAATCTACAGCATGCTTCTTTGTGCTGACAATAAAGTTCTCTGCAAGGTATAAGTACAAGTTTCTTCGTGCCACTACCTCGAATGTTCCAAGTAGCGTCTTGAAGGAGAATCGTGGGAGTAAAGTAACGATTGGGAGGGGAGGGATGCTCAAAATCCAGCACTTGGTTTCAGTTGCAAGGCTAGGTACGCATTCCCACCATAATTTTGCTGGAGGGGCTCAACAGCCAAGCCGGATTGCTTTTATCGAATTCTTTGTGAAGCCGGAGGAGGATGATTAAAGGACAAACGATCCCTAGCATGTATTGTATATAGGTTACTTTGTTGGGCCTGTGTCATCTATGAGGTCTAGCTTTTTCTTCAGTAGTTGTGAAACTGAAGGTGATGGCATTCTTTTTCTGTCTAATGACTTTTGCTGTAAACTACTAGTCTCACCTCCGTGGATCTTTCTTGTGTGCTGATTAGTTAAGATATTTAAAAATGAAGAAAGTCCATGCCATTGTTTTTCTTCCTTGCAAATCAGCTTCATTTGAATTATTACCGTTTGAACTTTTGCAAAGTGGCAAGGACATACAGAGCAATAATTAGAATAGTAATAATTGGAAGGTGGAGTACAAAGACTATTGACACGAACTGAATTTGAGCCCCAAATATGTGGATCATTTCTAAGATATTTATCCATGTCTAACTCAATGAGTATGAATATTATTTCATGAAATCATTTGATTTATCAATGGACTATGTGGGCATTAAGGACTACCGGTGGTCCAACTTTTGGAGCAAATGGTCTTGTTACACCGCAACTACATCGTATGTTGCCTGAAAATAATTCATAGTTGGTACTGCAAGCTAGTTGAGCTCATTATGTCTCTGTCTCTTCATAGCCTCCCACTGCTCTCAACAGGCCCCCAATTAATCTAGCTTAGTGCTGCAAATAACTAGGCCACTATTGAGTGTCCCATTGCTCAATTGCTAGCCATTCCCAAGCGAGGGGCATGTGTACGGTCCGTTTTCGCTCCCTTTGCTGTTGTTGCTCCTGTTTATTCTGTACCCTGTACATAATGTGCTTGCTGAAGTTGATAAACTTGCGCATCACACCAACTGCTTACCACGACAACCGCTTAAATAGACGAAACATGTGGATTGGCTGTACATTAACTTTGAGAGGAATGCCAGCTTAGAGAAGTTCTTTTTATCTGCAACGGTGAGGGCAGAAGCGATATATCTTGCATTCATTTATCACCGACGAATCTTCAACAAGTAAAAAGTACGGGGGAAAAGACCGCATCATGTTGGAAACTATGTTTCTTTCTGGTCAGTTATAGGAAATTTGTGTCCATTCAAGACCTTAACTTAGCAACAATGAAGAACCAGGAATAAAAATGAATCGATGGCGAAAGCATGTAAGCCTTGGTTCTACTTTACCTCCATTGTCAGAGTGAAAGGACCTTACCAAACCTCCATTGTTTTAGCAAGCTATTCTCTTGATGGAAGGTAAAGAAACCTTCTGTTATCTGTCCAGTGACAACTCACAGATGACCACTCTACTTGGCATTAAAAAAGAATGCTATGGTAGCCAAGCCAAGAGACGATTGGCTATTAGATTGTTGAAAGCACTAGAGGGCGTGTTTTTGTGCTTACTTGTGAGTGTGACATTGCCCATTGAGTGACCCATTAGATGATTCGGAAGGGCCTGTACCGAGATACATATTCCATTGAAAACATTGTGTTTGATGTACCTAATGCCGTTTGCCCATACTTATGACTGCGAAATGGCGTCTTGATGCACCTAATGTCCTCTGCTGCCCATTCTCGTGACTGCGAAATCGGTAAGTGAGCGGGACGCGAGGCGCGCGCGTATCCGGTAAGTGAGCGGCCCCTATTCTATGCAATGAAGGTGATGTGGCCCCTTTTTTAAAACCGCAATTAACGAGACATGACGGTGAACACGGCACTAATATAAACCGCCGGTTGGATCCCTTTGTATATTTCCAGAATCAAAGTGTGCGCTTTCCATGCAAAACTTCTTGTTTAGTGCTAAATTACTACAGGCCATCCTAGTGTATAATGAGTACTGGTGAGAGCAAAATGTGCATTTGGTAGGACTTGGGCATGTAGTACAATGCTCTGATGTCAAACCCCCCTTTTCCCTGGCTGCTTCTTTGGAAAGGAACATGACAGGATGAACACGGAGTCGGGTGAAGAAATGGCTACCTTCTCTGCATTTGTACATTGCCCCTTAGGAGAAAAATACTACTCCGAACTAAAACCACGACACTTGTTATGGATCGGAGGTAGTAATTAGTACGCGTGGTTCTAACTGTAGGGCATTTTTTTCTTTCTAAAAGAAAAGTATTTGTGTTGCTAGCTAATAAAAGGGGTCTAGGTCCTGAGAATATGTTATATGGAGTATATACTACGACACAGTAGGTCACTGTCGCCCTATAAATATCTAGTGTCAGTGACCACACAGTTAGGTTCCGGTGGGCTCCTGTATTTAGACGAGAAACCAGTAGTCGTCGTCTCATAGATGAAGACAAGCACGGCCTGCCGTTAACCTGTCATGATTACCATAACAACCATCGTCTGTTAAACTACTACGTCCTCAACTAACTGTTGCTGTTGCGATGTGAGGGTAAGGGGAAAGAATATACTCCGGCGAGGCAACATTTTGGGCTGTTTTTGGCATCGCGGCAGTAGCTTTAAAAGGTACTCCCTCCGTAAACTAATGTAAAAGCGTTTAGAATACTAAAATAATGATCTAAACGTTTTTATATTAGTTTACAGAGAAAGTACTTTCGTCTCTCTAAACAACAAAATATTACCGCTACTTGTGAAGCACTCTCCTCCGGAGTAACTAACTGGATTCCACTTTCCTGAATGAAAATAAACTTGTACCTAGACTCATCTAGATGAGACATAATTTGGTCACATTCACCTGAAAAACAAGAACAGATACAACCCACGTCATCACACACGCATCTTATAGCATCACATCCAATGGTTATAAAACGTGAATGATATCAAATTAAATCTCATCTAGATGAGTTCTAGCAAAACTGAATAAACTTACCCCCTCCGATCTCGGAGAGAGCATCGTGGTTCTGTTTTTTGTCGGTGAAACGCATCAATAATCGGATTAGAAACAAACTTGAAGAGCAGCACCATTTCGAGTACAGAAAATTTGTGTGCTTCCTGCAGGAACTGAACATGCAAGATCCACCGCTTTTCAGGCAGTGACGTCTACATCGACAACTCAATGCCCACCCAAATTTTTTAAGGACAACTACTGATGTTCATTCATTTTGGTGACGAAGGAAGAAGCTGCAGGCCTACGTGCTCGTGGGCTCGTGTGGTTCATGCAACAGTGAGGGAGGGAGTGAGGTCCTGTGCCTACTTGTCACCTCCACGTGCTGTTTATCAGTACAAGTGATCGACACGTCGAGCTGTGTAAGGGTACAAGTGATTGACACGTCGTGCTGTGTAGGGCAAGCTAGCTAGGAGTACTTGGAGCACAGTGCCGTTCCGGACGAGACCCTCCGTCCCCGTGTTAAGTGCTTGCTTGTTAATAAGGTCAGACTCGGACCGGCCGGACCCAGGCCACCAAACCCTAGTAGTTAACCAACCTATTCGGGTGCCATTAACTAGTGCACCCATGACCGACGACGCCATCGCCAGGCAAACCCACTTCCATGGTGCGTACTATGCTACGGTCCAAGGTGTACCGCGCGTAATTGAGTACTCCCTCCGTCTCAAAATAAATAACTCAATTTTGTACTCCCTCCGTCTCAAAATAAATAACTCAATTTTGTACTCCCTCCGTCTCAAAATAAGTGTCTCAACTTTGTACTAGCCCTAGTATAAATTTATACTAAGATCAAGACACTTATTTTGAGACGGAGGGAGTACTAACTTTGCACTAAAGCGTACAAAGTTAAGTCACTTATTTTAAAACGGAGGGAGTACTTAATTAGCCGCCCCTAAGTCTTCATGCTAGTATCAATGTCGCACATTTCCGGAGAAAAACACCTTGTCCGCTTATACTCCTGAATACAATGAAACGCAAGTCTTGCATGTTCCGAAGAAACAAAACGTCGCACATTTCTGGCATTGTCTTGTTGCAGAGACCCGAACAATACCATATTTCCTTTTAGAAATTGTTTTAGCCAACGCTTTGGGCTTTGTACCGAGCGGCGTCGTGGTGGTTGTAGTGTTCGGACCGAGCTTACGCAACAATGGCGAAAGCGGGATGAAGCGCAAGGCTCTTGCACCAAGCTTAGCACCGATCTATCCATCTTTATTCCTCGCATGAATTCACCGGATGCTGCCCGACGTACGCCGATCCAGCGACCGACCCATCTTTGCTCACGGACGGACAGGTTGGTTGGACGTCGGTGGGCGGCGAGCCATGTGTTGCATTGCATGTAGTATCCATGGAGCCATCGCCATCGCCCACCCACAATTCTGTTCCGGCAAATGAGCGGCCGGACATTGCTCCCAGTGTAGCCACAACGATGAAGCACGGCCCGGCCATTGATTCGTGGCCTGCTCCTCCGTTAGCAGGCCAGGGACTCGGCGTGGCCAATCATATTAGCGTAAAGGTCACTGTTGCCAGCACCCCTTCATTACCCTCAATAATGGTGCTAATAGTACCCTGCTTAATTAGCACCCAGACGCCGCTGATCCAGCAGTAATGGCGCGCCTCAAAGATAGCAGCACGCCACCGCTTTTGGTATGCGAGGCCTATCCTTTTTCGTCGTCCAGGATTCTTTTTTAAATAGCTTTTACAATAAGTTTGAATTGCTATCACATGTACCATCGTCCTTTTTCGTCCTCCAGGGTTGTGCGTGGATGAAACAACTCAGATTCTTTTTTAAATACTTTCTCCGTCTCATAATGTAAGACGTCTTTTAACACCGAGGAGTAGTTTTTAAAATAGTTTGAATTGCTTATCATATGTACCATGTGGTGAAACAACGCAGATTCAAAATACTTGGTTCCATTTCTAGTTGCCCAGTAATTTGTTAGCTTGTATTATTTTGAATCTTCTTACATGTGCAAACAACGTAATGCCATCTCTTCTGATTGGAGTTAGACATAAAATTTGTCCGCGGTTCAAACTTTTTTTTTTCGAAAAGGGGGTTTGCCTCAGCCTCTGCATCGGAACGATGCATACGGCCATGATTATTAAAAAGCAATATAAGGTCCAGTACAAGTCTTCCTGTCTCGATCAAGGAACCAAAGAAAGGCTCATCAAGAGCTGAACAAAAAAGAGGAGCCACAACCGGCCGGTAAATAGAGATAGGAACACTAACTGCCTATCCTATTCCATGACCGCCATCCAAACCGATTGAAAATAACCCGAACTACCATCCCCCATCGATCAGATCCAGTAAGCAAACGCTCTCTGGCCTTCGTCGGAGTGAGTAGCGACCACATATGGATCAACGCAGTGGCCCGGAAAATAACCTGCAAAAAGTGAATATTTGTTGTTCTATTAAGACCAAATCATTTATGTAATTCCAGACTGCCCATAATAAAGCACATACTCCTACACGAATGTGTCTCGCTGTTTCGACATCAATCTCATCTAACCACGTCCCAAATAACGCGTTGATGGAATTCGGAGGAGCAATGTTGAATGCTATGTGAACCGACCGCCACAATTTTTTTGCCAGAGGGCAATCAAGAAAGAGGTGTTTGATAGATTCATGTTGGTCGCTAAAGCTACATCTTGTAGATCCTGTCCAATTGTGTTTCGCCAGATTATCCTTAGTTAAAATAACTTGTTTATGCACAAACCGCATAAACACTTTGATTTTCAAAGGTACTTTGACTTTCCAAACATGCTTCGACCGAGGAATCGCGCTAGAATTGATAACATCCAAATACATGGATTTGACCGAAAACTCTTCACTTCTTAGTTAGTTTCCAGCATAACCCATCGGGCCGTTCAGACAGCTGAACATTCATCAATCTTCTCACAAGATGAAGCCACGCTTCCCAACGGTTTCCCACTGATGACCCTCAACCGTAAGGGATCTGTTGCAGCGTTTTCGATAAGTAAGAGTGTCGAACCCAACGAGGAGCAGAAGGTATTGATAAGCGATTCTGAGCAAGAAATTACTGCAAGCACTGAAAGATAACTTTTAGGGGTTTTCTCGATATAAGCAACAGGAATGTAAAGGCAAGTAATGTAAAGGTACTGAGAGTAACAAGTGGCCCAATCCTTTCTTAGCAAAGGAGAGGCCTAGCAACTGAACTTATAAAGACTAAAGCGTTCTTGAGGATACACGGGAGAGGTAGTCATGTGCTTTCGCCATATTCCGTATCGATACTATGTTATGTGTTGATAAGTGTTGGTGGGTGGATCTATGCTAGTGCACTCTCTAGACTAAGATGAATCCACTCTTATGATTAAACACCTTGCAAGCATCCGCAAATACAAGATAGAATTTAAGGCAAAAGCCTAACCATAGCAATACGATCGAGGATCCATTATTCCCTTATGCAAAAGCGTGCGAACTGGGGTTCAGGTTTCTGTCACTCCGGCAACCCACCATAAGCATTCTTTATACACAATGTATTCCCCTAGGTCCTTAATAAGGCGAAGTGTTGTGTGTTCGACTCACACAACACCACTAGTAGAATGACAACACAACTTAAGTATCAAACAATACATATTACTTCAACAGCATATGACTACTAACAACAAGACTTTCCCCATGTCCTCAAGAACTAAGGTAACTACTCACAAGACATAAAAGAGATCATGATCAGTGGGGATAAATATGTGATAAACAATCTGGACATAATAATATTTCTCCAACAAAACTCAGTAGCATTCACCACAAAGTAGTAATCAACACCGATGGAGTAGAGAGGATAGGTAGTATAAGTTACAACACTAGTTGTGATGGAAAGATGAGATTTGGATGAAGATGGAGATGGTGCTGGTGTTGGGGATGATGTTGATGATGATCTCGATGATGCCCGTGATGATGGTGATGACGATGGCGACGATCTCCCCTTCCGGGAGGTGACCTCCCCGGCGGAATCTGCCCGCCGGAGATGCCCTTTTCTTCTCTGTAGGTTTCCGCCTCGAAGCGGTGGCGGAACTCCGTAAAAAGTCCCGTGCCTCGGGTTTTCGGGGGACGGAGAGCATATATGCAAAAGGGGGCGACCAGAGGTGGGCCAGGGGCTCCAGGCGCCCCCGTGCCCCAGGCCGCCTGGGCACCCTGTGGCCCCCCTCTGATTCCCCTTTTGCGTGTCCTCGTTATTCGTCTGAAAAATACCTCCCGTCAATTTTTAGGTAATTTGGAGGTGTTCTTCTTCAGCAACTCATCATCCACTTTTTCCTGCTGAATCCTGCGTCTGCTGTTCCGGCACCGGAAAGTTGCAAACTGTGTAAAATAGACCAAAACAACATAAGAACATCATCATATCGTGAAATATATCAATGAATAAAGATGAATTATGATACAAAATGGTGATGCATTTTGGACGTATCAACACCCCCAAGCTTAGACCTCGCTTGTCCCCAAGCGAATATGAACTCGGTAAACCTGTCCACAAGTTTAGAGAGTGAAGTGTCGATAAATAGAATACGGACAAGAAGCATCATAGTCTCTTCACCAACTCAAATATCCTCAGCAGCAATCTTCAACTCATAAGGCTCTTATGAAAGAGTGTTAACACTTATATTCGAAAGTAGGACCAAGGAAACTCATTATATCATGGCAAACATGTCCTTTGGTCAAAGAACAACAAATAATTTTAGCTTTTGCTCTTATATTTGATGGGATTAATTGAAGCTTTTTGGAATAACATGTTAATAAGCAAGAAGTGAAAGTGTTAACACAAAGGAAGATATTTGCCTTAGCTGGGCATGACAAACAACTTACTTATCAAATGATAATGTCAACAAGGATATGATATGACAAATCTTAATGCAGCTTTATATGAATGAATCCTTATCAACATCAAACGTCTGCTCTCTTTAAGAAATAGAGGGAAGTAGAAATAACTGACTCAACTTAAAAGTAAAAGATAGGCCCTGCTCTAGGGTAGTAGGGAAAACTCATGTGCTATCCTCAAGTCAAACAGAATGAAAACAAGTTTTTGAGAGGTGCATGATTCGTCAACGAATGCTAATAGATAACTCAATTACTTCTTGAACTGGACAAGTTTCGAGGAACGGCTCCCGTATGAGGACGATAACATCCCTCTTATTCTCCTTTGTTTATCACTGCCAAAGTTTTCTGATTTCTCATAAACAAAGCGTGAAGGAGGGTTTGTTTGTTATATTATTTTTAAGCCGGGCGCACTCAATGCCAGTTCCTTTTCGTATTATGGGTTTGCACATTATACATGCAATCCCGGGGTGAAGCTTGTCCAACTCAAAAAGGTCATGAATTAGCTACTACTTCCTCATGAGCTAAAGCAGGGGCACAAAATAAAAGATTTTGAACATTTAAGGATAACACATAAATTATATACTTTAGGAGGTGGTAGTGGAGTACCACGAGTAGGTAGGTATGGTGGACTCATATGGAAGGTATTGGCTTAAGGGTATGGATGCACAAGCAGAATTCCGCTTAGTACAGAGTTAGGCTAGCAAGGGTTTTGAGAGAGCAGACAATTGATGATGACTAAGATGCAAAGCAATATAAAGCATGAACATTGAAATAAGCATAACACATCAAGTTGTCTTCCTTGTCAACATAACACTTCAAGCATAATAACATAAAGGTTTTGGCTATATTGATACTCTAAGAAAATCATGCTTGTTGTTATGACCAAAGCTATATTTGCCAAGATTAAATAAAGTTTCATAGCCATACCTGACATAAGGTCAATACTCCCCATAAGAATCATCATATAAGGTCGATTGCGTGAAGAGAATACCGAGTGCAGCAAAAAGGAACCGATAAACTTCTCATTAATATTCCATCATTGTCGGGGGAAACTGTCCGCCACGAGCACCTATGGGACCGGAGCCCCTTGTCTGTGCGGTACGAGGGCGGAGGGAGCACGAAGAGCAGATCGAGGCAGACGCGCGGGCAGTTTTTACCCAGGTTCGGGCCGCACGGATGCGTAAAACCCTACTCCTGCTTGGTTGTGTATTGAGTTGAGCGCTCGGGAGCTTGAAGAAGCAGCTACACCGTGCGTGAGAGTAATCTAGGTTTCGAACCCCCTCCACGTTGTGCATGGGCCTCCTTTTATAGTGCAAGGGGTCACCGACAGGTGTCAACGTAGGAGAAAGGGGTAAAAATGTAAAAGAGGTGGTAGTTGTAATAGTGCGGGAACAGTGGAGCTACAGTACAGAACAGTGGTCTATACCTACTTTAACAGTGGGGGACAAGGGCATTTAATGCCCGTCGCCGTCGACCCCAAAAGCTCCCGCCGTTGCGTCTCCGTCTGCCACGGCGATGGATCCTCTGCCGTGGAGTGCCACCGTGTCCCCCAGGCTGCACAGCCATCCGCCACGCGTCCCTGGAGTGGCCCCAGGGCGACGCGTGGGCCGATGAGCTGGAGCGCGGGCACACATCGCACCTCCCCCGGCAAGCACCTTGCCGGGGATCTCGACCTTGCCGGGCCCGGAAGCTTGCCGCTCCCCGAGCCCTTGCCGGGTCTTCTAAGATAAAATCTTCTATTCGTCCTGACAAGCTCCTCTTGCCAGGGCCTCGTGCTAGTTAAGCAATCTCGAGCCTGGGACGGCCTTCCCGGCAAGCTCCTCTTGCCGGGGTCTTGGTCTTCTGTCTTGTATACTTTGTTTTTGAATGGCTAGATAAGGGTCAGGAAGGTCTCCGGCAAGCGCGTGGTGAACCCTGCCGCGGGGAGCTGCCGCTGCCCGTGCACAAGTTGGGGTACTAGGGTGCCCCTACCTTAGTACACCGACAGGAGCCCCCGGGCCTGGGCCACACACGGTGCCGAGCGCTGTTGGGCCAGGCCCAAAACAGTGCACGGGCACCCGCGGCCCGCGGCGCGCCGAATCCACTTCCATATCCGCCGCACCCCACGGCAACGGCACGCGTCGATTGCGGCGCCGTGGGATGGGACGTGCCCACGATTTCTTTAATGGGAAGGGCGAAACGCCCCCCCACTCTCCCATAAAAGCAGAGAGAGCGGCGCGGTTCCCCTCCCTGCGCACTCATTGCCATCGTCTTCTTCCTCAGATTCCTCTGCGCTTCGCCTCTACTCCTCCGCCACCACCAAGCTCTTCGTCCCCTTCCTTCCACCGCATCCGCCATGGCCCCAAAGACCGACAAGGCGAAGTCGGAGAAGTCCAAGCGGGAGAAGTCAGATCAGGCGGCGAAGCTCGCCGCGTACCGGAAGGAGCACATTGTCTTCGCGCCGAAGCTCGGCGTGCGGGAGCTTTGGAACAAATACTATTTGTTCTGGGCCAAGGAGACCCCAGCGCACCCCCGCACGCGCGTCTACCCGGCCGTCGCCAAGGACCACTACCCCGGCGGGTATTACTTTTTCGCAGCTTTCTTCCACTGCGGTCTGTGCCCTCCCTTCTCAAACTTTTTCTGCGATATCATGAATACTTATGGCCTCCACCTCCTCGACTTCACTCCCAACGCCATCCTCACCATGTCCGTTTTCGCACACATGTGTGAAAACTTCGTAGGAATCCAGCCCAACGTAGCTCTCTTTAGGCACTTTTTCATCCCCAGAGTAGAGGCCGACGCCCCCCTCTCCGGAGGAATCTCTTGGGTGTTTAGGCTGAATAAGAAATTATCCTACTTGCCGGGGGAGCTCCGCGGCAAGTGGGAAGAGTGGCGTGCGGAGTGGTGCTGGGTCGTCGAGGAGCGGCCGCAACACTTCACCGCGCCGCGCACATCGCCCATCGTGCGCGGCAGGGATTGGAGTAATTACGATTCCGACGATGCCAAGCTGGATATCGCTCTCGTCAGAATCCTTCGTCTTCGGATGGCGCCGTTGTCTGTCGCTGAAGTGGGCGCGGACTTTCTTCGTCGCCGGATCGCCCCCCTCCAAGACCGGAAAAGGCCGGCGTGGCAATACGGGGGCCCGGCAGATATCATGAGGCTGCGCCCCGGCCTCAATTTTAACTTCACAACACTCGAGCTGCGGGGTATGGTCAGGGAACTTTTCAAGTTCGACCCGGCACACCCCGAGTACTTCCGCGCTCCCCGGGGAGTGGTGCCGCTCTGCGCCAGCAGCGCCCGGGATCGCCTTGTCGCTATGATGCCCGCGTGCGACTCTCATGGATTGGAGCGCACGTGGATTGCGCCCAAGCCTATCGACGTCCTCGAGTTCTACGACAACCTTGCGGAGGGGTTGGAGAAGACGGACGATCTCAAGCTGCACACGCGGGCCACCACCGACCAAGAGATTGCTTACATGGCTTCTCGCGCTGAAGAAGTCGCCGCAGCCGCGGCGGCGGGAAACTTTGGATACACACCCGCGGAGGCGGAAGCCGCGGATGCCTCCAGCCAGGCGGATAAGGAGGAGATTCGCAAGCTGCTAGAGCTCCCTCCCGACGCGCTCGCCGGGGTCCCCTCGCTGAGGCACTCCGGGATCAATGGGATCGCGACGGAGGCCGCGGCAATGGAGGGCACAGCCGGAGGAAGCAGGGGTGCCGCGAGGAGTGAAGGCGCCGGACGAAGCGGGGCCACCAAGGGGAAGGGGCCCGCAGTGCAAGGCGCTGGGGCCAGCGAACTGGCCGAGGGAGAGGAGGGGGAGGAGGAAGACACCGGCGGATCCACCGAGCTCTACGCCGACGACCTCTCCTCGTCGGAAAGCTCCACGCCCCCGGCGAGCCCGAGGCAGTCCCCATTGAAGCGTCTCCGCAAGGCGGCGACGGGGGAGCAGGCGCGAGCGCCCCGGCAACAGCCAGCTCGCCGGGCAGCTCCCCGGCCGAGCCAAGACGTGCCAAGGGCGACCGGCGTGCCGGCCACGGCAGAGGCCCCGCGCGCGCGGACCACGACAGAGGCGTCCCGCAGGCCGGCACCGAGCCGGCAAGGATCTTCTCGGAGCGGAGCAGCTGCTCCGCCCACTTCTCGGGCGCCGGCCACCACAGGGGCTGGGCCTACGCAGCCCCCAGCCCCGGTGGCTCCGAAACGCGCGAGGGAATCTTCATCCTCCGCTCCTCGCGCCGACGCGCCCACCGTGGAGTTTGACTTCTCCGCGCTGAGCGAGGACGACGAGGAGGACCAAGAGTAAGGACCCGAGACCTTACTCCTTCTTGATTTTTATATCTCGATTGTTGCTGACGCTTGACTTTGCTTGTTGCTTGTGATTGCAGGACCTTGGAGCAGCGCGCGAAGAGGGTCAGGGTGTCCACAGTTGAGGTCGTAGAAGACCCATCCGTCGCGGAAGCCGGGATCGCACCGGAGCCGAGCTTGCCGGACCCGAGTGCCGCTCCGGGGAGTTGCCCCCAGCGCAGCCCCCAGCGTAAGTTAGAGGTTTACTGTTTTCGCTCGTCGGGGCGCGCTTAGGGCTTTGATCTCTCTTTCCTTCTTCTTTTTTTTTGAATGTCTTGGTTCTTCTATCTTCTCTTGTGCAGAGGTGGAGCCGCAGCGGGAAGAGCGCCCGGAGACCGTCGCCGAGGAGCCGCAGGCCCCGCCGTCCCCGGCAAGGCAAAACTCTCCGGCAAGGGAGAGCGCTCCGCCAAGGGCGGGTACTCCGCCAAAGCAGAGTACCCCGCCAAGGGCGAGCAGCCCGGCGAGGACGGCCACTCCACCAAGGCCGAGCTCCCCGGCAAGGGAGCCCGCCGCAGAGGACGTCCGCCAAGGTACGTTCTGTACTTGGTTTTCTTGACTTTGCTTCTTTTTGGATCTTTGCTTGATTTTGAACTTCTTTTTCTTCTTCTAGATCTTCCTCCTCCTCCTCCCGCGCCGATGGAGACCGAGGTCATCAATATCGAGGATGAGGAGGGCGCGCAGGGCGGCGGCGATGACGTTCCCGTCGTCGTGGAGATGGCCGAGGCCACCGAGGGGGCGACCGAGGCCACCGAGCCGGCCGCGCAGGAGGCCACTCCGGCCGCTGACGCCGCGACCGGGGAGGGGGACGGCGACCGCACCGCCGACCCGGAGGTGGCGGGAGCACCGGATGCTACGCCGGCCGCCGGCCCCTCCACCGGCGAGAAGCAGGCGTACTATCTTCGTGCCCCCAATGGCGTCTTTATCCAAGTGCCTTGGGGGTCTTCATCAAGAGCTCCCGCGGAGGGCGAGGCGTTTGACGGAGAAGTCCTCGCCTCCGCGGGTCTGACAGTCGTCGAGGCGCCCGGCGAAGGAGATGGGCCCGAGGAGGAAAAGCTTCTCCATCAACTCCTGGCCCTTTACTGGGCCAGGCAGGCGAAGCTTGCCTCCCGGGAAGCCCTTGCTGCCCAGGCCGCCGCCGAAATGGAGAAGCGTGCGGCGGAGCTCAGCGCTGCCCACAAGGCGGGCCTCCGCGAGGTGGCGGAGGAGCGCGAGCGTCTCGCCGGTGAATATCAAGAGTGGCTTTTGGAGAAAGCCGAGGCTGAAGAACAGCAACGGCTCGCCGGGGTGGAGATGTCCCGGCGAGAAGGAGAGCTCGTGCAGCGGAAGGTGGATCTCGACTCCCATGAGGAGGACCTTGCCGCTCGCGAGGCTGCCCTTGGCGGGGAGCTGAAGGAGGCGAAAGCCGCTGCTGCTGCCGCGGAAGACGCCAAGAAGGAGCTTGCCGCCAAGGTTGAACGACTAGAAGCGGCGATGAAGGTGAGCACCGAGAAGGTTGCCGCGCTCATTACTGAGCGCGAGAAGGACGCCCACACCAACGCGGAGCTCCAAGTGAATCTGTCCAAGAGGGGCGATGAGCTTAAGGCCGCCAAGGACTCCATCGAGGACTTGGAGCTGAAAGTCTCAACTCTGAGGGATTCAATTGACGCCGCCAAGCTTCGAGAAGATAAGCTGAAGGAGGAGCTCCGCAAGGAGCGGGCCTTGGTGGACAGCACCAACAAGGCATCCGAGCTCTTCCGCAAGAACATCGAGCTGTGGACCGAAGAGCTGGTTTCTTCGGCATCCATCATTGACCAGGAGCTGCTTGCCTTGAAGGTCGAACACCTTATCTATTCGCCGGATCCAGACCTCCCGCACAGCGCCAAGCTCAGCCTCTTCTTCAGAGGCGTCGCTCCGGCCCTTGCAGGTCTCCGGAACCGCATCCCCGCGCAGCTGGCCGAGGAGTCGCGCCGTCTCTGCGCAGGAACTCTGGAGCGGGTCTTGACGAAGATCGTGTACCGCAACCCGGGGATCAACCTCAAGAACGTTCTTTGCAGCTTGCCGGCGGATGCAGACACGGAGGCCCTGAAGGAGCAGGTCAGCCATATCATCGCCAAGGTGGCAAAGCTTGGCAGGAAGGAGGGCGACCGCGTAGACTAGGGCCCCATTTATCTTTATCTTTTCGTTGCTGCACATTATGTTACGAACTCATTAGTCCATTGCGACAAGTTGTCCTTGTAAGATATTTGCTTTACTTCAATCAATCAGTGCAATGTTATCTTCCTTGTTCCAATCTTTGACTTTGTATGTTCCTCACCCTACGCTCCCGGGGAGCTTGCCGGAAAGGGGCCCTTGCCGCGAGCGCTGAGCGCTGAGCAGCCTGCTGGCCAAGGTCCTCGCCGGCAAGCAACCTCGCCGCAGCAAGTCGCAACGCACTTAGCTTGCTGAGTGTACTCGGAAACGAAGCAAGGGCGCGACACTTGTCGCAGCTCACTTAAATCGTTGAGTGGACTCGAAGACAAGATAAGGGTGCGGCAAGCCACGGGTAGGTTCCTCCGCGCACAGGTTTTCCATACAAAGTGTGATTGTTCAAGGAAGACAACCAAGAATTAAAATTTGAACTGGTCAAATTCTAACAACTTATCTTTCACATGCTGCTTGCTCATGTTGTTTGCTTTCCGGTAAGGCTCTTCTTTCTTGAACGGCACTTAGTTCCTCCTCTACCTCCTTCCCCCCCGGCAAACTTGTGCGCGAGGAACGTTCCTTCTGCTTAAGAGAAAAAGGAAAAGGAAAGGGAAACAAGCATATTGCCTTTCGGCGTAATAGTGCTTACCGAATGTCTAAGTGTTACATCAAATGCCAAATAAAACATGCGAATAGCAAAGAGAAGCATGCGAAAGGCAATCGATGCGAAAACACGAAATCTTTACTGATGCACGGGGTCTGCGCCCGGCTTTGTACAAAGGGTTACATGCAACAGCGGCAAGGCTTGTACAAAAGGTGGTTGCCGGAACGGATCACGGCAACCGCGCCTTAGGGGTGAAACTTGCGAAGATGCTCTATGTTCCAGGAGTTGCTCACCGGTAAGCCTTCTTCGGTCTCGAGGCGGACAGCGCCGGGCCTCGTAACTTGTCTCACCCGATAAGGGCCTTCCCACTTCGGCGTCAACTTGTTGGAATTCTTGGCGGACTGAACACGCCGAAGAACAAGGTCGCCTTCCTCGAGACTCCTGGCCTTGACTTTGCGGCTATGGTAGCGGCGCAAAGCTTGCTGGTATCGAGCAGCTCGTACAGCAGCCTGGAGACGTCCCTCCTCAAGGAGCAATGCATCATCTTGCCGCAGTTGCTCTTGCTCGAGCTCATCATAAGCGAGCACTCGAGGAGATCCGTATACGAGTTCCGTGGGGAGAACTGCTTCTGCTCCATAGACTAGAGCAAAAGGTGTCTGCCCGGTGGCTCGACTCGGTGTCGTTCTGATTGACCAAAGAGCCACCGGGAGCTCCTCTATCCAATTCCTTCCGCACTTGCGCAGCCTGTCAAAGGTCCTTGTCTTGAGTCCGCGCAGCACTTCAGCATTTGCCCTCTCCGCTTGGCCGTTGCTCCTCGGGTGAGCAACAGAAGCGAAACAGACCTTGGCGCCAAGGTCTTGGACGTACTGCATGAAGGTGCGACTAGTGAATTGTGTACCGTTGTCGGTGATGATCCTGTTAGGGATCCCGAAACGGCAAACAATCGACCTGAAGAACCTGACTGCTGACTGTGCTGTCACCTTTCTCACTGGCTCCACTTCTGGCCACTTTGTGAACTTGTCGATTGCAACGTACAAGTACTCAAAGCCCCCGACAGCGCGAGGGAAAGGGCCGAGGATATCGAGCCCCCAGACCGAGAAGGGCCATGACAAAGGGATTGTTTGGAGAGCTTGAGCTGGCTGATGTATTTGCTTTGCATGGAACTGGCACGCTTCACACTTGGTTACTAGTGCAGTTGCATCTTGGAGGGCTTCTTGCCAAAAGAACCCTTGCCGGAAAGCTTTCCCGGCAAGTGCCCTTGCGCCAACGTGGTGGCCGCATGTGCCTCCGTGTATTTCTGCTAACAGCTTCTGTCCATCTTCTCTGGAGATGCATTTCAACCTGACACCATTGAGTCTTCTTCTGTACAGCTCGTTATCCACAAACTGATACATACTTGACTGCCTGGTTATCTTCTCTATCTCTTGAGGGTCGTCGGGAAGTTCTCCAGTTTGCAGAAAACGGACGATCTGCTGTGCCCATGCCGGAGCCCGGGGCTCGACGGCAAGGACTAAAGGCTCGAGGGCCGCTGCGGGAACCCCAGCTTCTACGGCAAAGACCTCTGGTCCTGTCGGAGCTGACGGTCCCCCGGCAAGCTCGCCGGGGCGAGGCTTGTCGGGAACACTTGCTTCAACTGCACAAGCCCGAGGGCTTGCAGGAGCAAACTGTTCCTCAGCGTTGTTGTTGATCTTGGGAACTTTGGCGGCGGGTTCAGGAAGATCCGCCGGCAAGTAGTCGCCGGAGACCAACTTTCTCTTCTTGGACTGCCCAACTGATGTTGTAACTGATGGTTGAGTCAGCTTGAGCAAAAAGGTCCCTGGTTCCACAGGTAGCTTCATCGCAGCACACTTTGAAAGGCCATCTGCAATTTCATTTTGAGCTCTCGGGATGTGCTCCATTTGCAGACCTTCAAAGTGTTCTTCAAGCTTCCTCACTTCATCTACATATGCTTCCATCAAAGGGCTCTGGTAGCTCTTGTTGACTTGTCGGACCACCAACTGAGAATCGCCCCGCACAATCAGCTTCCTGATCCCAAGTTCGGCCGCAATCCTGAGGCCGGCAAGCAAGCCTTCATATTCTGCAGTGTTGTTTGTCGCTTGCTCCCTGGGAAAGTGCATCTGGATAACATATTTGAGGTGCTCTCCGGTGGGCGCGATGAGTACCACGCCGGCACCGGCGCCTTGCAGCGAAAAGGCACCGTCAAAATACATTACCCATTCACTTGTCGCTTCTTGCACGGGTACGCTCGTTTCTTGAACTTCTTCTTCTGGCGTTGGGGTCCACTCAGCAATGAACTCTGCCAAAGCTCGGCTCTGAATGGTTGAAGTACTTTCAAATTTGAGTCCGAAGCTTGACAGTTCCAGTGCCCACTCGACGATCCTGCCTGTTGCCTCTGGATTGTGTAATATCCTCTTCAACGGAAAGCGAGTGACCACTGTTATCTCATGGGCTTGGAAGTAGTGGCGCAGCTTCCTCGAGGCCATGAGGAGGCCGAAAAGCAATTTTTGCACACCGGAGTACCTTGATCTAGCTCCCTGGAGAAGGGAACTTACAAAATATACTGGGCGCTGCACCATCTTCTTCCGCACCTCTCCTTGTTCCTGCGCAGAGTCTTCCTTGTCGGGGCCAGAGCTTGTCGGGACAGCCCCCTGCTTGTCGCTAGATTCGCTTGCCGGTGACGCTGGCTCCTCGTCGGACTCCCTCTCCGCTACCAACGCAGCACTAACCACCTGGTTGGTTGCCGCTAAGTATAGCAACAACTTTTCCTGTGGTTTAGGTGCGACAAGTATAGGAGTGGAGGACAGGTACTATTTCAAATCCTGCAACGCCGCCTCCGCTTCCGGAGTCCACTTCATGGGACCTGCCTTCTTCAAGATTTTGAAGAAAGGTAGGGCGCGTTCCGCGGATTTTGAAATGAACCTACTGAGAGCAGCAACGCAACCTGCAAGCCTTCTGACATCCTTGACGCGCTTCGGGGCTTCTATCTGCTCGATGGCTTTGATCTTGTCGGGATTGGCTTCAATCCCCCTTTGTGATACAAAGAACCCGAGAAGCTTGCCGGAGGGAACTCCAAAGACGCACTTCTCGGGGTTCAGCTTGAGCTGTATCCTGCGCAGGTTCTGAAACGTTTCTTCTAAGTCTTGAATCAGTGTTTCTTTGCTCTTGCTCTTCACCACGATGTCATCCATGTAGGCTTCTACATTCCTGTGGATCTGTGGCTCAAAAGCAGTGTACACTACCCTTGCAAAAGTGGAGCCTGCATTTTTCAGTCCAAATGGCATGCGGATAAAGCAATAGGTGCCACATGGAGTGATAAATGCAGTCTTCTCTTCATCTTCCTTAGCCATGAAAATCTGGTGATAGCCTGAGTATGCATCAAGAAAACAGAGTAGCTCACATCCGGCAGTGGAGTCAACGATCTGGTCAATGCGCGGCAAAGGGAAGGGATCCTTGGGACATGCTTTATTGACATCACCAAAGATGTCGGGGGAAACTGTCCGCCACGAACACCTATGGGACCGGAGCCCCTTGTCTGTGCGGTACGAGGGCGGAGGGAGCACAAAGAGCAGATCGAAGCGGACGCGCGGGCAGTTTTACCCAGGTTCGGGCCGCACGGATGCGTAAAACCCTACTCCTGCTTGGTTGTGTATTGAGTTGAGCGCTCGGGAGCTTGAAGAAGCAGCTACACCGTGCGTGAGAGTAATCTAGGTTTCGAACCCCCTCCACGTTGTGCATGGGCCTCCTTTTATAGTGCAAGGGGTCACCGACAGGTGTCAACGTAGGAGAAAGGGGTAAAAATGTAAAAGAGGTGGTAGTTGTAACAGTGCGGGAACAGTGGAGCTACAGTACAGAACAGTGGTCTATACCTACTTTAACAGTGGGGGACAAGGGCATTTAATGCCCGTCGCCGTCGACCCCAAAAGCTCCCGCCGTTGTGTCTCCGTCTGCCACGGCGATGGATCCTCTGCCGTGGAGTGCCACCGTGTCCCCCAGGCTGCACAGCCATCCGCCACGCGTCCCTGGAGTGGCCCCAGGGCGACGCGTGGGCCGATGAGCTGGAGCGCGGGCACACAGCGCACCTCCCCCGGCAAGCACCTTGCCGGGGATCTCGACCTTGCCGGGCCCGGAAGCTTGCCGCTCCCCGAGCCCTTGCCGGGTCTTCTAAGATGAAATCTTCTATTCGTCCTGACAAGCTCCTCTTGCCAGGGCCTCGTGCTAGTTAAGCAATCTCGAGCCTGGGACGGCCTTCCCGGCAAGCTCCTCTTGCCGGGGTCTTGGTCTTCTGTCTTGTATACTTTGTTTTTGAATGGCTAGATAAGGGTCAGGAAGGTCTCCGGCAAGCGCGTGGTGAACCCTGCCGCGGGGAGCTGCCGCTGCCCGTGCACAAGTTGGGGTACTAGGGTACCCCTACCTTAGTACACCGACACCTGAACACCAAAGTGATATGCCGGCTCATCAAAATTTGAGCTGTAATTGCGATAACTTTCATTTTTTCCAATCCTGCAAGCCATTTTTGAGGGCCAAGACGACCCTTTTTGGTCTCAAAATTTTCCGCGCACGTGATCCTGTGTGTGCACGTATGTAAAATCCTCCAGATCGTAAACACTAGAAGTCCTATCACCTCAATTCCCCAATAGCTTTCCAACGCCTATGAAAACGACGAAATCGGTGCTTGTTCTCACTTGCTTTGAGAGTCTCGATCAATTCGGACTCTAGGTTGATTTTTGTATTTTCTTTGATCACCGTTTCTTCGCGAGAGTTGGCCTAACACCCTATTGTATCCATACATGGGTGGGGCGCCAAGGACCTGAACACCACAGTGATATGCCGGCTCATCAAAATTTGAGCTGTAATTGCGATAACTTTCATTTTTTCCAATCCTGCAGGCCATTTTTTAGGGCCAAGACGACCCTTTTTGGGCTCAAAATTTTCCGCGCATGTGATCCTGTGTGTGCACGTATGTAAAATCCTCCAGATCATAAAAACTAGAAGTCCTATCACCTCAATTCCCCAATAGCTTTCCAACGCCTATGAAAACGACGAAATCGGTGCTTGTTCTCACTTGCTTTGAGAGTCTCGATCAATTCGGACTCTAGGTTGATTTTTGTATTTTCTTTGATCACCGTTTCTTCGCGAGAGTTGGCCTAACACCCTATTGTATCCATACATGGGTGGGGCACACAGGACCTGAACACCAAAGTGATATGCCGGCTCATCAAAATTTGAGCTGTAATTGCCATAACTTTCATTTTTTCCAATCCTGCAGGCCATTTTTGAGGGCCAACACGACCCTTTTTGGTCTCAAAATTTTCCGCGCACGTGATCCTGTGTGTGCACGTATGTAAAATCCTCCAGATCGTAAACACTAGAAGTCCTATCACCTCAATTCCCCAATAGCTTTCCAACGCCTATGAAAATGACGAAATCGGAGCTTGTTCTCACTTGCTTTGAGAGTCTCGATCAATTCGGACTCTAGGTTGATTTTTGTATTTTCTTTGATCACCGTTTCTTCGCGAGAGTTGGCCTAACACCCTATTGTATCCATACATGGGTGGGGCACACAGGACCTGAACACCAAAGTGATATGCCGGCTCATCAAAATTTGAGCTGTAATTGCGATAACTTTCATTTTTTCCAATCCTGCAATCCATTTTTGAGGGCCAAGACGACCCTTTTTGGGCTCAGAATTTTCCACGCATGTGATCCTGTGTGTGCACGTATGTAAAATCCTCCAGATCATAAAAACTAGAAGTCCTATCACCTCAATTCCCCAATAGCTTTCCAACGCCTATGAAAACGACGAAATCGGTGCTTGTTCTCACTTGCTTTGAGAGTCTCGATCAATTCAGACTCTAGGTTGATTTTTGTATTTTCTTTGATCACCGTTTCTTCGCGAGAGTTGGCCCAACACCCTATTGTATCCATACATGGGTGGGGCGCCAAGGACCTGAACACCAAAGTGATATGCCGGCTCATCAAAATTTGAGCTGTAATTGCGATAACTTTCATTTTTTCCAATCCTGCAGGCCATTTTTGAGGGCCAAGACGACCCTTTTTGGTCTCAAAATTTTCCGCGCATGTGATCCTGTGTGTGCACGTATGTAAAATCCTCCAGATCGTAAAAACTAGAAGTCCTATCACCTCAATTCCCCAATAGCTTTCCAACGCCTATGAAAATGACGAAATCGGAGCTTGTTCTCATTTGCTTTGAGAGTCTCGATCAATTCGGACTCTAGGTTGATTTTTGTATTTTCTTTGATCACCGTTTCTTCGCGAGAGTTGGCCTAACACCCTATTGTATCCATACATGGGTGGGGCGCCCAGGACCTGAACACCAAAGTGATATGCCGGCTCATCAAAATTTGAGCTGTAATTCCGATAACTTTCATTTTTTCCAATCCTGCAGGCCATTTTTGAGGGCCAAGACGACCCTTTTTGGGATCAAAATTTTCCGCGCACGTGATCCTGTGTGTGCACGTATGTAAAAACCTCCAGTTCATAAAAACTAGAAGTCCTATCACCTCAATTCCCCAATAGCTTTCCAACGCCTATGAAAATGACGAAATCGGAGCTTGTTCTCACTTGCTTTGAGAGTCTCGATCAATTCGGACTCTAGGTTGATTTTTGTATTTTCTTTGATCACCGTTTGTCGGTGTACTAAGGTAGGGGTACCCTAGTACCCCAACTTGTGCACGGGCAGCGGCAGCTCCCCGCGGCAGGGTTCACCACGCGCTTGCCGGAGACCTTCCTGACCCTTATCTAGCCATTCAAAAGCAAAGTATACAAGACAGAAGACCAAGACCCCGGCAAGAGGAGCTTGCCGGGAAGGCCGTTCCAGGCTCGAGATTACTTAACTAGCACAAGGCCCTGGCAAGAGGAGCTTGTCAGGACGAATAGAAGATTTCATCTTAGAAGACCCGGCAAGGGCTCGGGGAGCGGCAAGCTTCCGGGCCCGGCAAGGTCGAGATCCCCGGCAAGGTGCTTGCCGGGGGAGGTGCCCGGCAAGGTGCTTGCCGGGGGAGGTGCGCTGTGTGCCCGCGCTCCAGCTCATCAGCCCACGCGTCGCCCTGGGGCCACTCCAGGGACGCGTGGCGGATGGCTGTGCAGCCTGGGGGACACGGTGGCACTCCACGGCAGTGGATCCATCGCCGTGGCAGACGGAGACGCAACGGCGGGAGCTTTTGGGGTCGACGGCGACGGGCATTAAATGCCCTTGTCCCCCACTGTTAAAGTAGGTATAGACCACTGTTCTGTACTGTAGCTCCACTGTTCCCGCACTGTTACAACTACCACCGCTTTTACATTTTTACCCCTTTCTCCTACGTTGACACCTGTCGGTGACCCCTTGCACTATAAAAGGAGGCCCATGCACAACGTGGAGGGGGTTCGAAACCTAGATCATTCTCACGCTCGTGTAGCTGCTTCTTCAAGCTCCGAGCGCCCAACTCAATACACAACCAAGCAGGAGTAGGGTTTTACGCATCCGTGCGGCCCGAACCTGGGTAAAACTGCTCGTGCGTCTGCCTCGATCTGCTCTTCGTGCTCCCTCCGCCCTCGTACCGCACAGACAAGGGGCTCCGGTCCCATAGGTGTTCGTGGTGGACAGTTTCTTCCCCGCCGCCTTGGGCCTTCTCCTTGTCGCGCCTCTCGTACTCAGCTTTTTGCTGCTCGACGAGGTACTCGACGCGCTTGCAGTTGGAGAGGTCGTGACCCTTGGTGCGGTGAATCTTGCAGTATTGCTTGTCGGAGCTACCCGGCTTGTCGGCCGCCGCCGCAGGGGCAGGCTCCTTGCCGGAGCCGCCAGCCTGCGCTTGCTTGGCGGGGGCCTCCTTGCCGGACTTCTCGACGGCAAGCACTTCCTTCTTGCCCTTCTTCCTGTTGTTCCGCCGCCGGCTCTTCTTTGCCGGGGCGGCGTCGTCGCTGTCGCTTCCCCCTGCGCCAGCATCCTCCCCGGGGAGTTTCCTCCCCTCTTCTGCACGGGCGCACTTGTCGGCAAGAGCGTAGAGCTCGCTGACGTCCCTGATCTTGGTCATCGCCATCTCCTCACGCATGCGGCGGTTACGCACGTTCTGATGGAACGCGCTGATAACCGCAGCAGGGTGAACGTCGGGGATGTTGTGCTGTACCCGGCTGAAACGTTGGATATACTTGCGCAGGGGTTCGCCTTCCTTCTGGGCCAAAATGTGGAGATCGCTCTCCTGGCCATGGGGTTTGTGGCCGCCGGTGAAGGCGCCAACAAACTGATGGCAGAGGTCGGCCCAAGAAGAGATAGAGCTTTCCGGCAAGTGCATGAGCCACGAACGGACGTTCGGCTTCAGCACGAGCGGGAAGTAGTTGGCTAGGATCTTCTCGTCGCGCCCCCCGGCAGCTTGCACTGCTATGGTGTAGACGCTGAGAAACTCCGAGGGGTGCGTCTTGCCGTCGTACTTCTCCGGTACGTCGGGCTTAAAGTTCTTCATGCTGGGCCACTGGACGCGCCGCAGCTCGCGGGTGAACGCAGGGCAGCCTGCCGCGTACGGCAAGTCGCCTGGTTCACCGGGCGCGGGTGCGTCGACAGCGTTCCCAGCTCTCTTGTCGGATTGTCGCCGAGCTTCTCGGCGGCGCTCGATCGTGGTCCGAGCGTCTTCATCTCGCCGGTCGTCGAGGACCTGGCGCTGGTCCCGACGGGCCCGCGGGTCCGACGAGGCTGTGGAGCCGTCGTCGGGGTTGTTCCGGCGGGGCGGCGTCTTCTGCTTCTGCGGCGGGGAGTGCACGCTTGTCGCACCCCCGGCAGTCTTGTCGCCGATAGCCTTCGTCTTCTCGGCCTGCCGCAGCCGTGAGGCCGACGGCTGCTGCGGAGAGTCGTTGTTGGCGAAGTCTATCAGGCTCCGGATAGTGGCCCTCCATTCCTCGGCCTTGTCGGCCGCTGGAGGAAAATCGAGGAGCAGCTGCGCCCTTGCGAGCGCTTCTGCCGGAGTAGTGGGGAACGCGGGCGAGCGGTGCGAGGAGCGGGATACGCTCGGACTTCTAACGACGTTAGAAGGAGCGGGGTCCCGTGCCGGCGCCTTCGCTTTGCTTGTGCCCGGACGGGGGTCCGGGGCGTCCCGCGAACCTCCAGTATGGCCTTGTCCCAGCAAGCGGATACCACCTCCCGTGGCATGGCGCTGCGGGGTCGTCGTATGTTGCGATGGACGTGGCGCGTCCACGGAGACCGAGGTCCGGTCGTCCGTCCTGTTCTTGGATCTGGTGGCACCGTGAGTGTCCTCGCCGGCAACCACCCTTCCGACGGCGTCTCCCCCGCCCACCGTTGGCTCTGGTGGCGGCGGATGAGACGCAGACGGGCCCCCGACCTCCGAAGGCTTCTTCTTCGGGGCCATGGAGTTGTCGCTGATGAAGTTGTTGACGAAACTTGGAGAGGTTAATGAAGATTGTGCCCGCGCGAACGCCGGATCAGGTTCGCACAACCTCGACGCCCCCTACCTGGCGCGCCAAAGATGTCGGGGGAAACTGTCCGCCACGAACACCTATGGGACCGGAGCCCCTTGTCTGTGCGGTACGAGGGCGGAGGGAGCACGAAGAGCAGATCGAGGCAGACGCGCGGGCAGTTTTTACCCAGGTTCGGGCCGCACGGATGCGTAAAACCCTACTCCTGCTTGGTTGTGTATTGAGTTGAGCGCTCGGGAGCTTGAAGAAGCAGCTACACCGTGCGTGAGAGTAATCTAGGTTTCGAACCCCCTCCACGTTGTGCATGGGCCTCCTTTTATAGTGCAAGGGGTCACCGACAGGTGTCAACGTAGGAGAAAGGGGTAAAAATGTAAAAGAGGTGGTAGTTGTAACAGTGCGGGAACAGTGGAGCTACATTACAGAACAGTGGTCTATACCTACTTTAACAGTGGGGGACAAGGGCATTTAATGCCCGTCGGCGTCGACCCCAAAAGCTCCCGCCGTTGCGTCTCCGTCTGCCACGGCGATGGATCCTCTGCCGTGGAGTGCCACCGTGTCCCCCAGGCTGCACAGCCATCCGCCACGCGTCCCTGGAGTGGCCCCAGGGCGACGCGTGGGCCGATGAGCTGGAGCGCGGGCACACAGCGCACCTCCCCCGGCAAGCACCTTGCCGGGGATCTCGACCTTGCCGGGCCCGGAAGCTTGCCGCTCCCCGAGCCCTTGCCGGGTCTTCTAAGATAAAATCTTCTATTCGTCCTGACAAGCTCCTCTTGCCAGGGCCTCGTGCTAGTTAAGCAATCTCGAGCCTGGGACGGCCTTCCCGGCAAGCTCCTCTTGCCGGGGTCTTGGTCTTCTGTCTTGTATACTTTGTTTTTGAATGGCTAGATAAGGGTCAGGAAGGTCTCCGGCAAGCGCGTGGTGAACCCTGCCGCGGGGAGCTGCCGCTGCCCGTGCACAAGTTGGGGTACTAGGGTGCCCCTACCTTAGTACACCGACAATCATAGACGACTCCACACTCACGGATACAATTCTTCACCAAAGGGGTGATAGACCTCAATGCACACACCTATCTCATATAATAATCTCCCTAGACATGATACGACTCTACTTGACTTCTAAAAGACCAAAGGTAAAAGATAAAGATACCGGGCACTCCCCCAAGCTTGGAACAAGCCAAGGGAATGCCATTCCCACGGAGATTTCACTCATCATACTTGTTGGCGTTGATCAAGTAATTCTTGGCGAAACTCTTCCATGGAAGGGGTTCTCCAGTCTCATATGAGAAGCTCGTCTCCTGGATCCTGCATTCAGCACCCAAACCCATGCGTAGAAACCTTAGTTCATACTCACAGTTCTGGTTATGTAGATCATTAATTTGCCCTTGTAGCTCTATAATTCTGTCTTCAGACGCGGCGATTCTTTCCCACATCTCCTTCATCTCCTTCAGAAAGTAGTTCTTCAGCTCGTTGGTGATGTCAAAGTTAGCTTCGACACCACGCTCGGTCATCTTCTTGTACTTGAAGACTTCTTGCTCCACCTCTTCCAGCCTAGCCTGGACGCTCCCCTCCTTGATAGGTCCCTTCAGATCTTCTTGATGAAGGACGCCTTCCTTCATCTGAACCACCTGAGGGTGCTTCTTCACCTCAGCGAGGTAAGGGTTGATGACGTTGACGATGAACGTGTCCTTGGGGGAACTTGGGGAAGCCATGGCACCTAAATTTAGCTGAAAGATTTACTGGCAGAAACAGATCGAAGAGAAAACACGCGAAATCGCAAGATACGTTGCCGGAACAACCCGGGCAAATATATAGGAAAAATTTATGCACAGAAAGGAAGGTAACGGACCAAAGCGGGGTCGGAGACGGGCTCCAGGGTGTCCAGGCAGCCTGCCGGCGCGGCCCGGGGGGGCGCGCCAGGGGAGCGCCTGGACTCCCTGGTGGTCGTCTCCGGCTCCACTTCGACTCGGAATTTTACTAATTTTACAAAAACTCGTAATACGGAACTTTTATGATGTTTTGCGGTGTTTTCTTACCGTACTACATACCTTTTCTTTATTCTGCTTCTGCTGGCGTCTGAAACAGGGCTGCAACATGTTCTTCGTGGGTTGTTGTGTATATTATATTCACATCAACATCGACAGGGTCTCCTGCTATGTAATGTTTAAGTCTTTGCCCATTCACAACTTGAGGTTTGGTGCCTTCAAAATTATTAATCTTAATTGCACCAGACCGGTAAACTTCTTCAATATGAAATGGTCCTTCCCACCTGGAAAGTAGTTTACCTGGAGAAAACCTGAAACGGGATCTAAACAACAAAACTTTATCACCAACATTAAATTCACATTTCAGAATCTTCCTATCATGCCACCTTTTTACCTTTTCTTTGAACATTTTAGCGCTCTCGTAAGCTTCACTCCTCCATTCATCTAGAGAAGTCAAGTTCATGAGACGCTTCTCACCAGCTAGTTTTGGGTCAGCGTTAAGCTCTCTAACAGCCCAGAAAGCTTTGTGCTCTAGCTCTAATGGAAAATGGCAAGCCTTGCCATACACCATCTTATAGGGAGACATGCCCATGGGGTTTTTGTAAGCAGTTCTATATGCCCACAAAGCATCTCCCAATTTATTTGACCAATCCTTCTGATTTCTATTTACTGTTTTCTGCAAGATCAACTTAATCTCTCTATTGGTGAGCTCAACTTGCCCACTAGTTTGAGGATGATAAGGTGAAGCAATTCTATGATTAACATCGTATTTAGCCAAAGCTTTTCTAAAAGCTCCGTGCGTGAAGTGTGATCCTCCATCGGTCATGAGATACCTTGGTACACCAAACCTAGGAAAAATTACATCTTTAAGCATTTTCAAAGATGTTTTGTGATCAGCACTTTTAGTGGGGATTGCTTCAACCCACTTGGTCACATAATCAACAGCTACTAAAATGTGAGTGTACTTGTGCGAAGAAGGAAAAGGACCCATAAAATCAAAACCCCAACAATCGAAAGGTTCAATCACTAGTGAGTAATTCATAGGCATCTCATTCCTTCTACTAATATTACCAACTCTCTGACATTTATCACAAGCTAAAACATAATTTCTAGCATCTTTAAAGAGAGTAGGCCAATAAAAACCTGATTGAAGAACCTTATGTGCAGTCCTCTCACCGGCATGATGTCCTCCATAAGGACTATCATGACACCGTCGGAGAACGTCCTTCTGCTCATGTTCCGGAATGCATCTTCTCACGATCCCGTCGGGACCTTCTTTGAAAAGATGTGGGTCATCCCAAAAGTAGTGCCTCAAATCATGAAAGAACTTCTTCCTCTGCTGAAATGTTAGACCTGGAGGCAAATACTTCGCAACAATAAAATTAGCATAATCTGCATACCAAGGGTCGGAAAGAGGTTGTATTTTTACAACGGCAAGTTGCTCATCTGGAAAACTATCGTTAACTGGGATGGGGTCATGCGGTATATCTTCCATTCTTGAAAGATTGTCCGCTACCGGATTGTCTTCCCCTTTCCTATCAACAATCTGCAAATCAAATTCTTGGAGAAGGAGTACCCATCTGATAAGCCTTGGCTTGGCATCCTTCTTTGTCATAAGAAATTTAATGGCAGCATGATCAGTATGAATAATAACTTTGGAATCAACAATATACTGCCTAAACTTATCACAAGCAAAAACTACAGCTAAGAATTCCTTCTCAGTAGTAGCATAATTTCTTTGAGCACTATCAAGGGTCTTACTAGCATAATGTATAACATTCAATTTCTTATCAACCCTTTGTCCTAAAATAGCTCCAACAGCAAAATCACTTGCATCACACATAATTTCAAAAGGTAAATTCCAGTCAGGTGGTTGTACTATAGGAGCAGTTATTAAAGCTTTCTTAAGGATTTCAAAAGCTTCCTTACAATTTTCATCAAACGCAAAAGGAACATCCTTCTGGAGAAGATTAGTGAGGGGTCTCGAGGTTTTAGAAAAGTCTTTAATAAATCTTCTATAAAAACCTGCATGACCGAGAAAACTGCGAATACCTTTGATGTCCCTTGGATAGGGCATCCTCTCAATAGCTTCGATCTTGGCTTTGTCCACTTCAATTCCCCTTTCGGAAATCTTGTGACCAAGAACAATTCCTTCATTAACAATAAAGTGGCACTTCTCCCAGTTGAGTACCAAATTTGTCTCCTCGCATCTCTGCAAAACTTTATTAAGGTTGTGAAGACAATGGTCAAATGAAGTTCCATAGACGGAGAAATCGTCCATGAAGACTTCCATAATATCCCCGCAGAAACCATGAAAGATAGCAGACATACACCTTTGAAAAGTAGCAGGGGAATTACATAAACCAAAAGGCATACGTCTGTAAGCATAAGTACCAAAAGGACAAGTAAAAGTGGTCTTCTCTCGATCGACAGTGTTAACATGAATTTGAGAGAAGCCAGAATAACCATCGAGATAACAAAAGTGGGTATTTTTTGATAACCTTTCAAGCATTTGGTCGATGAACGGCAACGGGTAGTGATCCTTCCTGGTTGCCTTGTTCAACTTCTTGTAATCAATACACATTCTATATCCAATAATAATTCTCTGAGGTATTAGTTCATTTTTATCATTAGGAACCACAGTTGTACCTCCTTTCTTAGGAACACAATGTACCGGACTTACCCACTTACTGTCAGCTATAGGGTAGATAATACCTGCGGCTAGAAGCTTGAGAATCTCAGTTCTCACGACATCCATCATCTTCGGGTTCAACCGTCGTTGATGATCAACAACTGGTTTAGCATCAGGCTCAAGGTTGATAGTATGTTGACAGATAGATGGACTAATCCCCTTAAGGTCATCAAGGGTGTAGCCAATTGCACCTCGGTGTTTACGAAGTACTTCCAATAATCGCTCTTCTTCATATCCTGAAAGGTTAGAGTTGATAATAACAGGATATACTTTCTTTTCATCTAAATAAGCATACTCGAGCGTATTGGGAAGAGGTTTAAGATCGAACACCGGGTCTTCTTTCGGTTTTGATAAAATTCCCAAAGGTTCAACCGGAAGGTTGTGCTTCAGGATAGCAGGCTGCCTCAAGAATATTTCATCTAGTTCATTTCTTTCCTGCATATGTAAATCATTCTCGTGGTCCTCCATGTATTGCTGCAAAGGATCATCAGGGGGAATAGCAATAGAGGCAATACTTTCAATAATTTTATCATCACTAGGTAAATCAGTACCACGAGGCTGCTTAGAAAACTTAGAAAAATTAAATTCATATGGCTCACCATTGAATTCAACAGAAACTTTACCTTTCTTGCAATCTATTATAGCTCCACAAGTTCTAAGAAAAGGTCTACCAAAAATGATGGGACAAAAATTGTCCCTGGCTGAACCAAGTACCAGAAAGTCGGTAGGGTATTTTACCTTTCCACATAGGACTTCAACGTCCCTCACAATTCCGATAGGAGAGATAGTTGATCTATTTGCAAGATGAATAGTAACATCAACTTCTTCAAGTTCACAAGGGGAAATCTCACCGATGATTTCTTCATAAAGTGAATAAGGAATAGCACTTGCACTTGATCCCAAATCGCATAGCCCATAATAATTGTGATCTCCTATTTTAACAGATACCACTGGAGTACCTGAAATTGGGCCTTTGTTCTTGGCTGTGACAAGGTTAGTGGAAACAGCACAAAAAGTTATATTGGAATCCAAAACATCATCAGTAACGAGGTCTTTAATCAATGCAACTTGAGGATCGACCCTAATCTGGTCCTCAGGTCCATCAACTCTTCTCTCACTTTTATTTATTATGCCTGTTACAAGAGAGTGTTCCTTTATCCTCGTGGGAAAAGGAGGCTTTTCATATATGACTGCAGGAAAAATAGGCTCAGCAACATAAATATCAATAGGTGGTTCTTTAAAAGGTGCATGATGCTGGTCTCTATTCTTTTTAAAAGAATCAACATGAGAGGCAAAATTATTACATAAATCAATAACTAGATGGGAATCAAGACCAATCTTAGAGCAAAAAGTATTGAAGTAATCAGTTTCCACATAGCTCTCAATATAATCATGTTCATAATTTATAGCGGGTTCAATACCTTTATCAATTTCCCAATCTTCAGTATTCCTCTGGATTCTTTCAAGGAGATCCCACCTTTCTTCAACACTCTTCTTCTGAAATACCCCACTAGAGGAGGCATCCAACATCTCCTTATCCTGACGAGAAAGCCTGGCATAAAATTTTGTAAGTATAATTTCCTTGGGAAGCTTATGAATAGGGCATTTGAGCATCAGGGACTTCAATCTCCCCCAAGCTTGAGCAATGCTTTCTCCGTCACGAGACCTAAAGTTGTAGATATAATTCCTGTCTCGATGAATTTCATGAAGAGGATAAAATTTAGTATAAAAGAGAGACATAAGCTCCTGCCAGTCCAGTAAGTGTGGGTTATCGAGAAGCCCATACCAATCTGAAGCTTTATCTATAAGGGATACGGCAAACAATTTCCTCATGACAAACTCCCTCGATACACCTGCAAGCTTAAATAATGAACATAGTCGTGATAAATATAGCAAGTGTTCACCGGGATGTCTGTCTCCTGCATAGCGATTAGCCAAAACATAATTGATAATGCCAGCTGGTATTTTATAAGGCACAATTTCAGTAGGGGGAGGATCAACCACCACAGGTGTGGGGTGTCTTCCCGCAAGCAACGTTCCAATAATAGGGTTATCCATAAGGACAAAGAGCAGCAATAGCAAAAAAAAGACAGAATTATAAAAAGTCTTTCTTACTAGTTTCACTTTACCAATAGCGCTACACTCCCCGGCAACGGCGCCAGAAAACGGTACTTGATGACCCTCAACCGTAAGGGATCTGTTGCAGCGTTTTTGATAAGTAAGAGTGTCGAACCCAACAAGGAGCAGAAGGTATTGATAAGCGATTCTGAGCAAGAAATTACTGCAAGCACTGAAAGATAACTTTTAGGGGTTTTCTCGATATAATCAACAGGAATGTAAAGGCAAGTAATGTAAAGGTACTGAGAGTAACAAGTGGCCCAATCCTTTCTTAGCAAAGGAGAGGCCTAGCAACTAAACTTATAAAGACTAAAGCGTTCTTGAGGACACACGGGAGAGGTAGTCATGTGCTTTCGCCATATTCCGTATAGATACTATGTTATGTGTTGATAAGTGTTGGTGGGTGGATCTATGCTAGTGCACTCTCTAGACTAAGATGAATGCACTCTTATGATTAAACACCTTGCAAGCATCCGCAAATACAAGATAGAATTTAAGGCAAAAGCCTAACCATAGCAATATGATCGAGGATCCATTATTCCCTTATGCAAAAGCGTGCGAACTGGGGTTCAGGTTTATGTCACTCCGGCAACCCACCATAAGCATTCTTTATACACAATGTATTCCCCTAGGTCCTTAATAAGGCGAAGTGTTGGGTGTTCGACTCACACAACACCACTAGTAGAATGACAACACAACTTAAGTATCAAACAATACATATTACTTCAACAGCATATGACTACTAACAACAAGACTTTCCCCATGTCCTCAAGAACTAAGGTAACTACTCACAAGACATAAAAGAGATCATGATCAGGGGGGATAAATATGTGATAAACAATCTGGACATAATAATATTTCTCCAACAAAACTCAGTAGCATTCACCACAAAGTAGTAATCAACACCGATGGAGTAGAGAGAATAGGTAGTACAAGTTACAACACTAGTTGCGATGGACAGATGAGATTTGGATGAAGATGGAGATGGTGCTGGTGTTGGGGATGATGTTGATGATGATCTCGATGATGCCCGTGATGATGGTGATGACGATGGCGACGATCTCCCCTTCCGGGAGGTGATCTCCCCGGCGGAATCTGCCCGCCGGAGATGCCCTTTTCTTCTCTGTAGGTTTCTGCCTCGAAGCGGCGGCGGAACTCCGTAAAAAGTCCCGTGCCTCGAGTTTTCGGGGGACGGAGAGCATATATGCAAAAGGGGGCGACCAGAGGTGGGCCAGGGGCTCCAGGCGCCCCCCCGGCGCGGCCAGGGGGGGTCGCCCCCAGGCCGCCTGGGCACCCTGTGGCCCCCCTCTGACTCCCCTTTTGTGTGTCCTCGTTATTCGTCTGAAAAATACCTCCCGTCAATTTTCAGGTAATTTGGAGGTGTTCTTCTTCAGCAACTCAGCATCCACTTTTTCCTGCTGAATCCTGCGTCTGCTGTTCCGGCACCGGAAAGTTGCAAATTGTGTAAAATAGACCAAAACAACATAAGAACATCATCATAACGTGAAATATATCAATGAATAAAGATGAATTGTGATACAAAATAGTGATGCATTTTGGACGTATCACCCACTAGCGTCCTTTGAAATTGAATATTGAGCGGAGTGGACTGCAACACTGTTGCAACGTACGCGTCTCTACATTGAACAATGCTATACAGAGAAGGATATTGGAGAGCGAGGGGCGTCTCCCTAGCCATGTATCCTCCCAGAACCTCGTAGTGGTGCTTGTTCCCACTATAAACCTAGTCCTGTTGAAAAAGAGTTATTTAACTCTCATCAATCCTTTCCAGAAAGGTGAATCAGTCGGTCTCACTGTCACCTGGGATAAATTTTTAGAGTGAAGGTATTTGTTACGCAGTATCTGAGCCCAAGTGGACTCTGTCTCAACCGAAAGCTTAAACAACCACTTGCTAAGAAGACATCTATTCTTCACCTCCAGATTTTCAATACCTAGACCCCCTTGGTCTTTCGGCCTACAAATGATATCCCATTTAGCAAGTCTGTATTTTCATTTTAGTTCATCACTCTGCCAGAAGAAACGCCATCGATAGAAATCTAGCCTTTTCGGGACTCCAACCGGTACCTCGAAAAAGGATAGAAGAAACATAGGCATACTCGTGAGGACCGAATTAATTAGAATTAATCGGCCTCCATATGACATCGGCTTGCCCTTCCAGCAGCTAAATTTCTTTTCAAATCGATCCTCAATGCACTTCCATTCTCTGTTGGTCAGCTTATGGTGATGGATTGGTATACCTAAGTATGTGAAGGGTAAAACCCCCAAATCACACCCGAACAATTGTTTGTATGCCTCATGGTCATCATCAGCTCTTCCAAAGCAGAACAATTCGCTCTTATGGAACTTAATCTTTAACCTAGTCAATTGTTCGAATAAGCATAACACCAGCTTCATATTTCGCGCTTTTGCCAAGTCATGCTCCATGATATCATTAGTGTACTGTAAGATGGATACATCGTCGTCAACTAAGTGCGGAACGAGGCTACCTACCTGACCGCATCCTTAGCCCTTCCTATTAAAATTGTCAACATATCGACCACTATGTTGAATAGAATAGGTGGCATGGGATCTCCTTGCCACAGACCTTTGTGTGTTTGGAAGTAGTGACCTATGCCATCATTCACTTTAATCCCAACACTCCCTTTTTGCGTGAAAGATTCTACCTGGTGTCTCCAGGTCTGATCAAACCTTTCATACGCAAAGCCTGTTGAAGGAAAGGCCATTTGACCTTATCGTACGCTTTCTCAAAATCCACTTTGAAAACAACCCCATCTAGTTTTTTCGTGTGAATTTCATGGAGCGTTTCATGTAGGACGACAACCCCTTCTAGGATGTTTCTGTCCGGCATGAAAGCAGTCTGGGACGGTTGCACCACAGAGTGTGCAATTTGCATGAGTCTATTGGTCCCGACCTTGGTGAAAATTTTGAAACTTACATTAAGAAGACAGATGAGACTGAACTGCTCAATACGAACGGCCTCTGTCTTCTTAGGCAATAAAGTTATCGTTCCAAAATTTAATTGAAATAACTGAAGCTGTCCAGAGAAAAAAACATGGAACATCAGAAGCAAATTCCCTTTGATAATGTGCCAACATTTTTTATAAAATTCCGCCGGAAAACCATCCGGCCCTGGAGCCTTATTATTCTTCATTTGTGAAATGGCCTCAAACACCTTTTTCTCCATAAATGGGGCTGTCAAAATATCATTCTCATCCGCCGCAAGTTGAGGGACATCCTCGACCATGGACTCATCTAAAGATACGAAGTTATCCTCCGAAGGCCCAAACAGCTGCTTATAGTACTCTGTTATATAAGCTTTTAGGTTTTCCTGTCCTAAAATTGTCCCCTCATCCTGCTCAAGCTGAAATATTTGCTTCTTTCGATGTTTGCCATTTGTAATCATATGAAAGAATTGAGTATTGTCATCCACTTGGACTATTTTGCGAACCTTAGCCCGCAAAGCCCACTTCAATTCCTCCTCATGAAGGAGTTCTTTCAGTCTCATCTCCGCCTCCACTTTAGTCCCCAGCTCTCTGGTCTCTAAAATGGTGGACTCGGCTTTTAAATCTAGGGATTGAATAAGGGCAAGGAGCCTTTCCTTTTCAGCCTTATAAATCCCATGCATATGCTTAGCCCATCCACGAAGAAATCTTCGTATGATGCCTAATCTTATTCCGCCATCGTTCAACAGGAGACCTCCCTCCTGAATCTTTAGCCCATTCTCTTGCTATCTGATCCAGGAACCTTTCCCTTTCAAACCACGCTAGTTCGAAAGAAAAAGAGTTCTTATTCCCCACATGTGTGGCCTCACCAGAGTCAACTAACAAAGGGGTGTGATCCAAGATTGCACGCGATAACGCTTGGACTGTAACCAGGGGAAACTTCTGCTCCCATTCAACCCTAGCGAGGACACCGTCCAACTTCTCAAATGTTGGATTTGGCAACGTATTAGCCCAAGTGAATTTCCTACCAGAAAGCTCTATCTCTCTAAGATCCAGGCTTTCGATTATGGTGTTGAACATAAACGACCATCTGCCATCAAAATTATCATTATTCTTTTCCTCCCTCCTTCGAATAATGTTAAAATCGCCCCCAACGAGTGTTCGGAGCTGCTCGCTACCGCAAATACGGACCAGATCTGCCCAAAAAAAAATCAGGTTTGTGTTCTGGCTACGCAGCACCATACACCGCCACCAATACCCAATTAAACCCATTGACCTTTGATCTGACTCGCAATTTTACCGCAAAATCTCCCATTACCACACTCCGAACTTCCAACGACTCACATTTAACCCCAAGTAAGATCCCACCGGACCTTCCTCTTGGAGGTAGGCAATGCCAGTCGAAATCGACACCACCCGATAAAGTACTAAGGAACTGGGGGTAAAATTGTCCCTTCCAGTTTCGGAAAGGGCGATAAAATCCAACTGGTGTTCGATAGATGCATCCGCAAGAAACCTTCTTTTAGCCAAGTCTTTAAGACCTCTGCTATTCCAAAAAATGCCTCTCATATTTCATCATGGAATTTTTTTGATGTACGGATCCTAGCACTTCTACGCACAGCCGAAGCGAGATAAACCTTCCGTTTCCACTTCCGCTTAGGCTTATTTTGATCCTCCATCTGGTCCTCACAACCGGACTCTGTGGACCTAACTACAGGAGGGTCTACATGGATCGAGTCCCTAGGGGAGGTGAGTTCCTCATCCTCCTCTGACTCAGGAAGTGACGGGGAAAGATCCGCACAAAAGCTGTCAAGAACCCTGACTCCCAACGCATCAATGTTGGAATCATTGGAAAAATGAAGAATTGAATTTGACGTGTTGACCGACATACCAGTGCGGACTTCAACGTCACTAAGCTTGGTCGCCCGCATAGCGCACCGTAGCTGCATGTCATCCACATCCGGCTGATCCTGAAGCCGACAGCTCATCTGTCGTCCTTCAGAAACAGGATCCGGTATCCCACCAAAAGCGATGATCTCCTTCGGCGTGGCCCCATTTTGGGTGGGGCCACCTTCCCAACCCCCAACAGAGCTTGACTGAACTGGGGCAGCCGATAAACCACCGAGAGACGTCGAAATCTCCCGCGGCAACGGCCGGTGCCCGGATCCTTGGGACACCACAGGATCCCCACCAACCGCAGGCGCCAAGGGAGATGTGGGAGCGGGAGCCACCTGCCCGCGCCCCCCTCCTGACTTAGCCCCACTGCCTTACGTGACCACCATCGGGCTCGCCACCCGAGGTGAAGCAGCCGCCGCAGACACCGTCATAGCCGAGACCACCAGGGGAGAAGTAGGAGCGGAGGCCTCCTGCCTGTGCCCCCTCCCGGTCCGGCCGCCAACGTCGAGCATGCCAAAGGAGAGACAAGAGCGTGGGCCTCCTACCCGCGCCCCCTCCCAGTCCGGCCGTCGACGCCAAGCGCGCCAAAGGAGAGGTAGGAGCGGGGGCCTCCTGCCCGCACCCCCACCCCGACCGGACACTAGGGTCGAGTGCGTCAAAGGAGAGGCAGGGGTCGAGGCCTCCTGCCCGCACCCCCCTCCCGAGTCGACCGCACCGCCGGCCCGCGGTACGGCCACCTCCGCAACATACCTCACTCGGCTCCTCGCCGGTGTAGTCACCACTGAGGGTATCGCAGCATCCTCATCATCCACAGATACCTCAGCAAAAACCAGGGAAGGAAACGAATGCTCAAGCAAATCATCACGCTCCACCCGATCGCTCCACAATAGAGGAGGAGTAGAGGCAGGCCCGAATGAACCAAATCGCAATGTGTTCATGGGTGCACCCGTCGAGGGTGAAGTCTCCTTCCCGGATGCCGGCACATCGGAACCCGGGATGTTAGACGCCTCGTTCCCACGGACATTCTCTCGCTCCTCCTTATTACCCGAGCCATCATCCATATCAAGCATGTGAACATCATCCGTAGCCAAAGTCTCAGAGAAAAGCACGGTGTCCTCGAACTCGATCTCAAGGTCATAAATCATGCCTTTATGAGTCCACTTAACCATATCTGGCACGTACGCAATATCTAGGATGCTGACAAGCAGTCTGGCCACTCTGTTAGCACAGGTAAAGGCCATATCAACCCTCTCGGTTTTCCCAACCAGTGTCCCCAGGCTAGCCGCCACTCAAACATCATTCAACGACTTAGAAGGTGCCCCCAAGAATCGAAGCCAAATCTAAGTGAGCGGTCTACCCTTCGGCTCAACCTTCTTCCACTCATGAAACTCAAGGGTACACTGAGTGCCTGGAACCTTGCATAATCCAAAACTCAGAAGGCACTCCAGGTCCTGAGTCGAGGGAAAGTCAACCTTGTACATATTATCCTCGAGCCTAATGAGTTTCCACTGATGGTTACCAGGAGCTAGCTCATTCAGCCTATGCATGATCTGAGCATCCGTCAAGTCACCATTAGTCACTTTTACTACCCCCGTGGTTTGATACGTCCAAAACGTATCTATAATTTCTGCTTGCTCCATGCCACTTTTGGGTGATATTGCTATGATATTCATACAATTCCATACACTTTTGATCATATTTGGACTAACTTACTAATCCAGTGCACCCCAGTGCCAGTTTCTGTTTTCGGCTGTTTTTGTATTTCAGGTTTTCACGTTTCGAGAACTGCCCAGAAAAATCCAGAAAAATTATATAAAAAATCAGCGAACCGGAAACAACACTGCGTCCGAAGGGCAGCCTGGGGGGGGCACAGGGGCTCCAGGCGCCCTGTGGGCGCGCCCCCCCAGGCCGCGCCGGGGGGGCGCCTCGGCCCCCCGAGACTCCCTCGGTGCCCTACTTTGGCATATATTTAAAGGGTCCTCCGTAACCCTCAGAACAGGACTTCTTTTCGCGATCCCATCTCTGTTCCGCCGCCGCCGCCGCTTCCAAGATCGGGAGCACCAGGAGAACTCTTCCCGGCACCCCGCCGGAGGGGAGGATCACCACCGGGAGCTTCTCCACCACCATGGACGCCTCCCGGATGACTCGTGAGTAGTCTCCCTTGGACCATGAGTCCATGACCAGTAGCTATGTGATGTTCTCCTCCCGTTCTTGTGCTTCACTAATTAGTCCTCGTGAGCTGCCCTAGATGATCGAGGCACCTATGTAATCCTTATGTTGTTGCTATGTTGAGTTTGCTGGGATCCGATGGATTATGAGATTATGTTCAGATTGATCTTGAGTAATATATTTGATTCACCTCTTTTATATTTTAGTTCATAAGTAATTCTTGCATGTTCTCCGTTGTTATTTATTGCTTTGGCCGAGTAATAGGTAGTGACTCCAAGAGGGAACGTTATGCTCGATTGTGGGTTCATGCCCCTCGATGACTAGCTTGAGTGACAAAAACATGAGTCTAGGGGATGTGCTGTTGCCACAAGGGGGGAAACAATGGTGCTTGTGCCCGCGGGTGCAAGGATTGTTTACTTTACGCAAAGTTCTTTTAATGCAGTTGTCTGTTGCACTGAGTTTACACTATGGGTGGGACTCGCAACTTAATACCAGCGAGATGTTCTGGATAGATATCTCAAGGTGGATGATTAGTAGTAGATATTGATGGATTTCTGTCTACTTACTTTGGCGTACCGCCCATGCTTTGAACCTCAACCTTTCTTGCAATGTAGTCAGCATTGGTTTGCGTTAGTGGTCCTGTCAATTGCCCAGCTGTAATTTGTTTACCTCACATAGCTGTTTTATCGTCTTTTGGGAGAGAGACATCACTAGTGAACATCATGAGACTCCGGTCCATATTACTATCATTGATCACATCCACTATTTACTTTTCGCTATTTACTTACTATCGCAAAAACTATCTATCACTAATATCATTGCTTTTAACCCTTTGTGAACTACAAGGCCGGAGAGATTGACAACCTCTCTGTACTCGTTGGGAGCAAAGTTATTTGTATCTGTGTGCAGGTCCACGTTGATTGCTAATTGCGCCGTTAGCAGTTGACACCTACTTGTTGAACCTAGGAGTCTCTGGGGATTCGATCCTTGGCATATTTGCTAGGGGAAAACACTTCTACTTACTGCATCTTACACCTTCCACTTGGGGTAACCAATGAGGGGTTCGAGGCCCATCAAGGAGTATTTTCTGGCGCCGTTGCCGGGGACTCCACTCTTCAGGATAGGGGAGTTGCATGCTATCTTTTACCTTTGCTTTTTAGTCTTGTTAGTTTACCTTTCAGTTTTCTTCATGTATTTCACTAGTTATGCTTATGGACAACCTTGCTATTGGATCGTTGCTTGCGGGAAGACGCCCCACACCTGTGGTGGTTGCTCCTCCCCCTACTGAAATTGTGCCCTATAAAATACCAGCTGGTATTATCAATTATGTTTTGGCTAATCGTTATGCAGGAGACAGACATCCCGGTGAACACTTGCTATATCTGTCACAACTATGTTCATTATTTAAGCTTGCAGGTGTATCAAGGGAGTTTGTCATGAGGAAATTGTTCGCCGTATCACTTATAGATAAGGCTTCAGATTGGTATAAGCTTCTCGATAACTCGCACTTGCTTGATTGGCAAGAGCTTATGTCTCTCTATTATACTAAGTTTTATCCTCTTCATGATACTTATGTGGAGAGTAAGAGTACCTTTTTGCATGTGGATCATGGTAACAATGCTTTATGTGATGCTTATATTGTTGAGTTTATTCGTGATCCCACTGAAAATTATTATGAGAAGGGAACATATGCTTATAGATATTTCAATAATATCAAGTTCCCTTTCTTTATGTTGAAGGTTTTGAAGCTGCACTTGTTTTGTCTTCCTATGCTTATTGCTTTGTGCTTCAATGAATTATTCTATTGCAATATTCCTATGCATAGGAAGCATGTTAGGCTTAAATGTGTTTGGTATATGCTTCTTGATGCTCTCTTTTGTTCTTCAACTCTTATTCCTACGAGAGCGTCATTAAAGTCTTATGCCTAGCTTAAAGGCATAAAAGAAAGTGCTTTTGGGAGGCAGCCCACATGAATAAATTTTTTGCTTTTGTTGTGTCTTGATGTTGTTTACTGCTGTAGCATCATCATTGTATCTTTGCTTTTCGTATTTGTGCCAAGTATAGCCTCTGATTGCTAGAAAGTTCAAAAGTTGTGAGGTGCTGTCCAGGAAACAGATTCTGTCCTTGGATAGAAAAATTCGTATAAAATCACCAGATCATCTTTTTGGTCTGAATTTTTTCGACAGGGTTCTCTATATAATTTTCTTTCGTGCGACAGTTCTGAGTTTTTTGATTTGAGTTGCAGAAGTATCCCGAACAGGTCAATTACTGCCTGCTGTTCTGTTTTTCACAGATTCTGTCCTGTTTTGCCTTACCTTCACTTTGCAAATTAAGAACTTGTTTTTTCTTTTCAAAAACCTTTTGGCAATCTTGAGAAACAGTAGAACTTCAAGAATATCCTTATTTCCAGCAAGGTATAATTATTTTATTAAGGGTACTAACCTCGCTAATCAGATTATGATGAGTTGTGTATGAAGGGAGTTTTCAAGTGTGCGAGGGAAGATGATAAAAAAGATTCAGGAGTGTCAAGCGCTCAAGCTTGGGGATGCCCCCGTGCACCCCCAAGAAATATTCAAGGAGACTCAAGCGTCTAAGCTTGGGGATGCCCCCGTGCATCCCCTTCTCCATCAACATTATCAGTTCGTCTTTCGTTCCGCTATATTTTTATCACTTCATGTGTTATGTGCTATGCTTGGAGCGTCTTGCTTTTAGTTTTCTTTTTTAGTTTTTCATAACAAGTCGGAACCCAGCATTCCTTTATGTGGGAGAGAAACACGCTCCACCTCTACCTAGAACATAACATAGAATTTTCATGTCTATCTATGCTGTGTGTGTTCTTTGTCTTTTAATAGCTACTATCGTGCTCTGCTCTTAGTATTCATGCTTATCTTTTCAAGAGCTTTTATTTAGTTGGTTGCTTGAACTCTCTTTAATTACCATGCTCACCTTATTAAGAGAGTTTGCTTCCGTTGCATGGGTTAATGTGTCTATGATAAAGATGCTACTTGCATGATGGTGCTTAGTAGTTCAGGTTTTCTTTTGGTTAATCTCAAATAGCTGGGGGGTTCCCAATATGTTATTGGAGTACCAACTTGGTTTGTTTGCCTATGATGTGGTATGGTTTAGTAATATTTTCCTTCGAGAATTTATTTTGATTGACTTGGCGTATGCTCACGCATATTTAAGACTGTAAAGAAAGTCTGTCAAGCCTTGATGATCTTTTGTTTCTAAGTAGCGATATAACTACCATGCCTGATTCAATATTGCTTTGTCGCTCTGCATGATTATGACCGTCATTGCTCTCTTAGTTGGTCGCTCCCAGTCTTTTTGCTAACCTCCACCCGCACTAAGCAAATTAACCATGCAATACATAGCTCATGGGAAAGTAGCCTAAAAACTATTGTGGTAAAGAATATGTTGCTTATGTATCTTATTTCTTATAAGTTGCTTGCTGAGCGGTAACCATGTTTCTGGGGACGCCATCAACTGTCACACTTTTGTTGAATATCATGTGACTTGCTATGCATGTTCGTCTTGTCTGAAGTAAGGGTGATTTACCGTGGGTTGAATTAATATGCATATTGTTAGAGAAGAACATTGGGCCGCCAACCAAAGCCATGCATCATGGTGGAAGTTTTAGCTTGGACCTTAATCCTCAATCTCTCATGAGAATATGCTTATGCATTAAAGAGGAGTCCATCATCTATTTTCTATGTTGTCCCGGTATGGATGTCCTCAAGTTGAGATCTATCAAAAACGAGAAATCAAATGCGATCTATCTCCTTGGACCTTTGTACAGGTGGCATAGAGGTACCCCTTTGTGACACTTGGTTAAAACATATGCAATGCAATGATAACCCATGGGAATCCGAGCTAATTAGGACAAGGAGCGAGCACTATTGGTATTCGATGCATGAGGCTTGCAACTTATAAGATATTTTATGCATGACACATATGAAGTACTACTACCGTTGACACAATTGCTTCCATGTTTGCAAATAAAAAAGCTCTAGCACTTAACCTTTCTTTTTACCTTTGTGATTGAAGCACCAACTACTGAGAGCATGATTGCCATTCTGAGTGTAATGTGCATTGTCCCAAAGTAGCATTGTCTTTTGCATGATTGTGATATCGTTTATTCTGAAATGATTGTATCTAGTCATCACTTAAACCTTGAAGGTGCCCTTGCATTTATGTTTTGCATCACTAAAGGGGGCAAGCTAGATATCACTTTATCATATTTGCACATCATGTTCATTGCAAATCTTTTTGATGTTTCAGTTCCATGTTGTAAAACTTTCAGTCATTTGTGATTTTCTCTTGAGACAACTTAATTACTTTAGAATCATTGTCTCAGTAAGCTTTTGTCATATGACTATGAGAAAGTCCTATATGGTTAATAGCATGTCACCACAGAAATTATTCTTGTTATCATTTACCTACTCGAGGACGAGCAGGAATTAAGCTTGGGGATGTTGATACGTCCAAAACGTATCTATAATTTCTGCTTGCTCCATGCCACTTTTGGGTGATATTGCTATGATATTCATACACTTCCATACACTTTTGATCATATTTGGACTAACTTACTAATCCAGTGCACCCCAGTGCCAGTTTCTGTTTTCGGCTGTTTTTGTATTTCAGGTTTTCACGTTTCGAGAACTGCCCAGAAAAATCCAGAAAAATTATATAAAAAATCAGCGAACCGGAAACAACACTGCGTCCGAAGGGCAGCCTGGGGGGGCCACAGGGGCTCCAGGCGCCCTGTGGGCGCGCCCCCCCTGGGCCGCGCCGGGGGGGCGCCTGGGCCCCCCGAGACTCCCCCGGTGCCCTACTTTGGCATATATTTAAAGGGTCCTCCGTAACCCTCAGAACAGGACTTCTTTTCGCGATCCCATCTCTGTTCTGCCGCCGCCGCCGCTTCCAAGATCGGGAGCACCAGGAGAACTCTTCCCGGCACCCTGCCGGAGGGGAGGATCACCACCGGGAGCTTATCCACCACCATGGACGCCTCCCGGATGACTCGTGAGTAGTCTCCCTTGGACCATGAGTCCATGACCAGTAGCTATGTGATGTTCTCCTCCCGTTCTTGTGCTTCACTAATTAGTCCTCGTGAGCTGCCCTACATGATCGAGGCACCTATGTAATCCTTATGCTGTTGCTATGTTGAGTTTGCTGGGATCCGATGGATTATGAGATTATGTTCAGATTGATCTTGAGTAATATATTTGATTCACCTCTTTTATATTTTAGTTCATAAGTAATTCTTGCATGTTCTCCGTTGTTACTTATTGCTTTGGCCGAGTAGTAGGTAGTGACTCCAAGAGGGAACGTTATGCTCGATTGTGGGTTCATGCCCCTCGATGACTAGCTTGAGTGACAGAAACATGAGTCTAGGGGATGTGCTGTTGCCACAAGAGGGAAAACAACGATGCTTGTGCCCGCGGGTGCAAGGATTGTTTACTTTACGCAAAGTTCTTTTAATGCAGTTGTCTGTTGCATTGAGTTTACACTATGGGTGGGACTCGCAACTTAATACGAGCGAGATGTTCTGGATAGATATCTCAAGGTGGATGATTAGTATTAGATATTGATGGATTTCGGTCTACTTACTTTGGCGTACCTCCCATGCTTTGAACCTCAACCTTTCTTGCAATGCAGTCAGCATTGGTTTGCGTTCGTGGTCCTGTCAATTGCCCAGCTGTAATTTGTTTACCTCACATAGCTGTTTTATCGTCTTTTGGGAGAGAGACATCACTAGTGAACATCATGAGACTCCGGTTCGTATTACCATCATTGATCACATCCACTATTTACTTTTCGCTATTTACTTACTATCGCAAAAACTATCTATCACTACTATCATTGCTTTTAACCCTTTGTGAACTACAAGGCCGTTGGGAGCAAAGTTATTTGTATCTGTGTGCAGGTCCACGTTGATTGCTAATTGCGCCGTTAGCAGTTGACACCTACTTGTTGAACCTAGGAGTCTCTGGGATTCGATCCTTGGCATCTTTGCTAGGGGAAAACACTTCTACTTACTGCATCTTACACCTTCCACTTGGGGTAACCAACGCGAGGTTCGAGGCCCATCATGGTTGCACTCTGAGGCACATCAGGGAGCTCCCTAGCATTGGGTGATTCGAAAAACATCAACTCAACGTATCATACACCATAAATGGTCACTCCCGGCATTGGTTCACGCAAAAGCGGGCACTCCCCCGTAGCATGCACCGGTTTGGAACAAGTGTCACAAAGTACAGCAGTACATTCTGCAATGAAGTGTCCCTGTTCACCACAGCGATAGCAAAGCATTTTCTCTTTATTACGGGCCCATTTGCTAGCTCTCTCACCGGCCGGCTTGTCAGAAACTCCGATAGCACACGCCCCAGTCGGCTCAGTCGTGGGCGCAACAGCTGTAGCCAAGGCCAAAACCGCAGCCAAAACCTGCCCAGACAACGCGGGCGTCTCCACCGCACCCACCTCCGAGGACATCGACGGTTCAACGACATCGAAAGCGGTAGTAGCAGCAGGCGGCGTGGGCTGACGGTAGCGGTTCTTGCCACCGCCAGCAGTACGAGAACCTCTGAAACCACCTCTCTGCCGGTAGTCCGGGCCAGATGCCCCCTCAACAAAACCTCCCGGGGGGGCGTAAAATGGGCACTCCGTCGAACCCTCGCTCTGCCACGCGTAGCCGCGACCTCCGCCCGCGGACGACGAACCGCGATGCTGACCCTCGCCATACGCGTCAAATCCATCATCTCCCCATTGACCCCGGGGAGGATCGCGACCAGCATGGCCATAGCCTCTGCCATGGAACGCCTGGAATCTCTGATTGCATGCGGCACCATCGCCAGCACCATGGCGTGCCGGCGGTCCTGCCCTAACCGCGGCGGGAGCTTGATCCACGACTCTTGCTCCGAACCCGTCCGGTTCGATTGCGGCTGAGCCACCACATGCGGCGGCAGCGCGCCCTTAGGTTTTGGCACCGGCGCCGTCACCTGTGAGGCTCCCCCCACCCGGGGCGGCTCCTGCTGAGAGCGCGGCGGAGCACCGCCCGCACCGGGCGGCGGCTGATGAGCGGGCGGAGGCACCTGAGGCACCGCGGCAGCAGGCACGGGGGCCGACAGTCTCGGCCCTGGCGACCACCTCCGCGACCCGCCATGGCCGCCGCATGTGACGCCCGAGACCGACGTCCCAGAAGATTCCTGAAGATTCCAGAAGTTCCAGATGTTCCGGGTTGCCCGTGTGTTTCAGTTCTGCTTGTGTTATTTATTTTTTGCATTGCATCATGTCATCATGTCATTTATTTTTGCATCTCAACCCAAATAAATTGTGTGGGCCTTCGGTCCATTTAAATCGAGGGAAGGATGTCTTCTCTTTATAACATATAAAAGCCTCCTAATAATTATGGAGCTATATTAATAATTATTCCATTGCTTCGGAATCACCGTAACACACTTGCATTTTCCCCATGTCTCTTAATTCTAGTTTCCCCGTAAAAACCTTCCCAATAATTCCTTTCCGTTGTTCCGAGGTTCTTCCAAAAACCCTCCAGCAATTTTATTAAATTCCTTACATTTTTGCGAGGCCGGGAAAATTGACCTCTTGTGCTAACTTTTCCCTAACTCCCCTCCTCTTTTCTTTCATCTCTTTTATTTTCTGCTAAAGAAAATAAATAAGAAGGCAACCAGCCTCTAGGCCTCTTGGCCCACTCCGGCCCAGGCCTTCCTCCCCCTTCTTCCCAGCCTTTTGGCCCATTACTTCCCTTCAGGCCTCCAGGCCCAACCGCACTTCCCCTCCAGGCCTCGGCCCGGCCTCCTTTCCCCGCAGCGCTCGAACCCTAGCTGCCGCTGCATCCCTTCGCTCCTCCCTCTCCCTCTTACCGCCGCCGCACTCACCTCCCGCTCGAACCCTCGTCGCCCGAGCGCTCTGCCCCGTTTCCCTTCGCTCCTCCCCCTCTCAAGGCGAGCACCAGAGCGTCGCCTCCCTCCGTCCTCGTCCACTGCGCGGCTCCCCTCGAGCTTCTCCTCCGTTCCTCGACCAGACAGAGCCACCCCGACGCGCCTGGCCCTCGTCTCCGCCGACCAGGAGCCCCGGTGCCCTTGCAGCCTCCTGCGCCAGAGCGCCCCTCCGGCCTCAGTCCATCAAGCCGCGGCCCCTCCTCCATCTTCAGCGTCGGCCGCCAGCGGGCTCCCTCCTCCGCATCAGCCCCGTGCCAGGGCGCCCGTCCAGCGCGCGCAGGCCGCTGCTTCTCCTCGAAGCCGCGACCCCGACGCCCTTCTCCTCAGCGCTCGCGAAGGGCGCCCCAAGCTCGACGCCCCTGCCTTCGAGGCGTCCTGTCCGCGCCATGGCCGCTGGCCCTTCCCGCGTCGAGGGCCCCTGCCTCCTCTTCGCCGGCTGTTCGTCAAGGCCTCGCCTCCGGAACCTCGTCGTCGGCCTCCTTCGGTGCCGTGCTGCTGCCGTCGTCTCGCGTGCGCCGAGACCGTGTTGTAGTTGTTGTGTTGTTTTGTGTTGCTTGTGTTCCTTGACAGAGAACGTGTACAACTACGACTCGAGACCGAAGATACAAGTACCTCTATGACCCGAGTACCACTACCGTCGCCCCGTGTTCGACTACCGATGCGCCAAGTACATCTACGAACGAGTTCGTCTACCGTCGCCGTGTACCCCTACCGATGCGACAAGTACCACTACTTCCACTACCGTCGCAAACGGGAACCCCAAGTACCACGACGACCCGAACCGCTACGAACGTGTACGACTCCGAAACGAGAACGACTACACGTGACGACGATGCGTCAAGTACCACTACCGTCGACAAGACCGAGACCGGCAAGTTCCACGACGTGAACGCCTTCTTCCTCTACGTCTTGAGCCGCTCCGAGAACGCTTGTCCCGAAGGTATAACCCCGAGACGTGACCCGTGTGATGAATGTTGTGTTGTATGAGTTGTGCTCCACTTGTGCTTCGTGCCGTTTCGTCCGTTTGTCATGTCCTCGGTTGCCTTCGTCGCCGACTCGTGGGAACCCGGTGACGGGATCGCCCCACCTTTCTTCTCGTTTGACTCGCTCACGCCATTTTTCCTTTTGCACCGGACTCTCAACGAGTTACCGGAACCGAGATGTTGCGTTGCTTCATTTTCGGATCGTTGCCGTGGCACCCTTTCTTCCACCACGGTGACAATACTTCTTATCTCTCTTGTCAACCTTTTAATAATTGCATAAAACTTGATCATGTCATCCGCATCATGTTAACAACACTAAAATGTTTAATTGTTGTTGCTTTATAATTATTAAACATGCTCATGGGGATTTTCCGGATATGTTGTTGTTATTTTCCGGCCTCATTTAAAATGTCTTAATAGTGTAGTTTTATTATGCTTCACCTCTTGCCATGTTAAAAACACTTTAACCTTGTCTTGTAAATAATGAGAGTCAACTAAATACTTAAATGTGGTGTTTCGTCAATATGCAACTCGTTGCATATTGAGCTCCACTTAACTTGTAGTCTTGTTTGAGCACTTTGCCATGCCATGCATATTTAAACCGTACATGCATCATACTTGTTTGTGCATCGTATGCCATGTTTATGCTTGAGTGTTTACCGTGTTGTTCTTTCTTTCCGGTTGCTTCTCTTGTTAGCTTCGGTTTTGTTCCGGAGTTGTGAGGATTCGCTCGACTGTGTTGCTTCGTCTACTTCTTGGATCCGTTCTTCTCCCTTGTGGAATCCCAGGCAAGATGAACGAACCCGGATACCATTACTATTTTTGCCTATTGCTAGAAGTCTCGATCTATAGTTTTGCCTCGATGCCCATGTTTTCCTGTCAGCCTCCTATTGTAACCATGATCCTGTCTAACCACCCTACCTATGCAAACCATTGATTGGCTATACGTAGGCTTCGCTCAGCCCTTCTTATAGCATTGCTAGTTGCAGGTGAAGATTGAAGATGCTTGCTTCATGTTGAAGTTTGGTTGGGTTATATCACACTATATATATGCTTAAAAATGAAATCATCTATATACTGGCAAGGGTGGAAGGCTAAGCCTTTTGCTTGGTGTTTTGTTCCACTCATGCCGTTAGGAACCGTATAAACCGGTGTTATGTTCCTTGATTATGCGTTCCTAACACGGTTGGGGTGTATGGGACCCCCTTGATAAACCGCTAAGTGCTAAGTCTTTTCCAGCAAGTCCCAACATTGGTACTATTTGCCTAATAACTAATAAAAAAAACTTGCATGTGGACTAGCTATCCCTTTTATTTTAATTCAACCCCCCGGGCCAGTGCTCCACATGAGTGTTGGTCCGAAACGAGCAGACTGCGGGGCCACCTCAAGGAAACTTGAGGTTTGGTAAAAACCTGTAGGATGACTCATCCGGTCGTGTCCTGAGACTTAGATACGCGCGGCTACTATCAGGGTGTCGACACGCCGGGAGGATTTGCTGGATTAGCCTTACCTTAGTTCGGTTTAACTTGAGCATGGGATTCCGAGAATACTCGGGTCTTCCCACCTATGGAGTTGCGACTCCGCGGATCGTGGGCTTGTGATGGGTCAAGTTGGAACACCCCTGCAGGGTTTGAACTTTCGAAAGCCGTGCCCGCGGTTATGTGGCAGATGGGAGCTTGTTAATTCCGGTTGTAGATAACTTGACACAATGTTTCTAATACACTACCAGCGTGTGTTCCGTGACTGTCAATTTCCGAATAGGGATTCGGGAGTTGAACACGGTGGGGTTATGTTTGACCGGCTTTAGTTAGGATCACTTCGTGATCATCTCTCGACCGAGGCTCTTCTCTTCTCGCTCTCTTTACGTAAGTTAGTGCTAGTTGCTGCTGCAGACTCTTGTTGTTCCTTCACCTCTCGTTCTTTCTTCAGCCTTGTCCTCACCCAAGGCTTAAATAGTCTTGTTACCCGGGAACGGGGTTGCTGAGTCCTCTGTGGCTCACAGTTACTTCACCACACCAGATGCAGGTTCAGCCATGTACGATGCAGGAGCTGGTTCAGTGCTTCACCAGGAGCCCGTTGAAGAGTTTGGCTGTTTGCTTGTGACGTTTTGACGTTCAGTAGTGGTTTCTACTAGGATTCGATCCTGACCTGTGGCTTTATGTTGTTTTGGTATCTTTCTTTTGGATCTTCACCCGTAGTCGGGTTGTGATGTTTTGAATGATGTTTTGCTTATGTAATGTATTGTGTGAAGTGGCGAGTGTAAGCCAACTATCTTCTTTTGCAATTTAATCCCTCTTTTACATGAGTCGTGCAAAGATACCAAAACTTGAGATCATTCTAGGATGGGCTTATATCTTTAAGTCGTGCCTCGACACGTAGGAGATATAGTCCCATCCTGGGCATTACAAGTTGGTATCAGAGCCTTCTCCGACCTAGAAGCCCCCACTTCTTGATCGAATCGTTGACGGTTGAGTCTAGGCACACACTGAAAATATTTTGAGTCCTATATTATATCGGAGAGTAGGATTTCTTTGCTTCTCATCCCCTTTTTCTCTGGTGAGGACTCCTGACGACTACTCTTGTCTCTCCTATTTTAAAAAATGCACCAATTTTTTTTTAGGATCCCGCGAGTATTCTGGGATTGTTTCGATGTTCTTGTGACAAGGATATTGTTCTCGATGCCTCCTGTTACCGAGGAGTTGAGCTTCGGGGTATCGTTGTAACAAGCATATCGCGGCAGTACTAAATACTTAAGACGGCCGACATCGAAAATCTCTCCTATACGGCCAGTGGCAAGATAACCCCGACATCACCCAGTACTGGGGAGGTAGTTCGAGAGTATTGCCATAGCTTGTATAGTGGATGCTTTTCGAAGGTCCGAGGTACACAGTTTCCGAGAAAGACTGGTTATGTGTTGAAGGATGGATACACCTGGATGTAGGTTTAGAGTTGATTGCGCGGTGCTTCCCGTGTATCCCCAACACCTGATTGCATAACTGGAAACTTTCGGAAATCTATAGGTGGGTTCATCAAGTAGTTCTAGGCATTCTTCCAACGGATGCTCGATATGAAGTTTGGGGTTCTACATTGAGTGAAGTAGTTTTATGGACTTGTTCTGATCGGGAGTTGCATCTTAAAGGGTCCTTGGCTATGCTGATCCGGGGATTGCAAAACCTTTTCGTAACGCGTTCATATGCTTTCAGCACAAAGATGTTCGAACGAAGCTTCTATCTTGTATTTGTTCTATCTGATCCTTGTTCCTTTTTATTTTATCTTTTGTTCTCCCTAGTGGCTTCTCGTCAAGTTGATGTAACTATGGAATTCATTCGTTCATTCTTTGCTCGGATGATATTGTGAAGATTCTGTTGCTACACATCTATCCTTTGTTCTTGTTTTAATTCTGGTATTCGAGTTGCTTCGATGTCAAATGTTGATTCCATACCTTTCCTAATCGGTGTTCTCATATTTCTATGAGAGTGCTAGTCCTTCTTGATCATCAAGATCTTCATGTTAATTCTTTTTCCAACCGGTGCCCATTTTGTTCATCCCAAGTTGTCTTTGTTTTCCCCACCCTCCCTCCCTTTTTCTTCTTGGAGCCAGAAATTCTCAAATGAAGTATCCATTTTATTCATGTGATATTTCTTCATTCTTTTCCTTCTATGTTCTTATCCGGTGAATTATCGTGAAGATGCTCAACAGCTTCAAGTTCATCTTTTCTCCTTTCTCGTTTATTTTCCGGTGGATGTAATTCAAGATTTCGGTGTTGATCTTATCCTTTTCCTCTTTTCACAATGCTTTCTTATTCCGGTGCACCAATTAATCATTCTCCTCTTGTTATTCATATCCGGAGTGTTGAAGATTCGTGTTTCCATTCTTAATCCGTTCAAATTATTTTGAGGATTGTCTTCTTATTCAAGCCATTTAATTCAACCGGTGCATTATCTCTTAAGCAATCTTTTCAACGGTGATTTCTTTGAGTAGGCCCTAACCCACAGGTCTTTTTCCAGGATCTTACCTGACTCTTCTATTTTTCTGGAGTTATACTCAAATTCTTTTCAAATTGTGACGTAAGAATGATCTCCATCAGTCACATGCCTTCTCCAAGATCGCTTTCAAATTCTTTTCCATCATTGTTTCAACCTTTTTAATTCTTCATGCCGGAGTGCTCAACAATTCTTATGGCATTTCTCGTCTTCATTCTCAACATTTGAAGACCGGAGAAGAGATATCTTAAATCTTGACCGTTCTCTTGATGAGTTGTGATTCTAGCATTCATGCCATCCTCATAATTGTTTTCGATTGTGGGAATTGTTTTCATGCCCCTTCAGGGCAATTCTTGAATTCTTCCTATTGTGATCCTCCGAAGGCCATCATTTCAGAATATTTCTTCGTTCTCAGTTTTCAACTTCGTTCTCCAAATATTGTTCATTGATGTCTCTTCGTTCGTCTCCATATTCTTACGGTGGTTCTTTCAAAATTACCCTTCCGTTGTTATCGTTTTAATCCTTTTGTTCTTTTCATAATCCTACCGGTGGTTCGTTGAAGATTTACCAAGCTTGTGCTAGATCTCTCTTTAATCCTTTCCAACGAGAATAAGTAGTATGCCAAATCCATTGGTTGTCATCAATTTAAATTGGTGAAGGAGATGCATAGCATAATTCTTATTCTTGTTCCTTCAGGTGATTTAATTCTTTTGTCTGGAGCTTGTTAATCATATCATATTCTCGGTTCTAAGTTGTTCATCTTGTTTTCCGGAGCTCCAAATTATTTCAATTATATCATTTCAAAGCTCCATCTAATTCATCGCAGGCCTTGAATCTTATTCTTTTCATCTTTCTTTTCTCATGCTTTCATTACCGGAGTTTTCATGGTGGTTCATCATCATTTAATTCACCCTCGAAGCCTTCATCAAGATTTTGTTGGAGCTCAAGCATTCTTCATCATGCTTTCCTATTGCAATCCTTTCTACCTTATCTTATCAGATGGTGTTATGTCATTTTGACAATTCCTTCATGTTTCATGATTCACGAGTTATCAAGAATGAGACATGTAAAACCATCTTTTCCTTGTTCAGGAGATCTTTCCAACCCTTCAATCTATTCATTGGAGTTATCTTGGGTTGTTTTTCACCTAAAGCTTTCCCTAAGGTTTGTTGCTATTGTGGTGCTTATAAATGACCCAAGTTCTTCATTTGTCATTCCGGTGAGATAAGTTTATCGTCTCCTTGTTGATCTCAATCCAATCTAATATTTTCGTCAGTGGCTGGTTGTCACCTCTTAATTTTGAGATGTTTTCCATAAGCCCACATCAAGCTTATTCTTTCGTTGTTGAATTTCCAACAACTCCGTTCAACCCTTCTTCGTAAGGATGCTCTTTCAAATTCAATTTGAGAGAAGTTGTCATTTTCTACTCCATTCATTTCTTTCGTTGTTTTATATGCTATTCTTTCATTCCGGAGGCTTTGCGATATTGCTCTATCCAAACTATCATCTCGTTTTATCGAGATCATGTTCTTTCCCTTGCTTATCATTTAACCGGAGCGTTGTATTCTTCATTCAAGTTCTCTCGTCTTACCAAGTTTGCCTCTCTTTTCAACCGGAGTGCTGTCTGAATCCTTTCTTACCCCTTGTGTCATTCTTTCAATTGTTTCGGAGGCTGCGTGTTGTTGTTTTCATCAAGTATCACTTCATCTTCTCAAGTTCTTGTCCAATTCCTTCCATTTTCAGACGGAGTGCTGTCCAAATTCTGTCATTCTTATTCCTTGTCTACACCATTGCGGTTTCTAATTCTTTTGTCATCCGTGAGCTCTTGTTTCATGTCTTTCAACTATCAAGGTTCTCATAATGCTCCTTGTCCCTCTTTTCTAACGGAGTGTTTTCATCTTCGTTCATCTCCGTTGCATTCTTTCTTTCAACTTGTTCAACCTCTCATGGTTCCTGGTTTCACTCGTCTGTCAAAGAAGCAACTTTGTTTTACCTATTCCTCTTCCGTTTTTACCCGGTGATATCTCTAGGATCTCGGGTCGAGATCCTCTGTTAGTGTGGGAGAGTTGTGACGCCCGAGACCGACGTCCCAGAAGATTCCAGAAGATTCCAGAAGTTCCAGATGTTCCGGGTTGCCCGTGTGTTTCAGTTCTGCTTGTGTTATTTATTTTTTGCATTGCATCATGTCATCATGTCATTTATTTTTGCATCTCAACCCAAATAAATTGTGTGGGCCTTCGGTCCATTTAAATCGAGGGAAGGATGTCTTCTCTTTATAACATATAAAAGCCTCCTAATAATTATGGAGCTATATTAATAATTATTCCATTGCTTCGGAATCACCGTAACACACTTGCATTTTCCCCATGTCTCTTAATTCTAGTTTCTCCGTAAAAACCTTGCCAATAATTCCTTTCCGTTGTTCCGAGGTTCTTCCAAAAACCCTCCAGCAATTTTATTAAATTCCTTACATTTTTGCGAGGCCGGGAAAATTGACCTCTTGTGCTAACTTTTCCCTAACTCCCCTCCTCTTTTCTTTCTTCTCTTTTATTTTCTGCTAAAGAAAATAAATAAGAAGGCAACCAGCCTCTAGGCCTCTTGGCCCACTCCGGCCCAGGCCTTCCTCCCCCTTCTTCCCAGCCTTTTGGCCCATTACTTCCCTTCAGGCCTCCAGGCCCAACCGCACTTCCCCTCCAGGCCTCGGCCCGGCCTCCTTTTCCCGCAGCGCTCGAACCCTAGCTGCCGCTGCATCCCTTCGCTCCTCCCTCTCCCTCTTACCGCCGCCGCACTCACCTCCCGCTCGAACCCTCGTCGCCCGAGCGCTCTGCCCCGTTTCCCTTCGCTCCTCCCCCTCTCAAGGCGAGCACCAGAGCGTCGCCTCCCTCCGTCCTCGTCCACTGCGCGGCTCCCCTCGAGCTTCTCCTCCGTTCCTCGACCAGACAGAGCCACCCCGACGCGCCTGGCCCTCGTCTCCGCCGGCCAGGAGCCCCGGTGCCCTTGCAGCCTCTTGCGCCAGAGCGCCCCTCCGGCCTCAGTCCATCAAGCCGCGGCCCCTCCTCCATCTTCAGCGCCGGCCGCCAGCGGGCTCCCTCCTCCGCATCAGCCCCGCGCCAGGGCGCCCGTCCAGCGCGCGCAGGCCGCTGCTTCTCCTCGAAGCCGCGACCCCGACGCCCTTCTCCTCAGCGCTCGCGAAGGGCGCCCCAAGCTCGACGCCCCTGCCTTCGAGGCGTCCCGTCCGCGCCATGGCCGCTGGCCCTTCCCGCGTCGAGGGCCCCTGCCTCCTCTTCGCCGGCTGTTCGTCAAGGCCTCGCCTTCGGAACCTCGTCGCCGGCCTCCTTCGGTGCCGTGCTGCTGCCGTCGTCTCGCGTGCGCCGAGACCGTGCTGTAGTTGTTGTGTTGTTTTGTGTTGCTTGTGTTCCTTGACAGAGAACGTGTACAACTACGACTCGAGACCGAAGATACAAGTACCTCTACGACCCGAGTACCACTACCGTCGCCCCGTGTTCGACTACCGATGCGCCAAGTACATCTACGAACGAGTTCGTCTACCGTCGCCGTGTACCCCTACCGATGCGACAAGTACCACTACTTCCACTACCGTCGCAAACGGGAACCCCAAGTACCACGACGACCCGAACCGCTACGAACGTGTACGACTCCGAAACGAGAACGACTACACGTGACGACGATGCGTCAAGTACCACTACCGTCGACAAGACCGAGACCGGCAAGTTCCACGACGTGAACGCCTTCTTCCTCTACGTCTCGAGCCGCTCCGAGAACGCTTGTCCCGAAGGTATAACCCCGAGACGTGACCCGTGTGATGAATGTTGTGTTGTATGAGTTGTGCTCCACTTGTGCTTCGTGCCGTTTCGTCCGTTTGTCATGTCCTCGGTTGCCTTCGTCGCCGACTCGTGGGAACCCGGTGACGGGATCGCCCCACCTTTCTTCTCGTTTGACTCGCTCACGCCATTTTTCCTTTTGCACCGGACTCTCAACGAGTTACCGGAACCGAGATGTTGTGTTGCTTCATTTTCGGATCGTTGCCGTGGCACCCTTTCTTCCACCACGGTGACAATACTTCTTATCTCTCTTGTCAACCTTTTAATAATTGCATAAAACTTGATCATGTCATCCGCATCATGTTAACAACACTAAAATGTTTAATTGTTGTTGCTTTATAATTATTAAACATGCTCATGGGGATTTTCCGGATATGTTGTTGTTATTTTCCGGCCTCATTTAAAATGTCTTAATAGTGTAGTTTTATTATGCTTCACCTCTTGCCATGTTAAAAACACTTTAACCTTGTCTTGTAAATAATGAGAGTCAACTAAATACTTAAATGTGGTGTTTCGTCAATATGCAACTCGTTGCATATTGAGCTCCACTTAACTTGTAGTCTTGTTTGAGCACTTTGCCATGCCATGCATATTTAAACCGGACATGCATCATACTTGTTTGTGCATCGTATGCCATGTTTATGCTTGAGTGTTTACCGTGTTGTTCTTTCTTTCTGGTTGCTTCTCTTGTTAGCTTCGGTTTCGTTCCGGAGTTGTGAGGATTCGCTCGACTGTGTTGCTTCGTCTACTTCTTGGATCCGTTCTTCTCCCTTGTGGAATCCCATGCAAGATGAACGAACCCGGATACCATTACTATTTTTGCCTATTGCTAGAAGTCTCGATCTATAGTTTTGCCTCGATGCCCATGTTTTCCTGTCAGCCTCCTATTGTAACCATGATCCTGTCTAACCACCCTACCTATGCAAACCATTGATTGGCTATACGTAGGCTTCGCTCAGCCCTTCTTATAGCATTGCTAGTTGCAGGTGAAGATTGAAGATGCTTGCTTCATGTTGAAGTTTGGTTGGGTTATATCACACTATATATATGCTTAAAAATGAAATCATCTATATACTGGCAAGGGTGGAAGGCTAAGCCTTTTGCTTGGTGTTTTGTTCCACTCATGCCGTTAGGAACCGTATAAACCGGTGTTATGTTCCTTGATTATGCGTTCCTAACACGGTTGGGGTGTATGGGACCCCCTTGATAAACCGCTAAGTGCTAAGTCTTTTCCAGCAAGTCCCAACATTGGTACTATTTGCCTAATAACTAATAAAAAACTTGCATGTGGACTAGCTATCCCTTTTATTTTAATTGAACCCCCCGGGCCAGTGCTCCACATGAGTGTTGGTCCGAAACGAGCAGACTGCGGGGCCACCTCAAGGAAACTTGAGGTTTGGTAAAAACCTGTAGGATGACTCATCCGGTCGTGTCCTGAGACTTAGATACGCGCGGCTACTATCAGGGTGTCGACACGCCGGGAGGATTTGCTGGATTAGCCTTACCTTAGTTCGGTTTAACTTGAGCACGGGATTCCGAGAATACTCGGGTCTTCCCACCTATGGAGTTGCGACTCCGCGGATCGTGGGCTTGTGATGGGTCAAGTTGGAACACCCCTGCAGGGTTTGAACTTTCGAAAGCCGTGCCCGCGGTTATGTGGCAGATGGGAGCTTGTTAATTCCGGTTGTAGATAACTTGACACAATGTTTCTAATACACTACCAGCGTGTGTTCCGTGACTGTCAATTTCCGAATAGGGATTCGGGAGTTGAACACGGTGGGGTTATGTTTGACCGGCTTTAGTTAGGATCACTTCGTGATCATCTCTCGACCGAGGCTCTTCTCTTCTCGCTCTCTTTACGTAAGTTAGTGCTAGTTGCTACTGCAGACTCTTGTTGTTCCTTCACCTCTCGTTCTTTCTTCAGCCTTGTCCTCACCCAAGGCTTAAATAGTCTTGTTACCCGGGAACGGGATTGCTGAGTCCTCTGTGGCTCACAGTTACTTCACCACACCAGATGCAGGTTCAGCCGTGTACGATGCAGGAGCTGGTTCAGTGCTTCACCAGGAGCTCGTTGAAGAGTTTGGCTGTTTGCTTGTGACATTTCGACGTTCAGTAGTGGTTTCTACTAGGATTCGATCCTGACCTGTGGCTTTATGTTGTTTTGGTATCTTTCTTTTGGATCTTCACCCGTAGTCGGGTTGTGATGTTTTGAATGATGTTTTGCTTATGTAATGTATTGTGTGAAGTGGCGAGTGTAAGCCAACTATCTTATTTTGCAATTTAATCCCTCTTTTACATGAGTCGTGCAAAGATACCAAAACTTGAGATCATTCTAGGATGGGCTTATATCTTTAAGTCGTGCCTCGACATGTAGGAGATATAGTCCCATCCTGGGCATTACACCGCAAGAGGAGGGATGCGCGCGACACGGCCCGGCCTACACGCAAGGAACCCAGGAACGACGCAGCGAGGCCGAACCCTAAACAACGACGATGAGGGAGATCGATTGCAATCAGATGATTGCCTGCATGCGTCTACGTAATCGCCAGAGTTGGGCACCGGTTTTGCCTCGACCTCATGCCCAGCTAGTCCCGGCCCATCCCCCAACGTCTCGCAGCGGGCCAACAACTCGAAAACAGGCCGGCCCAAACCTTCCGCCGCCAGAGACAGCCCCTCTGAGCCCAGCAAAAGATTCAAATGCCGCGCCCGTTCGTCTCTGATCCCGATCTCCGGGATCCTCGGCGCAGACGCCACGATGACCACCGGCGGTGGTCGAGCCATTGCCCGACGTCTACTTTTCCTCCTCAAGACCTTAGTCCAAGACTCCGGACGAATTAAATCGAAAAGCGTAAGATTTGGAAGACAAACCTTGGGGAGGGGGCCCTTCCATGGCCGGACCGCCGTCGCCGCCATCCGTCGATGAACTACCCGCCGGATCATCTCCTTCTTCTCCCCCGCGTGTAAACCAATCCTAGCCGAATCATCTAGGGGTAGAACTTTGTCGGTCGTCGATGCCACCTCCTCCTCATCGTATCTTGAATGAAAAAAAATCACAAATAAGGTTAGACGGCGTCGGTGATGGTGGAAACTCCGGCGAGTCCGCGTCCGTTTCCCCGTCCGCATCATCCGCATCGTCAAGAGCGAGCGCCCAAAAGCGGCCTCCAACGCGCCGCCGGGCACCGAGGCCCGCAGATGGAGATTGAGGATGGGCGGCGATCGCCCCCTCAGTCCACCCCCCCAGTTGCCTCCCGCATCGCCCCTTCGGATGCGCTAATATCAGAGTATGTGTATGGAAGCGGTATTTCAATGTTTGTCAAAACCTCATATGATATTGGAATCAATTATTAACTTTTAGAAGGTATAATAACTATATCGAGACAGTTGAGGGATAAAAGTAGATGTTTGTTAAGAGTCGGTTTTAACTTTTAGAAGTTACTTGTATCCAGCTTCTTTGTGAAGATCTTTGCAGTTGCTTGTTCGTGCTAGCGATCAGAATTGACCAATGTAGTTACAATTCAGTATAATTGAAGAGTCATTGTTGAGAGTTTGATAACTTTCATACTTTATAAATTGGCATAGAACTGTATAAGTACACGCTAATCCGGTGAATGGACCTAGAAAACATGTGGTACAATGTGAACTGACCACATGGCTTAAAGTTCACTATGGTACTGCCAATGTGAGAGTAATAGTACAGCCAGCTGATGGCTATATGACATTGCCATGTCAGTTATAGCCAATCTTGTAGCCTTCAAGTATAGTAGTAAGATACAAAAATGTATTACTTTATTAATACGCGGCTCATCTCTTATTCTCACATAGTACCTAGAAGCACGTGTTGCAGCTGGCTTTTATTCTGTAGTCGGCTCCTCTTCTCTCTCCTCTTCCCTCCCCTCCACATCAGCACAAAAACAATATTTTAATTCTTGCAGCCTGCTTACATAAGCTTATTATACTTGCTCTAAGTAGGAGGGGCGATAGAAATAGCTGCCCAAAGAGGGTGGTGGTAGCGGTCGGGGAGTGATAGCGGTGTTGTAAACAGTCTCCAAAATTCAAAAGCGGTAGGGAAGAGCGAGAGGCGTGACAAATGGCAAGGGCAATGGGGGAGAAAAGTTTTATGGGGAGTGAGAGGGGCCGAGAAACGGAAGGAGTTGGACGAGGAAGTTACGGTGGTGGTGGAGTGGTTGTTATAATAGAAGCAACGACATTACATTTTTATAAGTGGCACTTTGGCATCTCTATTTTTCCTTAAAGGGAATATAATAATATCGTAAAGATATTAATTACATCCATCCTCTGCATCAATAAGATATCTCAAAGACATCCCGAATGCACACAACCCAAAAAGAAAAGAAAAAAGAAAGAAAGAAAGAAAAGGCCTCGCCATAGTGATCAACTCAGCTCAGCAGCATCACACAAACCGCCACCGATGACAACACCCAGAAAATATAAAAGGTCTCCAAAAGAGACGTCTTCAAGAAGGAAATAGTGCACAAGCGCCGTCATCGCGCGATCCATGATCTTAGGTTTTCACCCTGGAGAAGTCCGAACTCTCAAAACAATACCTTTAGCAAGGCAATTGTCAGGCACAACCAATTAAGGTCAGACCTTAGATTTTCACCTGAAAGTCACGACTCGGCGCGCGAGGAGCACGACCAAAAATGAAATCCTCCAGTGCTGCAGCCCCCACTTTCACTGCTGCTTCTGAAAGTTATCAAACATGTGGCTGACTCCATCGCCTCCAAGGCCCGTCCGCCTTACCGATCCTTCGATCTCAGCCACCATGACTTTCTCCACCGCTGTCTACGCCATGGAAATCGAGATGCTAACATGTCCCATGGTGTCAACAAACAATAGAGCTTCGCGTCGCGCCCTCCTGGAGCTGCGTAGGCTGATATGGACGCGCACGACCGGAATCTATCCGATCCAAATATCCTTGGGCAAGATCTCCGGCAGCAGTTCCAGAACACGTCGATGGCCAGATCGGGGAGGAACGATCATGCAGATGGTTGTTGTGATGCGAGAAGAGCACTAAGGCTGCCACCACACCGCTGCCTCCACCCACGCTGACGCCATTGCCGCCACGACAGAGGACACTGGCCCGCGCTGCCCACAGCCCGTGCCGCCGGCTAAAGACACACGCCAGATCGGGGTGGATCCCGAACCGCCGCCATCCCCTCACGTTCACGATCCGCCACTTCGAAGCCTGCCGTGCGCCGCCGGTCCCGAGTGCCGTCGCCGTGGGGATCTGCTGTCACACCACCGCGACCCTCGCCATCGCGGTGTCCCGGCCCAGCCGTGCCGCCCCGTGACGGAGGCCCTGCGCGACAAGGTGAAAGGCCCCGACGCCGGCCAGGCTTTGCCCGGCCGCGTCCTTTGACGGCGGCGAGGGAGGAGAGATGGAGAGGAGGGTGCTGGCGGCGGCGGCGGGAGGGCCCTCCTCGTCGCCCACGGGAGCGACGTGGGAGGGTCAGATCCAATCTGGCCTTTGTGCGCCACTTTGGCGTCTATAGCAGACACTCTTAATATGGGCAACACTATGTTCTTTTGTTCTTCCTAAAAAGATCAAGAGCCCAGCTTGCACATAGTTGGGTTCTCTCTCTCGTTGAAAGCGCATGGAGGATGTGTGTTGAAATGGATGTCTCATTTGACATTACAACATAACAAATCCAGCTTGCGCATCGCCGGGTTCTCCCTCTCATTGCCTCAAAGTGAAGCGTCTATTTTGAAGATGGATTTCTCTCAAGTGAAGCGTGGCCCTAAATCGGTTGATGCAACTTCTATTGATGTTTTCTTTGTTCTTGTCATGGGCACGGTACATTTGATTGAAATAGCTCAAAACCAGCCACATCAAACCAACGAGGGGCTTTTTGCCCAAACAACTCAGCGAAAAAAAAGCATCATTGCACTTCTCTCTATCCTACATATGTCATTATACACATGCACGATGGTGGCTTGCCATTTTATCTCACCATCATGCGTTTGTGATTGCTGGCCGGACCGACAAATGGTGCCGCCGAGACCACAGCCGGCCGCCCGGCCCCAAACGGCGAACCCCCACCCAACTCCCAAGTAGCAGCGGTTGAATCATCAACCGATCAGGTTGTTCAATGAAAAGTCAGCACGGCTTGACCATTGGGCGCCTGAGCAGGACCCCACGGGAGCCTCCCCTTCCTCCTGCGCGCCCTCCCGTCTGCAATTTTGGGCTCTTAAATGGAAGGACGCCATGATCAGGGACGAGAAGGCGAGGGACGATGGCAGAGAAGAAAGGGTCAATCCAGTCGGCTTGGGACGACAAGGGTGTGGGGCTCTCCCTCCCTCTCCGTAGCAAATCAAGGCTTTCGGTGCTGCACTGCACTGCACAGGGTACCTGTCAATCTATCTGTCTGTGCGTGCCCTACCCAAGTACCGATGGCCGACGCACGCGCCGCGCACACGACGCAGCAGCTCCGGCGGTGCGGCGACCCCTCCTGCTTCCTCCTTCTCATCGCTATCTATCTGCGTGGCCAGTGATCCATCATGAGTCCACATACCACATGGACCTAGCCATCATGCATAGTACTCCTACCTGCTTAATCGCCACCGTGCATGTGTGCGTGCCATATTGCCAATGTTCTTTGTTTCCGTTGTCTGAAATACTACGTACATTCTCTACATGTGTCCAGCGTCATAAAACTTTCTGGCTCAACTGCTGTCGATTGTTCTCAAAGACAAACTAGGCGTGACAGGTACGGAGATGGCGCTGCATCGCTAGGTTACTGTGAAATTTGCAATTACACGGATTTTGGTACCCTGTGCTGTCGAGACTGGGTGGATCCACACACTAAGGGCATCTCCAACGCGGTTCTCTAAAACAGACATACTATTTGTCCGTGGAGTTGTTTGGACTGGTCCGTGAACACGCATACGAGAGCCGCCATCCAATCACATCGCCTAAACGTTCGTATGGGTCTGGTCAATTTCATTTCAAATGTATAGGCCATAACAAAAGATTAGACAGATGTTCATAATTTTTACATGCGCTCGATCACAACAGTTTCAATCCGGTAGTCCATGCAAAAAATGCATTTTCCCCTGCCAGACCGGTTGTCCGACCCTTCTCACTCACTCTGTAGCCGGCTCCTCCTCACCATCCGCTTTCTTCTCGGCCGCCTCCATCTCGGTCGCCAAGCGTTTCAACATCTTGATACGGATGGGGCGCACGATCATCGACGCATGTCATCCAACCCGTCCATCTTCATGGTCAACATTTCGGTATCCTCCGAAGTAGCAGCAAGCTCAACCCTCCTCTCTTTGACTTTGGTCTTCTTCTTTTCAAAATTGATCTTTTTCTCGCTGACAAACATCAAGATGTTAAACGTCGCCTTCTTTTGCTCCTTCACGTCGGAGCGCTTGACACATCCTCCTCTTCCCTGCCAAAATGCACTCAAACCTCTTCAGCATCTTGTCTGCCACCCTTCTCGCTTCTCCTTCTCCTCCTCCACTTCTTTGGACAAGAGGGTGTGGAAAAGAGGGGGTTTTGGTGCGAAAACAGTGCCGGCCGCTCCAAATGCGCGGGCTCCGTCTAGCTTTTGGGTGGGCCGGGGGTGTCAGAGTCCAATATGACGGATCTCCGTACTCCCCCGCAAAGCATGTGTAGCTTGCTTCCGGTTTGCAGGAAAACGGTCACGTGGACGCGTCCGCGAACAAATAGGGGATCGTTTGCAGCGCCTAAACAAGTCGGTCCGAACGTTTGCGGGCGTTTTAGGGTTCGTGTTGGAGATGTCCTAGGGACGAGGGGAATGCGCCTAATTAATGCTTCTTCATTTTATTTTTGTTAACCGTGGCATGCAGGTACGATGGTGTGCATATATTTTACTACTACCCTTGTAAAAACTTACCAACTGCAAAAATGTCACATTAAGTTACAGAGCGAGTAGTGGACAATGTACAAGTACTCCGTGCGCTTCCTTTTTCTTTTCTTTGGGACAATATATAAAAAAGGTGATCTCTCTCGATCAGCTGGGAGCAGTCGACGTCACGGGAATTAAATGCCGCACCAACAAGCAAGAATCGGTTAAGACATGCCCGTTTCCCGGTTCAATCTGCTCGCGTTTTGTCGATCCTTTTTTCCAGATCGGTCTGAACGCATCACACCAAGCGCATACACGTACATATCCAGTATCCAGTATCCCAACTGTCCGTATCGGGCCAGAGCGATCGATGGAGGACCCGGCCGCGAGCTAGCAACAGTTCCGGCAATGAATCGTCTTGAATAATCTTGATCAAACATCCAGATTAACAACAGTGTTGGATTGGATCAGCGGTGCCATTACATCCCTGGACAAAATGATCAGCAACACAGTGCAATGAAGCAATTCTTCATATTTTCTCTCTCGTTCCGTTTCAATATTTTCTCTCTTGTGCTGTCCATATCTATAGTACTACAAGCACTAATTGTATTTGCTCAGCGGTGCCACTCGTCCAATGTAGACGAACGTTAGTTTGTTTGCAAGTACTATGACGACGTGGACGGTGGACGTTGCCGTCGATCGAGTCCGTGTAAGAATGTCAGGCAGGTACGCTAATCTATCACTAGCTGCTAACATCGTCGCTTAGCTGAACACAGCTAGCCGAGCTAGCAAACTCTCCAACAGTCGCAAAATTATCCAAGTCCAGCCCTTAATTATGTACAGCGCCGTTGAACTGAAGTACGCACATCTTTCCCTGTCAACGTACCATTCCGTCGAAAAATCTCCAAGTTGTCCGCCTCCCCTATACGCACATCCAAGTCCATCGATCGATCTCCGCCCATTCCGGCGTCCATCAGCTGTCGGCCTCCGGCGCCGCCGCTACAGTCACCCGGCCGGTGCGCCGTAGGAGCACACGCACGCGCGGTAGCTTTCATCTGACCGCGTCTCCGTGGTACGTGGCTCTTGGACTTCTCTCCTGCCCGTCCATGTAGATTAGATTCCTGATTATCCCGGCTCGGCCTGTACACGTCCCTTGTTGATGGGCACGCATGAGAGCTACTAGGAAGGAGTACACATCGAGATTTTTGTTGGAGGCCGGCGGCGCCATGCTCTCCGTACGACGTTGATCGACCGTAGCTTTCGGATCACCGCGTCTATGTTAGCGGCTTCTTTTGCTTTCTTGAAGTTTACCGGTTCATTCACTTGCGATTATAAGGAAGGATGGCACCGGGACCGGCACCACCACATGAGCAAGCTCAACCGAACGCATCCCCTGGCACGTTAGAAAACTGAAAAATGAAAAACCATGGTGGTATCATCGAGCTAGACATAAAAAAAAAAGGATTGCTAAGTCTCAGTCGACTGAGACTTATAACTAAGTCTAAGTCGATACTACTCCCTCCGTTTCATAATGTAGTGCCTATAGATTTTTACGAAAGTCAAACATTACAAACTTTGACCATGTTTATAGAGAAAAGTATGTACATCTAGAATACCAAATGCACATCACTGGATACGTCGTGAGTTATATTTTCAGAATTTACATGTTTGATATTGTAGATGTAGACAGTTTTCTCTATACACTTGGTCAAAGCTGGCAAAGTTTGACTTTCACAAAAATGTATAGGCACTACATTGTGGAACGGAGGGAGTATGTTTGTAGGATCTTGCGTTGAGATTTGTGCAAATTTTTCTTTTTCTTTTTTATGTGTTATATCACTTGACTTAGACTTGGTTAATTCTCCGTCGACTGGGATCTAGACACACCCAAAAAAATTATCGGTCTTCTTATAGTTGGATACGAGAAACATAGTAAAACTGCATCAGTTTTAACTATGTTTTGCCCTTGCTGAACTACTGTAGCTTGGAAGATAAATATATGTTGAGGGTTGCCGATGGATTCTTCCTGAAAGTTTGGACGGGTCCAACAACGTTGGGGACGAATAACGCACATCCCATCGTGCCACCCTGCTACATTGTCTCTATCCAAATTAACCCCATCAATCCGGGCTTAATTAGCTCGGTGTGGTGGCACATGCTCCCGGTCAAATCAGTTCGGCCAAGCTAGCAATCTAGCTGCATTCTCGGTTGACAACCAACCACGCGCCCTCGAGCGGCACACATTGATGCAAATGCAATGCCAACTTTTCACGCCCGGACACGCACGCATGGACGGAGCAACACGCGCACCTGGCCGGGTGCCGTGCTCCCGGATCGCACGCATGCGTGCACTGCCCACCCAGCATGGGAATGGTGTGACACAGCGTGCACTTCATCCAAGCATCCATTCGCCCCCCGTTCTGCCCTGGCGCGCGGTACAGTGGGCCGGCCGGCGGTAGATAGGCGATTAACTCCGGTCGTCGGTCGTCGTCTCCAGAGATTCGCTTCGTCCAGACACGGCACATTTATGTCCCGGCGGACGGCGGCCCGTTTCCTTATCCTTCCTTGGGCAGCGCCACCGGTTTTAACCTCACGTGCACAGTTGCATCTTTCCGGGGCGACCGTATAGGAGATGCGTAGTAGAGTACTGTGGTTGGTTGACCTGACGGGGCAGTTGGCTCGCCAACAAACAGACAAACAAAGTGCTCAACAAAACGGTGCAATATTGTCAGCGGTTACTGTGGCCGGGGGCACGTAGGACCTGTGGCTACCATGCATGCATGTCAGCGAGATTCCTCGGCGGCCAGCCGGCTCGGTTCTGGTTCGTTATACATAGATAGATGCGCGGCAGCTGTAGCGGCGAGCGGCTGATCGGTGCAAGCGGTGGTTCGGCGCCGGCATGGGCGAGCTGCAGACGCGACGATGTTGAGGCATTCATGGCCGCCCGGATATGTATACATAACGCTCATTAACTGCCGTGGCGATCGACGCGGTGTTGGTTCGGCGTGATTATCTGGCGCGGGTCGTGTAGGTGTAGCCAGGTCAACCCGCGGGAAAGGGGGTCAGCCGGGCTTTTACTGGTGGAACACTAACCTGACCTGCCTGCATGGGCACTTTGGCAACCGCCACCCACCCCGTCCCTCGATCCTGTTCTGTGTAGAGTTCCCGTGGAAATTGGAATTTGAGGTAGAACAAGCAGATGTAGTACTGATCATCTCCATGTTGCCAAAAGCCCAAAACATACTCCAGCTCTTGGGTGCGCCTTGGAAAAAGAGACAGAGGTCAGTAGGGTGAGTTCCAGTTCTTATGACATCTCCAACGGCGACCCGTAAATTTCTTCATGTATTCGTCTGCGGATAGGAGGACCAGTCCGTACACATGGATGCGGGAGACCGCCATCCAATGCTGGCGACATACATCCGGACTTCTTTCTTTTGAAGCCGCACGTTCCAATAGCCGCATACGTAGAGTTCAGACGTTCCAATAGCCGCATACGTAGAGTTCATACGTTCAAATAGCCGCATGCAACAATAAATATTACATTCAAACATTGTTATCTCATTTGACCGTCCACTGATTCTCAATCAGATTTTCCTTAGCTGCTTGTGAGTTGGTCGATGTCAAATTTGTTGATGCATTTTAATAAACTCTTCAAATGTGGTCGGGTTCTGGTTTGAAACTTTGATAGGATCACCCATGTTCTCAAGTTGTAGAGCTGCGACATCATCCTCACCCTCATCCTCAACGATCATGTTGTGCATGATCACACAATATGTCATCACCTCCCACAATGTCTCCGGATCCAATTGTTTAGAAGGTCCACAGACAACTGCAAGACGGGCTTGAAGAACTCCAAATGTCATCTCGACATCCTTTCTAGCTGCTTCTTGTCCTTGGGCAAAGTGAGACTTTTTTTCAGGCTAATTGGATTAGAGATGGTGCTGACAAAGGTAGCCCATGGGAGCATAGATACAATCAACCAGATAGTAGCCCATGTTGTACTCATGTCCATTGACAGTATAGTAGCAAGGAGTTTTTCCTTCTGCCAGCCTCGCAAACAACGGTGATCGCTGCAGCACATTAATGTCATTGTGAGACCCGGTCATGCCAAATCCAAAGACCGTCTGATCCAACTGCTTCAAGAATGATGGTCGGCTTCTTAACATGACCTTGATAGTGCCCTTGTAAAGTCTTCGGGTAGTTTTTCCATTTCCAATGTATGCAGTCAAGGGATCCAAGCAAACCTGAACACCCTCTTTCTTCTGAGATTGCCAAGAGCCTCTCGGTGTCTACTACAGTTGGTTCTCTCAAGTACCGAGGTCCAAACACCTTGACCACAGTAGTTGCAAACCTGACCATGGCATCTCGGTGTGTGCTCTCGGACATCCGTAGGTACTCGTCCCACGAATCAGCGGCCGTGCCATATGCAAGTATCCAGAGTGCGACCGTGCACTTCTGGTAACCAGAGAACCCAATCGTTCCTACGACGTCCTTCTTCAAGATGAAGTAGTCATCATAGAACCGGACGCCATAGTACAAACGATTGAAGACAGTCTTGCGCATCCAAAAATGGTCAGCGAAGAGTGCATCGGGGGCAAAGTAGTCGTCCATCACGGTCAAATGGCCGCGCGCCTTGATGTGGTTGAGCAATCGATGACCCTTGATCGATCCCTTGAAATTGGGAACATGCTCCTGCGCACGTTCCCGCGTCTTCAAGGACCGCCTGCATCATCACTGTCTCATCCGTGTAGTCCTCCTCGTCGATCAGACGAGTCGTCAGACGACTCAACTTAGTGTTCGTATATGTACTCAAAATCGAAATCCATTCCTCGAAAGAAGAAGGAACAACCTTTTTAGCTCTGACAATTCATTGAACAGTTGTCGGGCATGGTGAGTATAACAACAACAGATGGTACCTAGCGTGTGGAGGGTGGAGGAGATGGGTTGAACGGTGATGGAGGAGAAGCGGGGTGGAGCCCGGCCGGAATGCTGGAGGTGATGAAGACATAGAGTTCCGGCAGAGGTGTTGCATGGTAGCTGGGCTGGTGGAGTGATGGTGAAGACAAGAAGAAGAAAAAAAGGAAAGATAGAAAATGAGGAGGCTGGAGGCATAGGGTCCGGGAAGGGTTTTGTGTGGGGATGTATGCGAGCGGTTTGAGGGTATGTCTTGGGGATGCCCTTACACTCTGAATGTTTAGTTTTGTTATGTGTTTACCTCATTTGGTAGAAAATTCTCGGAAACACAATATTTTAGCAAGTTTGTTCCCGTTTTACCTTTTAAACGTTGTGCCTCGGTACCGCTTGAAACAAGTGGTTAGCTATCTCAAAAACAATCAACAACTAAAAAAAATGTGGTGCCTCATTCCATTAGGTGGGGCCCACCGTCAGCTAAATGGGGTAAAGTGTCACAAACTCTGTCTAGGGGAGTGAAGAGTGAGCATTAGTACTACCGTGTATTACGAGGTTTACTAGTAAACGGCACTAAAGGACAACTACCATAAAATACATACATTCCTCGCCTTAAAACATATACATATGGGCATTTTTTTTCTCAAAACAAAAAGGAAAATTATGGACATTACTCTTGTGACCGTCGCCCAGCTGCATCGTTGCGACCATCGACCAAAAGCGCAGCCTAGCCCGTGGACGCACTCGGTCGGCCGCTACGCAGTCGTACGTTGGTTATACAGATCAAAATGACCAACCACGGTACACAAGGAGGACAGCGCCGTTGGCATCTTGCGGGGCGCGCGTACGGAGCCGAGAACAGACCACCTTTTATAGGCTTGTATGTAGGAGTACGTAGCTGTGGTGGTTCGGCCAATGACCCGGGAGGCCGGGAGGCGCTTGCGTGCGTGCCACGCCCGGCCGTCGAGCGTGTGCGGCAGGAAGACGCACCGGGCGCTCTCGTCCGGCGCCGAGCGAGCCGGCGCGCGCACGCTCGCCCAAGAGGGCGGCACACGCACACGTAGCCATGCACGTACGCCCCACGGCCTTTGCTACAACGGTCCTCGGTGTGCTCAGCAGCGGCCCTTCCAACTTGCGGCGCAAAAGGAGGCATGGAAACACACACAACCAAGCAGAGACGACAATGGACAATTTGCATGCAGGTGGTTCTGCGGGGAAAAAATCTAGTACTCCCTCCGTAAACTAATATAAGGGCGTTTAAAATATTAAAATAGTAATCTAAACGCTCTTATATTACTTTACCGAGGGAGTAGGATATTTCTGCTCGCTGCTGGGGTCAAAGGGCCCACTAGGCACGATCAACGAATATACAGTACCATTTACAAAAGTTGGAAGTTGTTTTCTCGAACAAAAAAAGGTTGAAAGTTGAGTGCTGAATCTTGCTAAAATCCTAGGTGGCATGTTTAAAATTGTGGTTTTTATACGCATGTATACCATTCGAGTTTGAATGATATAGGTTAACAACATTATCGCATTTCGCTAGATGCCTCACTCGCCGAGGACAGCAGGGGAGATATCCCTCGATACCATGGGCCATTTCACCAAAGCAGCAACCTGCTATTCCCGACATTGGTAGCTAGCGTCGCCGGCGAGGGTATCCCTGCGAGAGCTAGGGAAGGAGATGCCGTGCGAAAACACAAGAATTTTTTATGGGAATGGCATGAACAACACATGTTCTTGTATACAAAGACGGTCAATGGTAGCGGGAGCAAGGTCAGGCCATCGAACTAAAACAAGTGAAAACCGAGGGTGTACAATGCCATTAGCACCGGCTCGACCATGTTGACACAGCCTAATGACTGCCACCCTAGCACCGAGCAGAGAGAAGTGGCATGGCGGATGAGGGAGATAACGAACAAGAGGAAAGTGCAGGGAAAAGGCAAATAAAAAGATAAGGATGGTAGTAGATTGGTCCATATTCACCTCTGTGTTGTTCATGGGAATAATTATACCAAGATACATGTTTTGAGGTCGTTGTAATGCAAAAATATACAACTCCGAAGGTCTTCAAGGATGGAGTGGACTCCGAGGGTAATGACTAACATAAAAAACTTGAAATATGTCTAATTAGTCATTTGATGTGAAAATTGACACCTAGCCTCCACATGCCAGTGATTGTAACTTCGACTCGGCTCATTTTGGCTATATCCCGTAGTTGAGCTCGGCTTGATCCGAGCAAAGGTCAGCTCATATATCTCTCCGACTCAACCTTGATCACATCCAACAAGTAGAGAGGTGGCAGCAGCAAGGACATATGACAACTAAATTAACATGACCAGATCTATCATGACATATGTTTTCATAATGCATTTTATTAGGTATTGTACATCCATTTATTCTTCATGTAAACGCATTAAAATTAAAACAAGACTGGGTGTACTCATATACATGGATGGAGAGAGAGAGAGAGAGAGTACTAAGAACCATACATGAGATAAAAAATCATGTTATTGATACGTCCATTTTGCATCATGCTTATATGTTCATATTTATTGCATTATGGGCTCTTCTTACATGTTTTGTCACAATACTTATGCCTTTTCTCTCTTATTTTACAAGGTTTACATGAAGAGGGAGAATGCCGACAGCTGGAATTCTGGGCTGGAAAAGAAGCAAACTCTGGAGACCTATTCTGCACAACTCCAAAAGCCCCGAAACTCAACAAAACATCGTTTCAGAAAATATAAAAAGTATCTGGCGAAAGAAGTCCATGAGGGGGGCCACCGGCTGTCCACGTGGGTGGGGGGCGCGCCCCCCTGCCTCGTGGGCCAGCCGGAAGGCCCCTGATGCCCATCTTCTCCTATATGAGGTGTTTTGACCTGGAAAAAGTCATAAGGAGGCTTTCGGGACCAGACGCCGCCGTCTCGAGGCGGAAACCAATCTAGGGCTCCGGCAGAACTGTTCTGCCGGGGATACTTCCCTCAGGGAGGGGGAAATCGTCACCGCCGTCATCACCAACAACTTTTCCATCTTGGGGAGGGCTATCCTCATCAACATCTTCACCAGCACCATCTCCTCTCAAACCCTAGTTCATCTCTTGTATCCAATCTTTGTACCCAAACTTCAGATTGGTACCTGTGGGTTGCTAGTAGTGTTGATTACTCCTTGTAGTTGATGCTAGTTGGTTTATTTGGTGGAAGATCATATCTTCAGATCCATTTTGCATATTAATACCCGTCTGATCATGAACAATATTATGTCTTGTGAGTGGTTACTTTTGTTCCTGAGGACATGGGAGAAGTCTTGCTATTAGTAGTCATGTGAGTTTGGTCTTCGTTCGATATTTTGATGAGATGTATGTTGTCTCTCCTCTAGTGATGTCATGTGAACGTCGACTACATGACACTTCACCATTATTTGGGCCTAGAGGAAGGCATTGGGAAGTAATAAGTAGATGATGGGTTGCTAGAGTGACAGAAGCTTAAACCCTAGTTTATGCGTTGCTTCGTAAGGGGCTAATTTGGATCCATATGTTTCAGGCTATGGTTAGGTTTACCTTAATACCTCTTTTGTAGTTGTGGATGCTTGCATTAGAGGTTAATTATAAGTGTGAGGCTTGTCCAAGTAAGGGCAGCACCCAAGCACTGGTCCACCCGCATACCAAATTATCAAAGTACCGAACGCGAATCAGACAATCGTGATGAAAACTAGCTTGACGATAATTCCCACGTGTCCCCGGGAGCGCTTTCCTATATATAAGAGTTTGTCCAGGCTTGGCCTTTGCTACAAAAAGGATTGGGCCAACTTGCTGCACCTTATTTACTTTTACCGTTTGTCACTTGCTACCAATTACCTTATCACAAAACTATCTGTTACCTATAATTTCAGTGCTTGCAGAAAATACCTTACTGAAAACTGCCTATCATTTCCTTCCGCTCCTCGTTGGGTTTGGCACTCTTACTTATCGAAAGGACTACGATAGATCCCCTACACTTGTGGGTCATCAAGACTCTTTTCTGGCGCCATTTCCGGGGAGTGAAGCGCCTTTGGTAAGGAAAAATTTATATAGTGTGCTGAAATTTATTGTCACTTGTTACTATGGCTCAAAATCCTTTGAGGGGCTTGTTCGGGGTATCTTCACCCCGATCAGAAGAGCAAAGAGTTGCTCCTCAACCTACTGCACCTATTGAAAATGTGAGATTTCTTCGGGTATGATAGAGAAACTGCTTGAAAATCCCTTTACAGAAGACGGAACACTACATCCCGACTTACACCTAATCTATGTGGATGAAGTTTGTAGATTATTTAAGCTTGCAGGTATGCCCGAGGATGTTATCAAGAAGAAGGTCTTCCCTTTATCTTTGAAGGGAGGTGCATTGACATGGTTTAGGCTATGCGATGATATGGGATCATGGAACTATAATCGTCTGAAGTTGGAATTTCATCAGAAGTTCTACCCTATGCACCATGTTCATCGTGATCGCAATTATATTTATAACTTCTGGCCTCGCGCAGGAGAAAGCATCACTCAAGCTTGGGGGAGGCTTAAGTAAATGTTATACTCATGCCCCAATCATGAGCTCTCAAGAGAAATGATCATTCAAAATTTTTATGCTCGGCTTTCTCATAATAATCGCTCCATGCTCGATACTTCTTGTTCTGGCTCTTATATGATGAAGACTATTGACTTCTAATGGGATTTATTGGAAAGAATTAAACGCAACTCTGAAGATTGGGACCTCGACGAAGGTAAGGAGTCAGGTATGACCACTAAGTTTGATTGTGTTAAAGCTTTTATGGATACCGATGTTTTTCGTGAGTTTAGTACTAAATATGGACTTGACTCTGAGATAATAGCTTCTTTTTGCGAATCCTTTGCTACTCATGTTGATCTCCCCAAAGAGAAGTGGTTTAAATACCATCCCCCTATTGAAGTAAAAGTAGTTGAACCTATTAAAGTTAAGAAAAGACTATCACTTATAATGTTGATCCTGTTATACCTACTGCTTATATTGAGAAACCAACTTTCCCTGTTAGGATAAAGGATCATGCTCAAGCTTCAACTGTAGTTCGTAAGAGTAATACTAGAACACCCACACCCTCTGAGCAAATTAAAGTTGAACCTAGTGTTGCTATGGTTAAGGATCTCTTTGTAGAAGATTTAGATGAACATGTTATTTATCTCCAAGAAGAGTCTGCTAGAATAGCCAAACCCAATGCTAGGAATAAACATAAACCTGTTGTAGGCCTGCCTGTTATCTCTGTCAAGATAGGAGATCATTGTTATCATGGTTTATGTGACGTAGGTGCTAGTGTGAGTATTATCCCTCTTGATTTATATAACGAAATTATGCATGATATTGCACCTGCTGAGTTAGAAGGGATCGATGTTACTATTAAGCTTGCCAATAGAGATACTATTTCACCAGTTGGGATTGTTAGAGATATCGAAGTCTTGTGTGGGAAGGTTAAATACCCTGCTGATTTTCTTGTTCTTAGTTCCCCACAAGATGCATTCTGTCCCATTATATTTGGTAGACCCTTCTTGAATATTGTTAATGCCAAGATAGACTGCGTGAAAGATATTGTTACTGTTGGATTAGGGGATACGTCTCATGATTTTAACTTTGCTAAATTTCGTAGACAACCCCTTGAGAAGGCACCTGTAACGCCCCGGACACACCCGCCGGTGGTCGTTACTCCAGGCGGGATCTAGACTGGCCTCACATATCAATACTAGTCTTTTCTGCGCACTTTGTCCTCACTCGTGCGCACCCGGGAGCAACTTCTCGGTCGGTCACCCATCCTGAAACTACTCCAAGCTGAGCACACTTAACTTTGGAGTTCTATCCGAATGGGCTCCCGGAAAAAAAGGAATTCCTTATTGATATGAGTAGTCTATCATCCCTAATAAGCCATGCCATCACATACACCCTCACTCAGAGGAACCGACGTCCTCGTCGGGCCACAGGAACGTTCCCTCTTGGCACAACCGTCTGTGCTTCCAGGACAGCACATGTGCCATGCCGTGTGCCACGACGGGTCACAAACGTCATGCACAACATGACTGCAAAATGTCCGCAAACATCCGTGTAACCGCAAGGGTCGGCTCTGATACCAACTTGTAACGCCCCGGACACACCCGCCGGTGGTCGTTACTCCTGGCGAGATCTAGACTGGCCTCACATATCAATACTAGTCTTTTCTGCGCACTTTGTCCTCACTCATGCGCACCCGGGAGCAACTTCCCGGTCGGTCACCCATCCTGAAACTACTCCAAGCTGAGCACACTTAACTTTGGAGTTCTATCCGAATGGGCTCCTGATGGCTTCTCGCCCCTCACTACTAGGAAAAGGCCTATTAATGGCGCACCTAGTTTGGCCATTAATGGCGCATTAGGGGTGCGCCATTACTAGCACGCCATTAGTATACTTTACTAATGGCGCATCTCTGGTGCGCCATTAGTATCTGGTATACTAATGGCGCACCACTGATGCGCCATCAGTATGCACAGTGGTGCGCCATTAGTATGCCTCCCAGGGGCCAGGTGCTTTGGCATACTAATGGCGCACTCTGCTGTGATGCGCCATTAGTATGAATATTAGGTTTTTTTTTCTGTTTTTTGCACAGGTTATGCATATATATAAATATAATTTCTCGTGGAGCCAACATATATGGTACGCACATCGAAACTATTAGAATCTACTCCCTCCGTTCCGATTTACTCGTCGTGGTTTTAGTTCAAATTTGAACTAAAACCACGACGAGTAAATCGGAACGGAGGGAGTATATAATAGCTCATAGAACAACTTAGCATCATGCATCATCGATCATAATAATAATAAAAACTCAACATTGGTATTAAATAATAAGTCTTACACATCATTATCGACCATACAACTTCTACTACGTAGCAATTTTCTAAGATAAAATGGCATAAAACAAGATGGCGTTTGTCTCTAAATCAATTAGATTTAAAGGGCCATTATGGAGAACGCAGATTATCTTGTCTCCATTTCTTGCCCTTCTCACTCTATTGCTTCCAAGTACCTCCTTACGAGTTTTCGTTATTTTTCGCCATTCTTTGATTCTCATTCCTTCATTTTTAGAAGAAATCCGATATGGACACGTGTGATTTGTAGGTTCACCTGGCAGAATGTTTAAAACTTGTAGTTGACCAGATTGAAACATGACAGGAGGCACACAGTCACTAGGGAGAATCTGTTGCAAAACATATAGTAAGACTTCGTAGTTAGTATTGTAGTTCAGTTCGAGAAGAACTAATGCAAAACATGCACGAATGTCGTAATAGTAAAAAAATCTTACCATGTTATCTCCATTGATATTAACGTAGTTCAAGACGTGCACTAGTGGGACGTATTGACTATATTGTGGATCAATATTGCGATGTTGAATGTAATCCAGAAGAAAGGAATAAAAGAAGATGATCTGCTCTTTGTCCTTATAAGTACATTCTGAGCCAGGGGTGTAGTAGGTTCTGTCTAGCATCATCCTCACATTATTTGAATAATCAAAATAACCTATCAATGGAAATAAGTTGTCAACTATTTTGAAATAAACAATATAAATTACTAAATAACTATGTTTGATAAACTCACTTCTCGGTAGAATTGGAATCATATCGTCAACAAGGACCCAAATGTCCAAATCATCTTCGGCGATGGAATCCGGATTACCAAGATCCATGGTGAGAAGCATACCCTCATAAAAACCATATATCTTGCAAAATGATTCCCAATTCTTGCAACCAAAAGTGGTTACGTTATCTGAATTGTACAAATCCACTTCTAAATCAACATTATGCATGGTCCTTAGTTGAATTTGCTTTGTCTCCGAAGTTTCATGATCTTCAAATCCCATCCTCTCCAAGACATAGCGTCTTGCATGACACGGGATAAACTAGTTGCATGTAAAAGAAGAAAATTAATTACTTACACGTTGAAGTAGCTAGAAATCGTGCTTAATTAATTACGAAACAAGACTTGTCGTTGCGTACCGTTTCGACATCGAAGGTCTCGTCGAGCTTAATACTGAAGTAACGACCGTCTACCAGGTGAGGCCTGTCGCACAGACCCCGGTCGTCACCGCACCAGGAGCACTCCGGGATCCTATCGTCGTCGGAAGACGACATTTCCTATGTTTCAAAGAGATTAAACTTTATAAATTAAAAATATGTACCTAGACAAGCTAGCTGTGGCACCACTAAGGGACTTAGGTTGTTCGGTGGCCTAAACGAAGGTACATACTAACAGATGTGCAACATGTTGCGGTTGTTGCCTGCATTATCCCTTACGATGATGTTTTTCTTTTCTTTTGGGCAGGCTAATGAGTTGAAGAAAAAGCTCTTGCACAAGTAACAATGTGTACTCTCTTGCTGAAAATCGCACGAAGTGAAAAAAAAAACTGCTTTACTTGACAAAGATGATCTCAGTAAACCTGCAGGTGTTCCCAATGTGTGCAAGCAGCGGGAAATCTTAGGTCCTGCTCCTGAAGCAGAGCATTGCAGGTAGATGCCCATGTTTTTGCATTCAGAAACCAAACAGTACCACTATGCAAATTCATATCAAAGTATCTCAATTTCATTTAACTCGACCCATGATTGAAGGAAGAACTAGATCAAAGCATGATCAGTACTAGTGATAATCGGAGCAAAAAGGATTCAAATTTCATATTAGCAACATAATTGGCAAAATGGCAACACCAACATCAATCAGCAGCATCTGGGCAATTGCACGACAAAACGGCATCCGTATCAAGGAATTTGAAGATGCCTCAAAGCATAGTTTAACAACAAAAAACACAATCAGGAAGCATATATCTGAATTCAATTAGCAAGCATGCTCCCATCCCCAAACCCCCCATCTTGCAGCCTGCAACCATATTTACACACAGATCAACTGCAACTAGCAGCAATCAACTAGCAGCAATCAACTAGCAGCAATGAACTAGCAGCAATCAACTAGCAGCAACCATATTTACACACAGATCAACTAGCAGCAATCAACACTCAACATTCAACTAGCAGCAGCGATACATGGAGCTCAATCGCTAGGGGTCGTACCTGGGGGATGCCGGGGCGTCGGGGGCGCGGGCGTCGAGGCCGGGGCGTCGGGGGCGCGGGCGGCGGCGGCGTAGCTCCGGGCGTCCGGGGCGTCGGGGGAGGGGGGTGGCGCGGGCGGCGGCGGCGTA
>LR738712.1:772171378-772184891 GCA_902687465.1 Secale cereale
CGCGGCGCTGGAGGGAGAGAGAGGCGTCGGTGGCGCGGGCGGCGGCGGCGTAGCTCCGGGCGTCCGGGGCGTCGGGGGAGGGGGGTGGCGCGGGGGCGGCGGCGCGGCGCTGGAGGGAGAGAGAGGCGTCGGGGAGAGGGGGGAGATCTGGCGAGGGGAGAGAAAGAAGGGTGCGGCCGGTGGGGGGATGGGGGAATACTAATGGCGCACTGCCCCTCTGTGCGCCATAAGTATGTAGATTCTTATGGCGCACGTTCACTAGGTGCGCCATTAGTATGAATGGACAGGCGCGCTAGTTCAAAAAAAAACTTCTTGATTGTAATGGCGCACTCTGGGCATCGTGCGCCATTAGTAGTTCGAGCTCTAATGGTGTATCTTTTGATGGTGCGCCATTACTATGTTCTAATGGCGCACTGCTTGTCCGGTGCGCCATTAGTATCAATTCCATCTATAGCCTTTTTCCTAGTAGTGCCTCGTTGGTTACCCCAAGTGGAAGGTGTGAGATGCAGTGTAGCGGAAGTTTTCCCTTGGCAAAGATACCAAGGATCGATTTCCCCTGAGACTCCCAGTTTCAACAAGAAGGTGTCAACTGCTAACGGCGCCAGATATTAGCAATCAACGTGGACCTGCACACAGATACAAATAACTTTGCTCCCAACGAGTACAGAGAGGTTGTCAATCCCTCCGGCCTTATCGTTTACAAAGGATCAAACACAAGTGATAGTAGTGATAGATATTGCTGCAATAGTAAATAAAAAGCGGAAAGTAAATAGCGGATGTGATCAATGATGGTAATATGGACCGGAGTCCCATGATGTTCACTAGTGATGTCTCTCTCCCAAAAGACGATAAAACTGCTATGTGAGGTAAACGAATTACAGTTGGGCAATTGACAGGACCATGTGCGCAAACCAATGCTGACTAAGTTGCAAGAAAGGTAGAGGTTCAAAGCATGGGCGGTACGCCGAGGTAAGTAGACCGAAATCCATCTGCATCTACTACTAATCATCCACCTTGAGATATCTATCCAGAACATCTCGCTGGTATTAAGTTGCGAGTCCCACCCATAGTGTAAACTCAAAGCAACAGACAACTGCATTAAAAGAACTTTGCGTAAAGTAAACAACCCTTGCACCCGCGGGCACAAGCACCGTTGTTTTCCCCCTTGTGGCAACAGCACATCCCCTAGACTCATGTTTCTATCACTCAAGCTAGTCATCGAGGGGCATGAACCCACAATCAAGCATAACGTTCCCTCTTGGAGTCACTACCTACTACTTGGCCAAAGCAATAAATAACAACGGAGAACATGCAAGAATTACTTACGAACATAAATATAAAAGAGGTGAATCAAATATATTACTCAAACACAATCTGAACATAATCTCATAATCCATCGGATCCCAGCAAACTCATCATAGCAACAACATAAGGATTACATATGTGCCTCGATCATGTAGGGCAGCTCACGAGGACTAATTAGTGAAGCACAAGAACGGGAGGAGAACATCACATAGCTACTGGTCATGGACCCATGGTCCAAGGGAGACTACTCACAACTCATCCAGGAGGCGTCCATGGTGGTGGAGAAGCTCCCGGTGGTGATCCTCCCCTCCGGCAGGGTGCCGGGAAGAGTTCTCCTGGTGCTCCCGATCTTGGAAGCGGCGGCGGCGGCGGAACAGAGATGAGATCGCGAGTTCCCGTCTCGAGGGTTTCGGGACACGATATAAATATATGCCAAAGGGGGGCATCAGACGAGGCTCGGGGGGCCCAGGCGCCCCCCCCCCCCGGCGCGGCCTAGGGGGGGGGGCGGCGCCACCAGGGCGCCTGGGGCCCTGGTGGCCCCCCTCCGGCTGTGCTTCGGGTGCCTGGTAGCTTCTGGAACGCTGATTTTTTATATAATTTTTCCGGGATTTTTCTGGCAGTTCTCGTAATGGGAAAACCTGAAATACAAAAACAGCCGAAAACAGAAACTGGCACTGGGGTGCACTGAGTTAATAGGTTAGTCCAAATATGATCAAAAGTGTATGGAAGTGTATAAATATCATAGCAATATCACCCAAAAGAGGCATGGAGCAAGCAGAAATTATAGATACGTTTTGGACGTATCAGCTCCCGGAAAAGAAGGAATTCCTTATTGATATGAGTAGTCTATCATCCCTAATAAGCCAGGCCATCACAGCACCAGCCAGTAAGGATGAAATTATTGGTCTTGCTTCTATTGCCGTGCCACCTAATGATCCTTTAGAACAATACTTGCTAGACCACGAAAATGATATGCATATGAATGAGAGAAGGAAGGTAGATGAAATATTCCTCACACACGGACCCGTATTGAAAAACAACTTGCCTGTTGAAATCCTAGGGGATCCTCCTCTACCCAAGGGTGATCCCGTGTTTGAACTTAAACCTTTGCCTGATAATCTTAAGTATGTTTATCTTGATGAAAAGAAGATATATCCTGTTATTATTAGTGCTAACCTTTCAGAGCAGGAAGAAGAAAAATATTGAAAACTCTGAAGAAGCATCGTGCTGCTATTGGATATACTCTGGATGATCTTAAGGGCACTAGTCCCACTATATGCCAACACAAGATAAAATTGGAAGAAAATGCTAAACCAGTTATTGATCATCAGCGACGACTAAATCCTAAGATGAAAGAAGTAGTAAGGAAGGAAATTCTAAAGCTTCTAGAGGCAGGTATTATCTATCCAGTTGCTGATAGCTAGTGGGCAAGTCATGTCCATTGTGTTCCTAAGAAAGGAGGTATGACTATCGTTCCTAATGATAAAGATGAATTGATCCCGCAAAGAATAGTTACAGGTTATAGGATGGTAATTGATTTCCGTAAGTTAAATAAAGCTACTAAGAAAGATCATTACCCCTTGCCATTTATTGATCAAATGCTAGAAAGATTATCCAAACATACTCATTTCTGCTTTCTAGATGGTTATTCTGGTTTCTCTCAAATACTTGTGTCAAAGGGGGATCAAGAGAAGACCACTTTTACTTGTCCTTTCGGTACCTTTGCTTATAGATGTATGCCTTTTGGTTTATGTAATGCACCTGCTACCTTTCAAAGATGCATGATGGCTACATTCTCTGATTTTTGTGAAAAGATTGTTGAGGTTTTCATGGATGATTTCTCCGTTTACGGAACTTCTTTTGATGATTGCTTAAGCAACCTTGATCGAGTTTTGCAGAGATGTGAAGACACTAATCTTGTCTTGAATTGGGAGAAGTGCCACTTTATGGTTAATGAAGGCATTGTCTTGGGACATAAAATTTCTGAAAAAAGGTATTGAAGTTGACAAAGCTAAAGTTGATGCTATTGAAAAGATGCCATGCCCAAAGGACATCAAAGGTATACGAAGTTTCCTTGGTCATGCCGGGTTTTATAGGAGGTTCATTAAGGACTTCTCCAAAATCTCCAGGCCTCTGACTAATCTCTTACAAAAAGATATTCCTTTTGTCTTTGATGATGATTGTCTAGAAGCATTTGAAATACTTAAGAAAGCATTGATCTCTGCACCTATTGTCCAACCTCCTGACTGGAATTTACCCTTTGAGATTATGTGCGATGCTAGTGATTATGTTGTAGGAGCTGTTCTAGGGCAAAGAGTTGATAAGAAATTGAATGTTATCCAATATGCTAGTAAAACTCTAGATAGTGCCCAGAGAAATGATGCTACCAGTGAGAAAGAATTTTTAGCAGTTGTGTTTGCTTGTGATAAGTTTAGACCCTATATTGTTGATTATAAAGTAACTATTCACACTGATCATGCTGCTATTAAATACCTTATGGAAAAGAAAGATGCTAAACCTAGACTTATTAGATGGGTTCTCTTGCTACAAGAATTTGACTTGCATATTATTGATATAAAGGGAGCTGAGAACCCCATTGCAGATAACTTGTCTAGGTTAGAAAATATACTTGATGACCCACAACCTATTGATGATAGCTTTCCTGATGAACAACTAGCTGTCATAAATACTTCTCGTACTGCTCCATGGTATGCTGATTATGATAATTATATTGTTGCTAAGTTTATACCTCCTAGCTTCACTTACCAGCAAAAGAAAAAGTTCTTCTATGATCAGAGACATTACTTCTGGGATGACCCACATCTTTATAAAGAGGGAGTAGATGGTATCATTAGACGTTGTGTACCTGAGCATGAACAGGAACAGATCCTACGCAAATGCCACTCCAAAGCTTATGGAGGACACCATGCGGGAGATAGAACTGCACACAAGGTATTTCAATCCGGTTTTTATTGGCCTACTCTCTTCAAGGATGCCCGTAAGTATGTCTTATCTTGTGATGAATGTCAAAGAATTGGTAATATTAGTAGACGTCAAGAAATGCCTATGAATTATTCACTTGTTATTGAACCATTTGATGTTTGGGGCTTTGATTATATGTGACCTTTTCCTGCCTCTAATGGGTACACACATATTTTAGTTGTTGTTGATTATGTTACTAAGTGGGTAGAAGCTATTCCAACTAGTAGTGCTGATCACAACACCTCTATTAAGATGCTTAAAGAAGTTATTTTCCCGAGGTTTGGAGTCCCTAGATATCTGATGACCGATGGTGGTTCACACTTTATTCATGGTGCTTTCCGCAAGATGCTTGCAAAGTATGATGTCAACCATAGAATTGCATCCCCTTACCACCCATAGACTAGTGGTCAAGTAGAACTAAGTAATAGGGAGTTGAAATTAATCTTGCAAAAGACAGTTAATAGGTCTAGGAAGAATTGGTCAAAGAAACTTGATGATGCATTATGGGCCTATAGAACTGCATATAAAAATCCTATGGGTATGTCTCCATATAAGATGGTATATGGAAAAGCTTGTCACTTACCTCTTGAGCTAGAACATAAGGCATATTGGGCTATTAAAGAGCTCAATTATGATTTCAAACTTGCCGGTGAAAAGAGGTTATTTGATATTAGCTGTCTCGATGAATGGAGAACCCAGGCCTATGAGAATGCTAAGCTGGTTAAAGAAAAAGTTAAAAGATGGCATGACATACAAAAGCGTGAGTTTAACGTAGGTGATTATGTCTTGCTATTCAACTCTCGTTTAAGATTTTTTTTGCAGGAAAACTTCTCTCCAAGTGGGAAGGACCTTACGTTATCGAGGAGGTCTATCATTCCGGCGCCATAAAGATCAACAACTTCGAAGGCACAAATCCGAAGGTGGTGAACGATCAAAGAATCAAACATTATATTTCAGGTAATCCTATAAATGTGGAAACCAATGTTATTGAAACCGTAACCCCGGAGGAATACATAAGGGACACTTTCCAGAACGACTCAGCCTCCGAAAAGGAAGAGGTATGTGATACGGTAAGTAAACCGACTCCAAAACAATTCTAAAGGCCATTTTTCTCCGTTTTGGAATATTTAGAAAAATAGAAAAATAAACCGCAGTCCGTAAGAGACACGAGGCGAGCACGAGGGTGGAGGGCACGCCCCCCCTTCCCAGGGCGCGCCCCCTGCCTCGTGGGCACCCCGTGTGTCCCCTGGACTCCGTTTTCTTGTGGGTTACTCCTTTTGGTCGGTAAAAATTCATTATATATACTCCCGAAGGTTTTGACCTCTGTATCACACAAAAATCATCTGTTCTTGTTTCGAGCTGTTTCTGTCGCAGATAAAAGTAACATGTCGTCCCAGGATTCGGAGGGAGAAAGCTATGTGGCTGATTCCCTTGCTGAACCTAAGGTCTATGGTGACTTGGAGCATTTTGGTTGGACCACGGAGGAAGAAGTCATCATCACCACCCTCGAAGAAGGAGACATAATCATAAGGGTATGGGCACTCCCCTTGGCAGCTGCCAAGCTTGGGGGAGTGACCCCGGTATCGTATCACCATCACTCCTATCTTTACCGTTTTACTTACTTCGATCTTTTTGGTAGTATCTTGATCTAGTAGAATAAAGTTAGCATGATCTAGTTGTGAGCTTTTGCTTTGTGAGCTTTATCCTTTGTAATCAAGCCCGTGAGCTATATAATAAAGATTAGTGTTGAGTCAAGGGCTTGATTTCCTCACTTGGGTCATGATAAAAAGAAAGAAAACATAAAAGAGTATCAAAGAGATCATATCGATCTTATGGAAAGTAATGACTTCACATATAAGAGTATGATAAATAAAAGTTGTTGGGAGTTGGCAAACATAGTTTTGGTCATCGTTGCAATTAATAGGAAGTAATAAAAGAAGAGGGGCTTCACATACAAATATACTATCTTGGACATCTTTTATGATTGTCAGCACTCATTAAAATATGACATGGTAAAGAGTTGATGTTGGACAAGGAAGACAACATAATGGGTTATGTCTCCTTATATCTGAAATAAAGTATATTGTCATGGATCATCCAACATGTTGAGCTTGCCTTTCCCCCTCATGCTAGCCAAAACTCCTCGCACTAAGTAGAGATACTACTTCTGCTTCCATATACCCTTAAACCCAGTTTTGCCATGAGAGTCCATCATATCTACCTATGGATTGAGAAAGATCCTTCCAAGTAAGTTGTCATGTTGCAAATCCGCTAAAATATGTATGATTTATTAGTGTGGGAGAAATTAGATTTATACGATCTTGTGATATGGAAGTAATAAAAGCGACAGACTGCATAAAAAAGGTCCTTATCACAAGTGGCAATATAAAGCGAAGTTCTTTTATGCTAAGACTTTATGCATCCAACCATAAAAACACATGACAACCTCTGCTTCCCTCTGCGAAGGGCCTATCTATTATTCCTACCTTATAAGTGTCAAGGTGAAATCCACCTTTCCTTTTTACAATTTATCCTTTGGCAAGCACATTGTGTTGGAAAGATCTAGACATATATACCCACTTGGATGTAAGTTTTCATGATCTATTACTGTTGACATTACCCTTGAGGTAAAAGGTTGGGAGGCAACACCATAAGCCCCTATCTTCCTTTGTGTCCGATTAAAACTCCATAAACATAAGTATTGCGCGAGTGTGAGCAATTGTGAAAGACTATATGATAGTTGAGTATGTAGGCTTGCTGAAAATCTTTTATATTGACTCTTTCCGATATTACGATAAATTGCAATTGCTTCAATGATCGAGATCAAAGTTTGTTAGTTTCCAATGAAGTTTATGATTCATACTTGATATTGTGGATGCTTTGTTACTTTAGCATAAGAATCATATGACTTTATTTACTTAAGTTGTTGTTATGAGAATGATCATGATGCCCTCATGTCCGTATTTTGTTTTTATCGACACCTCTATCTCTAAGCATGTGGACATATTTTTCGATATCGGCTTTCGCTTGAGGACAAGCGAGGTCTAAGCTTGGGGGAGTTGATACGTTCATTTTGCATCATGCTTATATGTTGATATTTATTGCATTATGGACTGTTCTTACATGTTTTGTCATAATACTTATGCCTTTTCTCTCTTATTTTACAAGGTTTACATAAAGAGGGAGAATGCCGGCAGCTAGAATTCTGGGCTGGAAAAGAAGCAAACTCTGGAAACCTATTCTGCACAACTCCAAAAGCCCCGAAACTCAACAGAACGTCGTTTCAGAAAATATAAAAAATATCTGGCGAAAGAAGTCCATGAGGGGGGCCACCGGCTGTCCACGAGGGTGGGAGACGCGCCCCCTGCCTCGTGGGCCTGCCGGAAGGCCCCTGATGCCCATCTTCTCCTATATGAGATGTTTTGACCTGGAAAAAATCATAAGGAAGCTTTCGGGACCAGACGCCGCCATCTCGAGGCGGAACCGAGGCGGAAACCAATCTAGGGCTCCGGCAGAGCTGTTCTGCCGGGGATACTTCCCTCCGGGAGGGGGAAATCGTCACCGCCGTCATCACCAACAACTCTCCCATCTTGGGGAGGGCTGTCTTCATCAACATCTTCACCAGCACCATCTCCTCTCAAACCCTAGTTCATCTCTTGTATCCAATCTTTGTACCCAAACTTCAGATTGGTACCTGTGGGTTGCTAGTAGTGTTGATTACTCCTTGTAGTTGATGCTAGTTGGTTTATTTGGTGGAAGATCATATGTTCAGATCCATTATGCATATTAATACCCCTCTGATCATGAACAATATTATGTCTTGTGAGTAGTTACTTTTGTTCCTGAGGACATGGAGAAGTCTTGCTATTAGTAGTCATGTGAGTTTGGTCTTCGTTCGATATTTTGATGAGATGTATGTTGTCTCTCCTCTAGTGGTGTCATGTGAACGTCGACTACATGACACTTCACCATTATTTGGGCCTAGAGGAAGGCATTGGGAAGTAATAAGTAGATGATGGGTTGCTAGAGTGACAGAAGCTTAAATCCTAGTTTATACATTGCTTCGTAAGGGGCTGATTTGGATCCATATGTTTCAGGCTATGGTTAGGTTTACCTTAATACTTCTTTTGTAGTTGCGGATGCTTGCATTAGAGGTTAATTATAAGTGGGAGGCTTGTCCAAGTAAGGGCAACACCCAAGCACCGGTCCACCCACGTACCAAATTATCAAAGTACCGAAAGCGAATCAGACGATCGTGATGAAAACTAGCTTGACGATAATTCTCATGTGTCCTCGGGAGCGCTTTCTTTTATATAAGAGTTTGTCCAGGCTTGTCCTTTGCTACAAAAAAAGGATTGGGCCACCTTGTTGCACCTTATTTATTTTTACCGTTTGTCACTTGCTACCAATTACCTTATCACAAAACTATGTGTTACCTATAATTTCAGTGCTTGCAGAAAATACCTTACTGAAAACTGCCTATCATTTTCTTCTGTTCCTCGTTGGGTTCGACACTCTTACTTATCGAAAGGACTACGATAGATCCCCTACACTTGTGCGTCATCAGTTACCCCAAATGTCAATTACTTAGTTAAACTTTGTCCCATACGATTACAAAAAAGATCGGGTTCAACTATATAAAATAATGAAACAGAAACATACCAAAAATATCCTCGTGCAAACGAAGTAAAAAGTACAACATGCCTAGTGAACGAGTCTGATAGACCGTCGCCGCATCTAAGCTAACAACACATAGCAAGAGCAATAGAATCCAACCTCCCTAGAAAACATTCTCAACATAATTTAATATAAGTTTGGGGGGGGGGGGGGGCTGCGGCAATCAACATAGCTCTGCCGCTGCCCCCAACACATCGCCTAAAGATCAAGGTCCATGCGAGCAAGTATCTGAACACCCCAAATATCATTTGCAACGTCAATCTTTAAGATCATCAGTCTCCGGCCATAGCAGTGTCATCATTCATGTCGATTTCTTCGTCACCCCTAGATCGACCTTCCCTACTTTCACCACGTCCACCATCATGAGCCGCGGGAGCCCCCCTTTGCAGCATCTCAGCACCTTGTTCCAACACCATACTTTATTTTCAGATTGCAGTGTTGCCTTGGGGTCTTCTTCTTCTTCTTCTTCTTAATGCAATGCAGGAGCTCCTCGCCCTCTGACGTGGTTCCGTCAAAAAAAGATTGCAAACCCTGCCCAATATCACGTAAACGAGCACGCACAACAAATGAATTGACATGACTAGTTTATAATCAAAACAAGCTCTATTGCGCAACTTCGAAATGACCCAACAAATTGCAGCCAACCCCACAATTCGTGAATTCCGGCTATTAGGAAGAAATCTAATAGGAAATCTTCCCGAAACACCGAGTCCCATTCTCATGAAACGGAGAGAGTGTGCATGCACATGAGCTTTCCTCCTATGACATGGCAATGTCGTTATGCTAGCTATTACTAGATGCTTGGACCGAAACAGTGACACTCTGCTCCATGCTTTCCACCCCCACGAGCCAGGTTTGAACCGTTCGTCGCTCCCGGGAGTGGGACGGCCAAGCCATGATCCCATAAATGCGAGTTAACCCAAAGCATGGAGCACATACACACACATGTACATAGTACAGTACATACTACATGATCCATCCATGAGCCGTAACTGTAAGAGACCCCTCCCCATGAAACTCGATTGAATGCCGGAAATGACCCGTAGCTTTCAGCAGCGTAGTCGATCAGTGAGTGATCACCGGCGACACGCGTTGGTGTGGCGAGCTTGCCCGATGCAACCCCACACTCTATTTAACCCCACCACACCCTCTGCCCAAGCACCCACCAAAATATACAAAGTGTAGAGGAGAACCGCGCGCCTCCCCTCGGCTCCCACCGCGCTTAAATGCGGTTTGTTTTGGTGGTTTTCCCGTAGGCGCGCTGCCCGTTCGTTTACTCTTACAAAAGCCTCGCGAGTCGCGACTCCTCTGCTCCACCCAGCTACTCTACTCCACTCCGTCTCCCGGTAGCGCACCCACCCCGCCTGCCAGTGCCAGCGGCCGGCGCGCGCGCACCGGGACGTGAGGGCAGCGGCAATGCACATTGCCACGTGCGTTTGGCAGGAGAAGGCGGCGGCCATGGGCGCGGCGGCCGGGGGCAGGGCCGGCGAGTGCCGGGTGTCGCTCGTCGCGCTGCTGCTTGCGGCGGGGCGCGCGCTCAACTGCGCGGTGAGCTTCGTCGTCTTCTCCTTCCTCGACGTGCTGGACATGGTGCTCTGCCTCGTGTACAAGGTGGTGGACTACGCCGTGGAGGCCGAGTGGAAGCCCTGCTACTGCTCCGCCGCGGCGCGCGAGGACGGCGGCGGCGTAGCAGGCGGCGCCGCGGGCGCCAAGGGGGCGCTGTCGTTCGTGGCCCCGCGGGCGGCGGCGGGGCCGAAGGTGGTGCGACTGTCGTCGTCGTCGGCCAACAAGATGCAGCTGGAGGACGTGTCGGACACGCTCTACGTGCGCGCCTCGCTGCTGTCCGACGCCACGCGGAAGCCGGGCCCCATCGCGCCGGCGCTGACCGTGAGCCCGGCCATCGCGGAGCTCATCCGCGGCAAGATCGACCGCGCGCCGCGCCCGCCGCGGCAGGCGCCCTGCTGGTCCGACTGCGACTGCAAGATGTGCCACTCGTGGAGCACCGGCTCGCGGGCGTCCCACCTCTACGTGCACGTGCAGGCCCCGCCGCCGCCGCCGCCGGGGGCCGCCGACCAGGAGGCGGTCATCTTCATCCACGGCTTCATCTCCTCCTCCGTCTTCTGGACGGAGACGGTGTTCCCGGCCTTCAGCCCCGCCGCGCGCGGCCGGTACCGGATGTTCGCCGTCGACCTGCTGGGGTTCGGGCGGAGCCCCAAGCCGGCCGACTCGCTCTACACGCTGCGCGAGCACCTGGAGATGATCGAGCGCTCCGTGCTCCACCGCTACCGCCTCAAGACCTTCCACGTCGTCGCGCACTCCCTCGGCTCCGTCCTCGCCCTCGCGCTCGCCGTCAAGTACCCCGGCGCCGTCAAGTCCCTCACGCTGCTCGCCCCGGTACGTACATCCCCCAGCCACTATGCGTGCCAGTGCCAGTGCCTGTGCCGTGTCCACCACCAGCCTAGCTAGCTGTTGCAGCTGCGCATACGGAGTGCATGAACTTGGCCATGCATTTAATCGCCGAACTCCGTCTCCCCGGCCCTGCCGACCACCTTCCATTAATGGACTGCTATAATACTTGAGTGGCCTGCGATCACGCAACTATTGAAGCCACTCACTCCGCATGCGAATCACCTGGCGTGCGCTAACTAACTCTGTGCGCTTCGTAGTAGTAATAGTTTTTGATTGTGTATGATATGATATGATGGTGGTGGTGCAGCCGTATTTCCCGGTGCCGGAGGAGGAGGCGGGGGCGGCGACGCAGTACGTGATGCGGCGGGTGGCGCCGCGGCGGGTGTGGCCGCCGATCGCGTTCGGGGCGTCGATGGCGTGCTGGTACGAGCACGTGAGCCGGACCATCTGCCTCACCATCTGCCGGCACCACCGGGTGTGGAACAGGCTCTTCAGGATCCTCACCAGAAACAGGTAAGCCAACCGCCTCACTCTCTCCCGTGAAATGCATACACACATTATTTTAACCTCACTTTATACATACTAGTACTATATAAACAAGGGAGCCTCGTGTAGGTGTAGCATATTTGCTCATCTTTCTTTCTGTATATTTCCCAACCACCTGACCTGTCTGTCTGTCCCGGCCTGCATGTTCCTCGGCCGGCCCCGTGACAGCTTCCCCCAGTCACCATAAGTAACTGCTGGATACACCTACCCCACGCACAAACGGCCACACACACACGGGTAGCACAGTACTAGTAAGAGTAGTACGTACTAAGTTGAACTCGATCATGCAGTTATGAATCTCTAGCTACCCCTCCTACCTAGTAAGTTTTGAAATGAAAACACACTTGCTTTCTTTCAAGTGAAACCGCATTGCCGTGGCATTCAATTGGCGGATGAGCCACAGCTGTCGCCCCCATCCATTCATGGCGCCACGAGTCGAGTCCCCCTGTCATCCCACGGCTTTTTTCCCCCTGCTGGTGCTGCCGCAGGAATTTGATTTTGTAAAATGATGAAGCAGACAGGCTACGCGAGGAGGCGACGGCGACGGCGGCCCAAGCTGGTGATCGCTGTCGCCGGCCGCCGCGCGCTATCACCCCTTGAATGATCGCCCCCAAATGTTGTTCGGTAGCAACAGTAGGTGCGTGCTGCCGCGTTTGTCCGCCCGGAATTCATTAGCACCCAGCTAAACCCGTGTGTCGAGTCGTGGTGCCGCTGGCTAAGCTAATCGCCCAGACCGATGATGATCGCCGTGGGTTTCCTCCGCGCGCGGCGCTGGCCGGGTACAGTAGCCGTGGTAGGAGTGGTACGTGGTGGCCTGGTGGGTGGGTGGGATCGTAGTACGTCCTGTACGTGTGGTCGTGTCTCGTGTGGAGGACGATGAGTGCATGCATTTTTTGGTTCGGGCGCGGCAGTCGTGCACGTAGGTGAGCGCGCGCGCAGCCGGCGCCTAGATTGGCGGTGGCTCACCACCCGGCCATAAACGGCAACAAGGTGGGCCCCACGCGCCATGACCCGCACTTACGCGCCACGAAACAAGACGGGCCGCGGAAAAAGTCTTCGGCCGGTACACTCACCCACCGCTGCTTAATCCTCTATTTTTTTTCTAGCTCCATGGTACGTACTGTAGTAGAATGTGACACTGTACTGTCATCTTAGTCACGTTACACCCCTCTGCCCTCCTCTGTTTTCTGGTTGAGAAAACTTGGTAGCTTCACACAAAGATTCTGAGAAGCTTCTCTTTAAAAAAATAAAAATCCTTCGTCTTCTTCAAGGAGGCACTCACCGTACGGGCCTTGGGTGCATGTTGTGCAGCTGCGCATGTGCGCGGGACGAGACGTGTCGTCTGGTCGACGGTGAGTAGCACGTAGACCCTTGTGTGCCTTGAATTGTTTCGGTTGTGGAGTCGTGCGGTCGATCGATCGACGTGCGGGCCTAACATGACCAAACCGCTTGTGTTGGCACACGAAAGGCCTCCTCCTCCTTTGCCTTGATTAAACTACTGTAGCTAGCTAGTACATGATCGGTCACTGCATGCTTGCTTGCTGCCACGTACGCCCAAATTAATGAGGTGTGTGTACAATACAAGGTTTTTTTT
>LR738712.1:772185065-772205109 GCA_902687465.1 Secale cereale
TTTTTTGCGGGAGAGACAATTCAAGGTATTCATGGCTTTGCACAGCTTGCATGCTATCTTGATGTTCCTCTCATTGCTTTTTGAAGAAACATGTATGTACCTCTCATTGTCTCACCGTCTACTTGTGCATACTGTACGTTCTCTATAAAAGATGGTGCGTGAGTCTCCCAAAGTCTTGTACGTATGATCGTACGTATAATTGGCCGGCAACTAGCTAGCTAGCTAGGACGAACTTGTCACATGGCCCGGCCTCGTGACTCACTGTGCTGGCTTGCAATGCACCAATAACTGCTGAGCCAAGGCAAATAATGCATACTTCCTCTCCTCCTGCTGGTGCGTGCGATACCACTGCACTGTACTGTACCGAAGGAGGTAACCTGAAAGCTAGGGGAGTGGAGGCCGGTGCAGGGGCAATGAATGAGCGTCTCTCATCCATATGCATGCATGACTGACTGAGATCTAGGGAGTTAAGTTTGGCTCCAAGTCGCAATTTTTATTACTGGATTGCGCAAGTACACACGCATGATAGGATACTCCGGGCCGGGCTACCCCTACGTGCATTGCATGGTCCAGCACGAAGCGATGCAATGCAAGTGGAGTGAGCGCAGCAGTAACGGGTTCCAGTTATGGTTGTGGCACATGCTGCAACCAGACGGCACCATGCATGGCAGGCGATGCATATACGGGTGTGGGTGAGTGAATGCCGGGCGCTAACTGACTGTACGTGTGCGTGTGTGCAGGATGCGTACGTTCCTGATCGAGGCGTTCATGTGCCACACCCACAACGCGGCGTGGCACACCCTGCACAACATCATGTGCCTCAGCGCCAGCAAGATGGGCGCCTACCTGGACGTGGTCGCCGCCCAGCTGAGCTGCAAGGTGGCGCTCTTCCACGGCCGCGACGACGAGCTGCTCCCCGTGGAGTGCACCCTCGCCGTCGGCGCCAGGGTGCCCCGCGCCCGCGTCACCGTCTACGACCACAAGGACCACATCACCATCGTCGTCGGCCAGGAAAAGCTCTTCGCCGCCGAGCTCGAGGCCATCTGGCGGAGCGCCGCCCAGGACTAGCCGCCTCTCTGCCTACCTCCTTCGCCAACCACCGCATGCATGTACAACCCTACTACTGCTGCTACTACTACTACCTCAACTACAGTGTTCACAGTCAGTGGTCATCAGTCAGCAACAGTGCACAGGAGGAGGAAGAGAGGAGGAGGAAATTAATGGCCCGTGAGAAAGAATGCAATAACGATTACCATCTTCTTATGCAAGGGCAGAGGCAGCCAGCCAGGCCTAGCAGGAGCAGGATGGGCATATCCTTTCCAAGAAGTATAAATACAACAGCTGTATCATTTCCATCTTCTTCTTCTTCTTCTTCTTCTTCTTCCTTTTTCTTTTTCTTTTTTTCTCCTCGGTAATTAATTAATTAATTAATGATAAAGTGTACTATGATTAATTGTTTGATTGGACCAGCCTGGCCAATGGTCGTCGTCGTCGTCAACAGCCCCACAACTGTAATATAAATAGTATATATATGTATACTATGGAAGTATGGAATGAAATGGACTCTTTCAAAGCCGAATTGATTAAGCTGCCGAAGTTGGTTTGGTTCTTGTGATGCGATGGGTGCTTCGTAGTATACAGATGAACATGGCCTGCGTTGTGTTGTGACAGCCACGGATTGCTCCGTCGGGGCCTGCCCGAATTTATTTCTGAATGAATTGCGCGCGAGAGAGACCAGCATCGCAGTCCCATTCATCGCCACCGCCTTTCTCCCTCATCAGTGTCTGCCTCCCCCCGATGTGCTTGCTGTCTTTTTCGATCCTGTGCGTGAGGCTCCCTCTAATACTATACAGTATAGTACTATGTTATCCTAATATAATCAGTAACTACATGGTCCTTTCAGAAACAAAATAGCCTCATTTTACGCGGACCGATGATTATTCGCCGCTGTGCGTGATGTTTCTGAACTTTCACGTTTCGTCATACTTTGCCACTACATTTCCTTCGGAGAAGTGTTTGTTTAGATAGAGCATCTCCTTCAGAAAAGTTTTCTTTTTTCCTTTCCTTTTAAGCGAAAAATATGTTGAAGTAGGACGAGTATAACTTCAAAATACTTCAGCCCAGTGAAACCCTTAATATATACGCACAGTCCAGTTTTGCAGCTCTCAATCTGCTTTGCCACTGAATTTTGAATACCTGCCCACCAGCCCACGCCTGCATGCACCTTCTTCAGAGTTAAAAACTTTAGATAGTCTCACAAACTGCTCAAGCAAAAGGGATAGTCTTACAAAATGGTAGTTTGTGTATATAAAAAAAAACCTCCCTGCTCCGGCGACGCTGCCCGGCGCGCGTCACGGGAGAACCCTAGGCGCCGGCGCCGGCGCCGTCGGGGGCCTCTCCTCCTCCTCTCGCTCCTCCCCCGCCACCGCCGGGGGCGCGGCCAGGCAAAGCCTGGTCGTCGTCGGGCGCCGACGGCGGCACGACCTCTCTTGCCTCCTCGTTTGGGTGCCATGGCGCGGGACGGGGCGCCCTTGCCGGGATGCGGCGCGCCAGTGCTCCTCTATATCAGCGTCGTGGTGGTTGAGCGGTTGGCGGCGTTGGTCTCTGGGGGAGGTGTGTCCGAGGCAGCTGTGCCGGCGTGGATCTGCAGTCCTGCAGCCTGCAGGTGGCGCGAGCTCCGGGTTGGGGCGGCGACAGTGCAGCTAGGCCGATGGCGGTCCGGCGACCTGGTGTTGGTGGCCGGCGGCGAGCGCGGTGGTGGTGCTTCCCCTTGGCAGCGGTGCTGGGTGGCCGGTGGCACGACCGATGCCAGATTTGTGCCCTTAGGGCCCCATCTGGGTCCTAGCGGGATGGCTCCGACCCAGCCATGCTGCCTACCGTGCGGTGATGCGGAGGAGCGGCTTGGACAGGGGGCGGCGACGCCGATGGCGTGCCATCTGCAGCGCAAAGGCGGGAGCTTTACGGGCATCTGAAGGCTCGACAGGGCCAATGGGCCCACGTGCCTGGTATGCTCCTGCTATTGCGTCAGGTCGATTATCGTCGTTGATGGTGGAGGTTGGGCCCTCCCGCATGCCGACGGTGTTGGTGCCCCTAGTTCCGGCTCCTCTTCTTCGTTGTGCATGCCCCACTTCGTGGTGTCATGATGAGACAGGTGGGAAACTTCAAGACCGTGGTGGTGCAGGGTGGTCGACGGTTTGGTGCAGAGATTCGGAGCGCCCAAGGTGAAGATGGGGATCGGGAGAAATCCCCGTCGCCCTGACCGACACCGACGCGGTGGTGCCTGAGGGTGCCGTCAGACCTCCATGGAGGGCGTCGAGGGCTACCCTTCCTCTCTCCTCACCGCGTACCGAGGGAAATCCTTGGCAACAGCGTCGTCATTGTTGTGTCCCTTCTTGGAGGTGTTGAATGGAACCGGTGCTTCGGAGTCTAGGAGCTTGGTGGGAGATCTCCGGTGGTCGCAGCGGTCGCGAGGCTTCTTCGTTTTTGTTGATCCGCCGTTATTGGCATTTATTTGTTTTGTATTTTCTCTTCGTTTCTTTTGGGTGTGTTTGTTCTGCTTTCGCCCCAACATCTATCGTTGGTTGTATCGGCGTTGGTTGCTTTGTCAACGCTGCTGTTGGGCCTACCAATTTGAATGCTGGGCCAACGGGGACTAGGGTACAACACGCAAATTGTGAATATGTTGCCTACTTGGGTGATTTGAATGAATGGGAAACAATGGTTAAAAAGTTTCAACAAATATATTTTTCCTGTAGAGTTTGAACCCTTTATTTTATGAATGCAATGAACTACAATGACATAATAAGTTTGAGTCTGACTGAACATGTCCACTTTGACTAAACTCTGCATGCATATGAGCCGCATATCATGTTACTGGACTGTAAGGCTACTTGTGTAGCACAAACAAGCTTTAGAAGTAAACAAAGATTACCTAGCTTTAGAAGGCAATTACTCCCTCCGTTTTTATTTACTCTGCATATTAGAGTTGACTGAAGTCAAACTTCGTAAAGTTTGACCAAGTTTATAGAAAAGAATATAAGCATTTACCGTAACAAATCTATATGATGTGAAAGTACATTGAATAATAAATCTAATGATATTAATTTGTTATTGTATATGTTAATATTTTTGTTTATAAACTTGGTCAAAGTTAACAAAGCTTGACTTTGACTAAAGCTAATATGCGGACTAAATAAAAACGGAGGGAGTACCTAGCAACTGCCTTCTAAAGTTAGGTACTTACCTAAACTTACCCGTGTTGCATATCCAAGTACATCTGCTCACCTCGGAAGGTCATTATGACTGTAAATCTGTAACCCTGCCTCTTTGTCTTATGCCTTGCAATTTGCCAACCAAAACACATCAAGTGCTGAAGATGTGGATATTTGAGAAAACTGAGAGAATGTGTTCCATTCCAATCTCGTATGGAAGTGACCCATTCACTTCTGAAAGTGTTGCACGCTCCAGAAAGTCTAGAAAGTGAGATACAATGATCGAGGTTATTTTCGATTAGTGTCTGTATAAAAAACCTGGGCAAATATCATGTGAAAACACGAGTGCTTTTGCTTATATCGGAGCATACACAATAAGATCATACTCTTCAGAAGTTAGGAGAGGCACACGAATACTGAATTGTCACCATTGGTGATTTTCTGCAGCAGTTTGCTCATGTACAGTAGCATCAGAACGAAATACTATACAACGCCGTCTCGGCTTGCACAACATCAATAGATCCCCAAGCCACGCCTTCTCCATATTACCACATACAAGTAGATCTTACAGTGGTCCTAAGGGACATTTGCCTAGGCGTATTATCTCTACGAAACAGAGAAACAAACGGGTACTTTAACTTGTACCAGCTCGATTACAGCTGCATCAACACCTTAGAGCAACTCTAGCAAACCCCTTGAACGCGCTCAAACTGTAAACTTCCGACGACTATACAGGCTGGACCCGTTTTCTTGCCAGAACAGAGACCGTATAGTCGTCGGGCCCGTAAAAAAATTAACGGTGGCCCGCAAACTACCAGCCGCAACCAGTATATCTACGGGCTTCGTGCGTGGATACGGGCCGAAACCCTATGCCCCGCCGCCGCGACTGACATCTCTGCCGGTGAGAAATCAGCCACGCCCTGCCCCCAATTTGCAAGGATGTGGCCCTCCGGCCGGCGCGGTGGCGGCGAAGACCCGGAGCGCAAGTGCTGCTGCACCTTCGACGCAGCGCGCAAGCGCACGACCATACGGTACACGAAGCACGGCCTCCCCATCCTGGAGTCCCTTCTCCGCCGCGAGACGGAGGAATACGACCTCGGCCATGCGCAACGCTCCGGCGCGGGGATCTCGTCCTGCGCGGGAAGCTCGTCCAATGCGGGACTGCTTTCGGTGAAGAGGGAGAGGGAGTCTGGTGACCTCCCCGTGGTTAAAATCGAGCCGGGGGAGGAGCGCCCGCGCGGCCGCGGATTCATTGGGACGGTGGACTACTTCGTCGGGCCCGATGCAGATGCTTTCGAGACGTCCCTCGCCGAGTGCACTACGCGCGAGCAACAGGAGGAGGACGTGCGTCGCCGGCAGGAAGATGGGCTCATCGACCTCCTTTTCGAGTAGGCGCTCGTCGCCGACCGCGAGTTAACAAGAAGCAGGCCGCATGGCGCCGCGAGCAGGAGGAGCAGGACAAGAAGTTCGTCAACCTTGTCTCCTCCGACTCTGACGACGACGAGTGAGCGCCGCCGCCGCCATCGCAGGCTTCGCCGCCGCACCCAGAGACTTCGGTTTTGCCTAGTTAGGGTGCGTACGTAGTAAATGTAGCGATGACCGACCTATGTAGCCATGACCGAAAGATGATGTATGTGCTATATATGTGTTCTTCAATTTGCCCGCGAATGCAATCTTTTGAATTTTATAGTTTTAAATACAGTTTTGTTCGGCTGCAGCAGAAATGGCCCTTCAAACCGTTGCGGGCTCGGCCCTTATACGACGTTTACAGTTCGCAAGAGTATAAGGGGTCTGTATTTTTTTTTAGAAAAGGAGGATGACCCCCGGCCTCTGCATCTAGGAGATGCATACGGCCACTTTATTGATTATTTTCGAGGCCCTTACAAAGTATTACAATAATATGAATCCGCCATCTTGTCAACATATGCCGCTACTCCTATCCAAATGATGAAGGCGTGCTAGCTGGACCACTACCCAGACCACTCATCTAAGCCTACCATCAAAATAATGAAGGGGTGCTAGCTGGGCCACTACCCAAACCACTCACCTAAGCCTAACATCAAACGCCGGAAGCCCCAGCTGAGCCACATACCGGGTCTGGGGCACAATCCGGTCTGACGCACTCACATGTGTCGTCGCCGCCATCTTCCACAGGTCCGTCTTCAGAGCAGATATTGAGGCTTCTACCTTGCCAGGCCACTCCGCCATCGACGCCACCTTGACGCCAGACAGCTACATCCACCTGCGCGAGTCCATCACCGCACATCGGACGCCGAGCCTCCACTGCACCACGCCGCCGAGGTCCGCCGTTATCAATGTGGAGGATGAAGTACCGCTCCACCAAAAAAGGCGCCCGCTGGTCCCTCGATCCCGTGTACGCCTCCAAGAATGACGCCCCCAAGGAGGAAACGACACCAACGCGCCGCCGTCATCCGATCAACTGATCTAGGGTTTCCCCCGGAGGTAGCGGATAGAGGTCTAGAGCTTCTCCACGGCGATGTCTTCAAGAAGGTAATGACACCACAAGGTGCCACCAACGCCGGTCTTGGCATCAAGCCGAGCACAAGGTTTTCACCCGGATCCGCTCGAAAAACCTTCATCACGTATTGTGTGCACGGTAATAATTTGATACACCATAGCAACACACAGATACACCAGTTCGTACCAGTAGTTGTAATGCAAACGGTGACATAAAAGTACACCATCATTTGTTGGTCCATGGATAGACGACCAGTGATGCTTAATGGAAAAAAACTGTGGAAGGAAACATTGAAGAATTGGCTATGCGAACACACGTACATCGTGTTCACTGCAGGATGTAAGAAAACTGGGAAGTAACATGAATGGCCGGTGTGCCGTCGCCAGGGCTAGGAAACGATCAGGGAGACGGAACGGGGACGGGCGCCTCGCACGTGGTCTTACAGGCGGCCATGCAAGAGGTGGAGACATGGGTCACGCAGGCTTGGTCCACCCCGCCGAGCACCGGCGGCGTGACTCCGCAGAGCGACTTGCACATCTCGGGCGCAAGGGTGTCGCACGCAGACAGGCATCTTGTGGGGCATGACATCGCCACATTAGGGCAAGCTAGCCCGTCCACGTAGGCCATCGCTGGCCGCAACGCGCTGGACACGAGGATGACCAGCACCGCGCAGGTGGCCGCCATCTTAAGTGCGGATGCAGCCATTGATCGTACGTACTCCCTCCGTCCGGGAAAAGTTGTCCCCGTGGTAATTTTGCGAAAAGCCCCTCAGTGTATTCCCGACAAACGACGCACTCCCCGATCCCCGGCTCCTCTTCCCGCCGGTTCCCCTGCTCGCCCCCTTGCCGGAGCCCTCTGCTCGGCTCCGCAAGAAGCTTCTGCTGGTGTCGCCGGAGATTCCCCGCGCAACTCCCTGCTCTGCTCTCCCTCCTTGTTCCCCTCCTCCTCCGGCGCGTTGCTTCCCCAAGCGAGGAGAAGCCTCGATTTTTCCGAACTCCTCCGACAGAAGCCGCAGCCGCCCTGCTCCACCACCGCCACAGCTCGCCGCCGCCGAAACTGGCTCCTCCACCGCTTTCTCCTGCTCGCACAGCTCCAGCTTGCCTTGCTCTCCTAGCTTCCCCCCTCCCTAGTGACCTCCGCGCTCTGCTCCGGCTGCTTCAGATCCGGCGTCGGCGAGGCTGATATGGTGGCTGCGAGGCCAGACGGCGGGAGACGTAGCCGACGAGCCCGACGACAGCAAGATCGATGGCGAGCTCGACGGCGGCGGAGACATCTTCTGTACTGTACTGCGAGCTCGACGGCGGCGGTGGCGTCTTCTTGGCAGGTTAAGCCTCCCTCCTTCAATTCCCCTTCATGATTTATGTGTCAAAACTGATTTTTTTTTACTGAAATTTGCTGCTTCTGACATTTGCTTAAGACTGCATGCTGGCCAATTGGTATTTCTTCAGTTAGCAAAACATGGCAGACAAATCTCACTAGGGGATTGGCCTGACAACATCTGTGTGTAACTAGGGGATCACACTTGGGGACACAATGGGCTAATTGGCTAATTTCTTCAGTGGCTCATCCTATTTTTACCTAATTGGCTGCAACCTCAGTCTCACTAGGGCATCACACTTGGCCTGACAACATCTGTGTGTAAACTAGAAATTCTAGCTTAACTGAAACTTGAACAAATGAATTTATGCATTTTAACTAGCAAATGTGAGATAAGAGTGAACATTTATTCTCAACTAGCAAATGTCATATAAATCAAATTACTAATTATTTTTAGTGATGGATCTAGCAGGATGAGTCAGTGATTAAAATCATCCATGAATGAATTAGTTAGAGGACGGCCGGCATTACTTGGTGTACTACTGCTGCTGTATAGTACACCTTTCATGACAGAGGTAGATAAATGGAGTACTCCTTTTCAAGTAATTTTGTCATTTATTTCATGATGTGGCAAGTAATTTTGTCATTGTTTCAGACTGCAATCAAGTCTTGTTTCATTGTTTCAAAATGCTTCAGGTTGCTAGATTCAAGTTCTGCTGAAACTGAAAAAAAGAAAACCACACCTGAATAATTTTCGAGTTCAGAACCACACATTTTATCATTCTACTTCCAGGAATTTTCCTGATGAACCTGACATGATTTATTGGTAGGGGGATTCACTATTCACTAGGCTACTAAGTCCAGGGTATCAGTAGCATTTTCTTCTTCTTTGGCAAGCCTTTTCTTGGTTGTGCAGTTAACTGATCTTGTTAACATGCTAACTGAATTTTGCAATGAAAATTGAACTTTGTATTGTTGGACTGACAGGAGTAGAAAAAATGGAGTACACAGTGTACTGAGTTTTCAACTCTTGATTGTTGTACTGGCATGAAGCAATAGAAATGGCCGCCATGGCACCATTTCGAGAAATAAGTGTAGTGTCAAAATATTATAAATAAATCCAAGATTGTTTATAATAAGATACTGATTGACATACAGCAGAATGATACTATTTCTTCTTTCTAATGGTTGTTCCTTTAGCAATAGCTCTACATTTACTGAAAATAAACTTGATGTACTGAGAATAAACTTGGGCATTGTTTACTGAAAATAAACTTTATCTACTAAAAATAAACAACAGATCATTATTCTACATTTACTGTACATTTAACGATCATTGTTCCTGTAGCAATTTGCTCCCTAAATAAGTGACACTATTTAGTGAATTACTCCCTAAATAAGTTAGCCATCAAGTGAGTACATTTAGTGAGTAAATAATTGTCCATCTTTCTGTTCTAAGCATTTAAAGATGAATGGTTGCCCATTTTCCCATATTCTGCTCCCTTGTCTATTTTGTAACTATTCCAGGGAATGCCATTTTATTTGGTGTGGATCTGATCATATTAAATTTCCCCCATCATGCAATCAGTTCTACTTGTAAATTTTGTTGGAGAAAACTGAAGATTATCACTGAAGTTTCCAACATTGGAGCCTGTCAAACTATCACTGAAGTTTCATTGAATTCATCTAGAAATGAACTCATCTAGATAGCTGAATTTTTAGCTTCTTCTTGTTCTTATAGTAGCTGATGGAGTACAGTAGCTGACATTTTTATTTACAGTAGCTAACATTTTTATTTAGAGTAGCTGATGGAGTACAGTAGCTAATGGGGCCATTGATGCTACTCCTATCTCATCATACAAAACGAGATTTCTGAAACTTTAGACTTGCTTTCTACTGAATGCATCCATGATCATGCATTATGCATTTACTGAATGCATCAAGAATCAATTGACAACAAGAAACAATCACTGATCAGCAGCAGTTCTCATCACCACGATAAGACAAGCCAGATGCTCTATTTTTAATTAACAGCAATCCATGATCAGCAGCAGTTTCTTTCACTAATTTTCAGTTAACAACAATCCATGATTTTCTTCTCACAATGATCAGCAGTAGTTTTGTATTAAAATGAATGTACTCCATGATTTTAAGTTAACAACTGAATGTACTTCATGATTGGCATTGTCATGATTCAGTTAACAGTAAATCAAGTTCGATAATTTTTAGATACAGAGTGCAGAGGAGCAAAATTGTTCAGATCAGCAGCAACATGGCACGGTCACTTGGATTAGCGGAAGAGGAGCATCAGCAGCACGGACAGAGGAGGAGCAGCGGCGGCAGCACGGGCAGAGCTCCACCGGCGGCAGGGAGAAGCAGCCGCACGGGCGCACGAGCAGAGGAGAAGGAGCAGCACGGCCGGGGTTGGCAGTGGCGGCTGGGGTTGCCGTGAGTGCGAGGAACTGGTCAGGGACGCGAGCAGGGCGACAAGGAGGAGGCGTCCGTCGAAGTGGTCGCCTTGGAGAAGCAGCCGCAGGTGGGCGGCGGGGCAGCGACGCTGGTGGGTGGCGGCACAGGTGGGTGGCGGCGCAGGTGGGCGGCGGGGCAGGGGCGCAGGTGGATAGCGGGGCAGGTGGGCAGCTGCGCAGGTGGGCGCCCGCGGTTTCTACGGCGGCTGCCGACGGCCGCTTGGTCCAGCCGTGGTCGAAGGAGGAAGAAGCAGAGGCAAGGGGGGATTAGCACGAGATTTAAGACCAGAAGGGTGTTTTGGCAAAATTAGAAATGAACTAAGTCGCGGATAACTTTTTCCGGACGGAGGGAGTACCAAGGTGTGGTTTGGCTGGCTAGCAAGGAAGGTGGTGCAATCTACCTTGACAAGTGAAAATGTGTGGGTGGTGCCCAGATGAGAGCAGGGTGATGTTCTTTTTATAGGCAACGTACTCTTTTAAAATGGCAATGTGTGGGTGCTGGCATGGAACAGGATGCCAGGCGATGCTTTTGCATCGCCATGTTACTTAATCATGGAGTATGAATGCAGTATCATACGCCTTAGAGCATCTCCAACAGCCGTGCTTAGCGCCGCGCCAAAAAAAGCATATGCCGCGCGCGCTTTGTCTGCTTTGCCGCGCCGCGCAATGCTGGCTCCAGCAGCAGAGCTATAATGCAGCGCGCGCGTGCCGCTCCAGCGGTGCCCAAAAATACAGCGCGCGCACACTATTTTTTTCATACGTAATTGCATTAAAATAAAAGGATACAAAGTTATTTTACATATTGCAACTAGATAGGTAGTTCGAAAACATAGATAGATAGTTCTAAAACATAGATAGATAGATAGATAGTTCGAAAACATAAAAAAAAACTAATCACTCCAGTCATCTCCATCATCACCGGCTTCGTTGTTGCTGTCGGAGGAGGTTGACAACCAGACGTCGAACCAACGGTCATCTTCTGCGGCGAAGATCGTTCTCCCGCCTGCATCGCGAATGGCGCACTGCTGACACGCCAATTCCCTCTGACGACGCCTGTCCTCGCGGCGACGTTCCCAGTACTGCTGCTCGGCGGCGACGTCCTCCGGGTGGAGCCGGCGCCACTCCGCCATGCGCCGCTCGTCCTCCTGGGCGACGAGGAGGCGGTTCTGCGACGCCGTGTGCTCCGCACGGTCTCGTGCGGTGTGTAGACGAGGCGGCGGGGCGAGCTCCAACGCCTGCTCGAGCGTGCGGGCGTCGTCGAAATTCATCTGACGGCGCGGCCTGCCTAGGCGCCACGCCGCCGCGTCGAACGCGCGGGCGGCCTCGTGCGCCGTCTCGTAGGTGCCGAGGGGAAGCCGGAGATCGCCGGAGCGTATCTCGGCGTAGAAGCCGCCGCCGTTCGGGCGCTCGCGGACGCCGCGGTAGCCCGACGAAGAACGGCGGCGCGGCGGCATGGTGGCGCGTCAGGGGCGGCGGCGGTGCTCCGGTGCGGCGGCGGCGCTCGGGGGCGGCGGGCGCAAGCGGTGGCGCGAGAGGCAGGGAGAGAGAGGGAGAGAGAGCGCGGTGGAGCGAGGACAGCGCGCGCGCGCTGCGTTTTATAGGTGCGCGGGAGGAGGCGCCGCAAAAAAGGCGCGCGAGAGGCCGCCGTTTCGCGCGCGCGCGCAAGCAGTTCCCGCGCGCGCGTTTTTCCCACCGCCGCTGGAGCGCGGAATTCTGCCCCGCGCGCGCGAAATCGCAAGTTTAGCGCGCGCGCCTCTTTTAGCGCCTCAGTTGGAGATGCTCTTACAGCATCTCCAATGTATGGATGCAGTGCAGCCTCTAAGCTAGGCCCCAGCTGATGCCTCTAAGCATGGATGAATGTTCCCCAGTGTAGAAAGATTTTAACATGCCTCCAAGGTGGAGCCCACCGTAAGCCTACAACCAATAAAAAAATACAACTTACTACTCCCTCCGTTCCATAATGTAGTGCCTATAAATTTTTTGAGAAGTCAAACTTTGCAAATTTTGACCAAGTTTATAGAGAAAAATATTTATATCTACAATAGCAAAAATATATAATATGAAACTACATCTTATGATGAATCTAGTGATATATGTTTCGCACTCTAGATGTAAATATTTTTCTTCACAAACTTGGTCAAAGTTTGTGAGGTTTGACTTTTCAAAAAATCTATAGGCACTACATTATGAAACGGAGAGAGTACCTCTCTTCTGCGTGCATGCAGGTCTCTTTCCTCCTCTTTTCTTTTCTTTCATTTGTTTATTCACTTGGAGGCTGCCTCTAGTATTGGAGGCGACGCTAAGCATAGAGGTGGACAAACTAAATTGTGCAGTGTATAGAGACAGACTAAAAATCCTTAGAAGCAGCCTTAGAGGCGCAAAAACATCACATTGTGGATGCCCTTAGCGTGTTGACTTCCTGTCGCTCTCTCTATATATAATAGTTTCTATGCCAAGCTTATTGTTCCACTTTCTCGCCTTACTCTATAGTAAAACAATAAAAAAGAGGAAAAGTATGTTATCACACACGTCTGTTGCAATAAATGAACGGTCGTTAGGCCTCAATATTTTTTTCATTTGGTAACTATGCACCCCTGTGCACTACCTATCCTTCCTCATTGCACTAATTGCGCATCATGAGTGTTATGTGTTGAGTTCAAAAATAATAATACAATTAACTTGTGGAGTCGTGATCCTTACACATGTACCACTACTCCAGTAGCAAGATTCTTATTGCAACATGCAGGCATTTTCTATTTGACGCAAAAAACGTCAAATAGTTGTAATATGTAAACTTTGAGGCATGGGCCAGGTCATATAGATAGCTACAGTTCCAGGCTTAGTTGTTGTACATTCATTTCTTGGCTTTCGCAGTGACTGCACCCTATGGCTGAACTATTGGTAACTACATCACCAACCTTGTAAAGTCATAATAATAATAATAATAACAATAATAATAATAATAATAATAATAATAATAATAATAATAATAATAATAATAATAACAACTATGTAGGAATGAATTCCCATGGGTTCATCCCAAAATAAGGGAGTGTCGCTTATAGCGAACCGGAAGGAGGTCTCGCCTCAACATTGCCGACTTCCCGTCGCATGGGCAGCCTCAGGTTAGTTTTTTTTCTCTGTTTTTCCATTCCTTTATTATATTATATTATATTTTGCTCATTTTTTTAAAAATATATTCTTAAATACATATATTTCAGAAACCTAAATAAACTTAAGAATTTTAAAAATCCTGAATTTCAATACTGTGTTAAATTTTTGTTAGTATAGTTTTAAAAAATGTTGATAACATTCCAGCAAAATGTTCATGCAATTCCAAAAATGTGAATGTGTAAAATGTTCATAAAATGTATAAATAGTTTTTGTCGCTTAGACAAATTGTTCTGTATCATTTAAAAAATGTTTAACTTTTATTTGAAAAGTGTTAAAAACATGTGTTATGAAAAATGGTTAATCATGTATTTTCGAAACATTTAATATATATAAACAAATACATGTGTATAAAAAGTATAAAATGTATATGAAAAAATAGACAAGAAAACATTTAATAGAAAAATGTTAATAAAGTATTTGAAAAATATTAAATGCGTATAAAGGAATGTTTCATATGTATACAAAACTTTCATAATATGTATAAAAAAAATACATGTCAAAACATATATTTGCAAAAAATAGTAATCATGTATTTGAAAAATATTACACATGTATAAGAAATGTTCCTTATGTATATGAAACAATGCAATCTGTACGGAAAAAGTAGACATCAATACATATTTTACAAAATATAAGTCATGTATTTGAAAAATGTGAAACATGTATAAAAATGTACTTAATGTATTTCAAAAATGTAAAATATATAAAAAATGTAGACATGTATTGACTTAAAGAAATTGAAAATAATAATGAAGAAACCCGATGAAAACCATAAAAGAAGAAAGGAAACTAAGAAAGAAACAAAGAAAAGAAAAGAAGATCAGGAAGAAAACCGAAGAATAACGGATACAGAACCGCTCCTCAAGCGTCTCTTATTGGGCCGGCCCAGAAGCACCGAGTGGTATGGGCTCAGGTCGCACGACATTGTTCCGTCCTGATGAGGAATGGGCCGCATGCTTTTAATCATGGTGCTAGCATGGTAGATTTGAAGTCTACTTCTAGAAAGATCGTGCAACTGAATGATACGTCTTCAACGTATCTACAATTTTTGAGTGTTCCATGCTATTATATATTCTATTTTAGATGTTTAATGGGCTTTATTATACACTTTTATATTATTTTTGGAACTAACCTACTAACCCAAGGCTCAGTGCAAATTGCTGTTTTTTTTTTGCCTATTTCAGTGTTTCGCAGAAAAGGGATATCAAACGGAGTCCAAACGGAATGAAACCTTCGGGAGAGTTATTTTTGAACCGTATCTTCACAGAAGACTTGGAGTACACGCGAGGGAACGAGAGAGGCGGCCACGAGGGTCCAGGGCGCGCCCAGGGGGGGCAGGCATGCCCCCCACCCTCGTGGGCCCCCTCTGGCTCCCCCGATGCCCTCCTTCCTCCTATATATATGCATGTACCCTGAAAACATCAAGGCAACAGAGAAAACCCTAATTCCATCACCGCAACCTTATGTTCCCGTGAGATCCCATCTTGGGGCCTTTTCTGGAGCACCGCCGGAGGGGGGGGGGGATCGATCACGGAGTGCTTCTACATCAACACCATAGCCTCACCAATGAGTTGTGACTATTTTACCACAGACCTTCGGGTCCATAGTTATTAGCTAGATGGCTTCTTCTCTCTTTTTGGATCTTAATACAAAGTTCTCCTCAATCTTCGAGGAGATCTATTTGATGTAATCTTTTTGCGGCGTGTTTGTCGAGATCCGATGAATTGTGGGTTTATGATCAAGATTATCATGAACAATATTTGATTCTTTTCTGAAATCTTTTATGTATGATTATAACATCCTTGCAAGTCTCTTCGAATTATTGGTTTGGTTTGGCCTACTAGATCTATAGTTCTTGCAATGGGAGAAGTGCTTGGCTTTGGGTTCAATCTTGTGGTGTCCTTTCCCAGTGACGGTAGGGGCAGCAAGGCACGTATTGTATTGTTGCCATCGAGGATAAAAAGATGGGGTTTATATCATATTGCTTGAGTTTATCCCTCTACATCATGTCATCTTGCTTAAAGCGTTACTCTGTTCTTATGAACTTAATACTCTAGATGCATGCTGGATAGCGGTCGATGTGTGGAGTAATAGTTGTAGATGCAGAATCGTTTCGGTCTACTTGTTACGGACGTGATGCCTATATATAATGATCATGCCTAGATATTCTCATAACTATGCGCTTTTCTATCAATTGCTCGACAGTAATTCGTTCACCCACCGTAGAATTCTGCTATCATGATAGAAGCCACTAGTGAAACCTAAGCCCCCTGGGTCTATTCTCATCATATTAATCTTCCATCTACTTTACATTGCTTTATTTACTTTCCGTTCTTATACCAAAAATACCAAAAATATTATACTATCCTATCTACCAGATCTCACTTTCGTAAGTGACCGTAAAGTGATTGGCAACCCCTTTATCGCGTTGGCTGTGAAGTTCTTATTTGTTTGTGCAGGTGCGAGGGACTCGCGCGTGGTCTCCTACTGGATTGATACCTTGGTCCTAAAAAACTGAGGGAAATCTTACGCTACTGTGCTGCATCACCCTTTCCTCTTCGAGGGAATACAACACAAGCTCAAGAAGTAGCAAGAAGAATTTCTAGCGCCATTACCGGGGAGATCTACGCAAAAGTCATATATCAAGTACCTATCACAAACCCTTATCCTTCGCACTACATTATTTGCCTCTCGTTTTCCTCTCCCCCACTTCACCCTTGCCGTTTTATTCGCCCTTCTTTTTCCGTGTGTTTACCGTTTGCTTGCCTCTTGTTTGCTTGTGTGTTGGATTGCCTGCTTGTCACTATGGCTCAAAACAATACCAAATTGTGTGACTTCTATAATACCAACAATAACGATTTTATTAACACGCCTATTGCTCCTATTACCGATGCTGAATCTTGTGAGATCAATGCTGCTCTGTTGAATCTTGTCATGAAAGATCAATTTTCTGGCCTTCCTAGTGAAGATGCCGCTACCCATCTAAACAACTTGGTTGATTTGTGTGATATGCAAAAGAAGAGGGATACGGATAATGATATTGTTAAATTGAAGCTATTTCCGTTTTCACTTAGATATCATGCTAAAACTTGGTTTTCCTCTTTGCCTAGAAATAGTATTGTTTCATGGAATAAGTGCAAAGATGCCTTTATCTCTAAGTATTTTCCTCCTGCTAAGATTATCTCTCTTAGAAACGATATTATGAATTTTAAGCAACTAGATCTTGAGCATGTTGCACAAGCTTGGGAGAGAATGAAATTAATGATACATAATTGCCCTACACATGGTTTGAACTTATGGATGATTATACAAAACTTTTATGCTGGCTTGAATTTTGCTTCTAGAAATCTTTTAGACTCGGCCGCGGGGGGTACTTTCATGGAAACCACCTTAGGAGAAGCTACCAAACTCCTAGATAATATTATGGTTAACTACTCTCAATGGCACACCGAAAGATCTACTAGTAAAAAGTGCATGCTATTGAAGAGATTAGTGTTTTGAGTGGAAAGATGGATGAACTTATGAAATTATTTGCTACTAAGAGTGCTTCTTCTGATCCTAATGACATGCCTTTATCCACGCTGATTGAAAATAATAATGAATCTTTGGATGTGAATTTTGTTGGTAGGAATAATTTTGGTAATAATGCTTATAGAGGAAACTTTAATCCTAGGCCTTTTCCTAGTAATTCCTCTAATAATTATGATAATTCCTACAATAACTCTTATGAAAATTTTTGTAAGATGCCCTTTGAATTTGAGACTAGTGTTAAAGAGTTTATGAATTCGCAAAAGAATTTCAATGCTTTGCTTGAAGAAAAATTGCTTAAGATTGATGACTTGGCTAGAAACATGGATAGAATTACTCTTGATGTTGATTCTTTGAAGCTTAGATCTATTTCACCTAAGCATGATATCAATGAGTCTCTCAAAGCCATGAGAATGTCCATTGATGAGTGCAAAGAAAGAACCGCTAGGATGCGTGCTAAAAATGATTGCTTTATGAAAGCGTGTTCTTCTAATTATCATGGAAATAAAGATGAAGATCTGAAAGTTATTGATGTGTCTCCTATTAGATCCTTGTTTTCTAGTATGAATCTTGATAAAGATGGGACTGGAGATGAGTCTACTTTAGTTAAAAGGCGTCCCAATGATTCAGAGTTTTTTGATCTAGATGCTAAAATTGTTAAAAGTGGGATTAAAGAGATTAAAACTTTGCATAGTGATGAACCCACTATTTTGGATTTCAAGGGATTCAATTATGATAATTGCTCTTTAATAGATTGTATTTCCTTGTTGCAATCCGTACTAAATTCTCCGCATGCTTATAGTCGAAATAAGGCTTTTACCAAACACATAGTTGATGCTTTGATGCAATCTTATAAAGAAAAACTTGAATTAGAAGTTTCTATCCCTAGAAAGCTTTATGATGAGTGGGAACCTACTATTAAAATTAAAATTAAAGATCATGAATACTTTGCTTTGTGTGATTTGGGTGCAAGTGTTTCTACAATTCCAAAAACTTTGTGTAATATGTTAGGTTTCCATCAGCTTGATGATTGTTCTTTAAATTTGCATCTTGCGGATTCTACCATTAAGAAACCCATGGGAAGGATTAATAATGTTCTTATTGTTGCAAATAGGAATTATGTGCCTGTAGATTCCATTGTTCTTGATATAGATTGCAATCCTTCATGTCCTATTATTCTTGGTAGACCTTTCCTTAGAACGATTGGTGCAATTATTGATACGAAGGAGGGAAATATTAGATTCCAATTTCCGTTAAGGAAAGGCATGGAACACTTTCCTAGAAAGAAAATCAAATTACCTTATGAGTCTATTATGAGAGCCACTTATGGATTGCCTACCAAAGATGGCAATACCTAGATCTATTCATGTATCGTGCCTAGCTAGGGGCGTTAAACGATAGCGCTTGTTGGGAGGCAACACAATTTTATTTTCTTTGTTTTTGCTTCTGTTTAGGAATAAATATTGCATCTAGCTTCTGTTTAGATGTGGTTTTGTATTTTAATTAGTGTTTCTGCCAAGTAGAACCTTTGGGAAGACTTGTGTGAAGTTTATGTGATCATGCTGTAAAAAACAGAAACTTTAGCGCTCACGAGATTGGCTGTAATGTTTTACTGGAGTGTGCTATTTAGTTGATTATTTTTGCAGATGATTAATAGACAAATTCCTCACGTTTACCAATTTAGTTTGATTTTTTTGGAGTTACAGGAGTATGTGAAACCTGCAGATTACTACAGACTGTTATGTTTTTGACAGATTCTGTTTTTCGTGTGTTGTTTGCTTATTTTGATGAATCTATGAGTAGTATCGGGGGGTATGAATCATAGATAAGTTGGAATACAGTAGGTTTAACACCAATATAAATAAATAATGAGTTCATTACAGTACCTTTGAGTGGTGGTTTGCTTTCTTGTACTAACGGAGCTCACGAGATTCTTGGCTAAGTTTTGTGTTGTGAAGTTTTCAAGTTTTGAGTATGGCTTTGATGGACTATGGAACAAAGAGTGGCAAGAGTCTAAGCTTGGGGATGCCCAAGGCACCCCAAGGTAAAATTCAAGGACAACCAAAAGCCTAAGCTTGGGGATGCCCCGGGAAGGCATCCCCTCTTTCGTCTTCATCTATCGGTAACTATACTTGAGACTATATTTTTTATTCACCACATGATATGTGTTTTGCTTGGAGCGTCATGTATGATTTGAGTCTTTGCTTTTTAGTTTGCCACAATCATCCTTGCTGGACATACCTTTCGAGAGAGATAAATATGATTTAGAATTTATTAGAATACTCTATGTGCTTCACTTATATCTTTTTAGCTAGATAGTTTTGCTCTAGTGCTTCACTTATATCTTTTAGAGCACGGTGGTGGTTTTAATTTTGTAGAAATTGTTGATCTCTCATGCTTCACTTATATCCTTTTGAGAGTCTTTTAGAACAGCATGGTAATGTGCTTTGGTTATAAAACTAGTCCTAATATGATAGGCATCCAAGATGGCACTAGTAGATAAAGGGTCATCAGACCCGGTTCATTTGGGCCTTTAGCCCCGGTTCCGGAACCGGGACAAGAGGGTCGGTACTAATGCTCTGACCCTTTAGTCCCGGTTCAATCCAGAACCGGGGCAGAAGGGTGTCCACGTGGCCTGTGCGCCGAGCCCAGGCAGGAGGGGCTTTAGTCCCGGTTGATGGTACCAACCGGGACCAAAAGGCATCCACGCGTCAGCATTTCTGTGGCTGTGGTTTTTGTTTTTTTTAAAGGGGAGGGGGGGTTGGAGGTTTTGGGGGGCTAATTTAGGTGTTTCATATTGTGTTAGCTAGCTAATTAATAGAGAGAAGTGTCCTCTCTTATGTCCGTGCTTGCTACGTACTACACAT
>LR738712.1:772212028-772235138 GCA_902687465.1 Secale cereale
CAGCGCCCAATTTTTTTTCCTTTTTTGCTTTATTTATTTCTAAGTTGTTTTTTTGCTGTATTTAGAGTTTCTTTGTGAATATTATTGCTTTAGGTAAAACCAATTACAAACTTTCTGTTAGTGCAAGTAGTATTCAAATTTGAATAGTTTAAATTTGAAATTATTTATTTTCTTTGTTGCTTTATTTATTTTATTTTGTTTCTACTTACAACAAAATACTTATTGTTGCTATTTTTTTTCAAGTTTTTTTGTTTTGTTTTCTGCATTATTTATTTTCTTTTGTTATTTGCTTTATTTTTTTAATTCTTTCTGGTAAAACCAATTACAAACTTTCTCTGTTAGTGCAAGTAGTATTGAAATTTGAATAGTACAAACGGACAATGGTATCATACTCGTTTGTTACAAAGTTGGCATGGTATCATCATAATAGTTGCGGAAAATAGTCTTCACTTTTTCTTCGCTTGTGTCATTTGCTTATTGCGCCGTAACCATGGATAATCTTCATCGTTTATCAGGATGCTTGGGGCAGCCTTGACTTTGAAGGGAGGAATTTCATGAAACTTTTCATAATCTTCAGACATGTTTGTCTTGCCCTCCATTCCCAGGATGTCCCTTTTTCCTGAAAGAACTATGTGGCGCTTTGGCTCATCGTATGATGTATTCGCTTCCTTATCTTTTCTTTTTCTCGGTCTGGTAGACATGTCCTTCACATAGATAACCTGTGCCACATCATTGGCTAGGACGAACGGTTCGTCAGTGTATCCAAGATTTTTCAGATCCACTGTTGTCATTCCGTACTGTGGGTCTACCTGTACCCCGCCTCCTGACAGATTGACCCATTTGCACTTAAACAAAGGGACCTTAAAATCATGTCCGTAGTAAAGTTCCCATATGTCCACTATGTAACCATAATATGTGTCATTTCCCCTCTCGGTTGTTGCATCAAAGCGGACACCGCTATTTTGGTTGGTGCTCTTTTGATCTTGGACAATCGTGTAAAATGTATTCCCATTTATCTCGTATCCTTTGTAAATCAATACAGTCGAAGATGGTCCCCTGGACAACAAGTACAACTCATCACAAACAGTGTTGTCACCTCTGAGACGTGTTTCCAACCAACTGCTAAAAGTCCTGATGTGTTCACGTGTAATCCAGTTGTCGCACTGCTCCGGGTGTTTGGAGCGCAGACTGTTCTTGTGTTCATCGACATACGGGGTCACCAATGTAGAGTTCTGTAGAACTGTGTAGTGTGCTTGAGACCAAGAATATCCGTCCCTGCATATTATTGAGTCCCTTCCAAGCGTGCCTTTTCCAGTCAGTCTCCCCTCGTACCGCGATTTAGGGAGACCTATCTTATTAAGGCCAGGAATGAAGTCAACACAAAACCCGATGACATCCTCTGTTTGATGGCCCATGGAGATGCTTCCTTCTGGCCTGGCGTGGTTACAGACATATTTCTTTAGGACTCCCATGAACCTCTCAAAGGGGAACATATTGTGTAGAAATACGGGCCCCAGAATGACAATCTCGTCGACTAGATGAACTAGGACGTGTGTCATGATATTGAAGAAGGATGGTGGGAACACAAGCTCGAAACTGACAAGACATTGCGCCACATCACTCCTTAGCCTTGGTACGATTTCTGGATCGATCACCTTCTGAGAGATTGCATTGAGGAATGCACATAGCTTCACAATGGCTAATCAGACGTTTTCCGGTAGAAGCCCCCTCAATGCAACCGGAAGCAGTTGCGTCATAATCACATGGCAGTCATGAGACTTTAGGTTCTAGAACTTTTTCTCTGCCATATTTATTATTCCCTTTATATTCGACGAGAAGCCAGTCGGGACCTTCATACTGAGCAGGCATTCAAAGAAGATTTCTTTCTCTTCTTTCGTAAGAGCGTAGCTGGCAGGACCTTCATACTGCTTCGGAGGGATGCCGTCTTTTTCGTGCAAACGTTGCAGGTCCTCCCGTGCCTCAGCTGTATCTTTTGTCTTTCCATACACGCCCAAGAAGCCTAGCAGGTTCACGCAAAGGTTCTTCGTCACGTGCATCACGTCGATTGAAGAGCGGACCTCTAGGTCTTTCCAGTAGGGTAGGTCCCAAAATATAGATTTCTTCTTCCACATGGGTGCGTGTCCCTCATCGTCATTCGGAACAGCTAGTGCGCCGGGGCCCTTTCCAAAGATTACGTGTAAATCATTGACCATAGCAAGTACGTGATCACCGGTACGCATGGCGGGCTTCTTCCGATGATCTGCCTCGCCTTTGAAATGCTTGCCTTTCTTTCGACATTGATGGTTGGTCGGAAGAAATCGACGATGGCCCAGGTACACATTCTTCCTGCACTTGTCCAAGTATATACTTTCAGTGTCATCTAAACAGTGCGTGCATGCGTGGTATCCTTTGTTTGTCTGTCCTGAAAGGTTACTGAGAGCGGGCCAATCGTTGATGGTCACGAACAGCAACGCCTTTAGGTCAAATTACTCCTGTTTGTGCTCATCCCACGCACGTACACCGTTTCCATTCCACAGCTGTAAAAGTTCTTCAACTAATGGCCTTAGGTACACATCAATGTCGTTGCCGGGTTGCTTAGGGCCTTGGATGAGAACTGGCATCATAATGAACTTCCGCTTCATGCACATCCAAGGAGGAAGGTTATACATACATAGAGTCACGGGCCAGGTGCTGTGATTGCTGCTCTACTCCCCGAAAGGATTAATGCCATCCGCGCTTAAAGCAAACCATACGTTCCTTGGATCCTTTGCAAACTCCTCCCAGTACTTTCTCTCGATTTTTCTCCACTGCGACCCGTCAGCGGGTGCTCTCTACTTCCCGTCTTTCTTACGGTCCTCACTGTGCCATCGCATCAACTTGGCATGCTCTCTGTTTCTAAACAAACGTTTCAACCGTGGTATTATAGGAGCATACCACATCACCTTCGTAGGAACCCTCTTTCTGGCGGGCTCGCCATCAACATCACCAGGGTCATCTCGTCTGATCTTATACCGCAATGCACCACATACCGGGCATGCGTTCAGATCCTTGTATGCACCGCGGTAGAGGATGCAGTCATTAGGGCATGCATGTATCTTCTGCACCTCCAATCCTAGAGGGCATACGACCTTCTTTGCTGCGTATGTACTATCGGGCAATTCGTTATCCTTCGGGAGCTTCTTCTTCAATATTTTCAGTAGCTTCTCAAATCCTTTGTCAGCCACAGCATTCTCTGCCTTCCACTGCAGCAATTCCAGTACGGTACCGAGCTTTGTGTTGCCATCTTCGCAATTGGGGTACAACCCTTTTTTGTGATCCTCTAACATGCGATCGAACTTCAGCTTCTCCTTTTGACTTTCGCATTGTGTCCTTGCATCGACAATGACCCGGCGAAGATCATCATTTGGTTCCTCTTGATCTTCAGCAGCTTCACCCGTTGCAGCATCATTGGGCACATCGTCTGGTTCCTCTTGATCTTCACCAGCTCCCCCCATTGCAGCATCACCGTATTCAGGGGGCACATAGTTGTCATCGTACTCTTCTTCTTCGCCCTCTTCCATCATAACCCCTATTTCTCCGTGCCTCGTCCAAACATTATAGTGTGGCATGAAACCCTTGTAAAGCATGTGGGAGTGAAGGATTTTCCGGTTAGAGTAAGACATCGTATTCACACATTTAGTGCATGGACAACACATAAAACCATTATGCTTGTTTGCCTCAGTCGCATTTAGAAACTCACGCACGCCCTTAATGTACTCGGAGGTGTGTCTGTCACCGTACATCCATTGCCGGTTCATCTGCGTGCATTTATATATAATTAAGTGTGTCAAAAACCATTACAGAACATCATAAATAGATAATTAAGTGACCAAATGGATAAAAGTTCATCATCACATTAAAACCAAAGTACATACATATATAGTTCTCATCTAACAACATATAGCTCTCCATACACATCGAAACTATGTAAAACATTTCAACGCGAAAACAAATGCTATCATAATCGCAACCAAGGTAACAATTGATCCAACGACATAATGATACCAAGCCTCGGTATGAATGGCATATTTTATAATCTTTTTAATCTTCAACCGCATTGCATCCATCTTGATCTTGTGATCATCGACGACATCCGCAACATGCAACTCCAATATCATCTTCTCGTCCACAATTTATTTTATTTTTTCCTTCAAGAATTTGTTTTCTTCTTCAACTAAATTTAACCTCTCGACAATAGGGTCCATCTTGATCTTGTGATCATCGATAACTTCCGCAACATGCAACTCCAATTCCATCTTCCCCTCCTCCATTTTTTCCAATTTTTTCTTTAACAAAATGTTTTCCTCTTCAACTAAATTTAACCTCTCCACAAGAGGGTCGGTTGGAATTTCCGGTTCAACTACCTCCTAGACATAATAAAACATCTATGCATGTCAGGTTGGTCGGCATAACTATCATAAACACTAAAACAAATAGTTATAAATTAAAGATAATATACCACATCCGAATCGTAGACCGGACGAGGGCCCACGTGGGCGGATATCAAAACCATCGCACTATATAATAACAAGCAATAATAAACGTAAGAAAATTAGACAAATATCTATCTAAATGAATAATAAAAGTAAGAAAAGCATGGACATAACAAGAGGCTCACCACGGTGGTGCCGGTGACGAGATCGGCGGGGGCGATCGACGGCGGCGAAGACGGGGACGGAACGTGACGGACCGCTAAACCTAGACAAATCTCGGAAAAAATAGAGCTTCGAGAGGAGAAAAGCTTAACTAGTGTGGCTCGGGCATTCCACCGAACACGTTGTGTGCATAGGAGGTGAGCTAGAGCACCACTAACCCCTCTCCCCCTCGGCCAGAAAAAAAAACGGAGCAGTGAGCTCTGCTCTTGAGTGAGGGGGTATATATAGGCAACTCACTGGTCCCGGTTCGTGCTACAAACCGGGACTAAAGGGGTGCCTTTGGTCCCGGTTCATAACACCAACCGGGACCAATAGTGGTGGGCCAGGAGCAAGAGCCATTGGTCCCGGTTTTTAGCTCCAACCGGGACCAATAGGTCCAGACGAACCGGGACCAATGGCCCACGTGGCCCGGGCGGCCCCCTGGGCTCACGAACCGGGTCCAGTACCCCCATTGGACCCGGTTCTAGATTGAACCGGGGCTAATGGGCTGGACCAATGCCCTGTTTTCTACTAGTGTGGGCATAGTAATTTTTTTCATATAAAGTGCATTGAATATTATGAGAAGTTTGATACTTGATGATTGTTTTTGAGATACAAGGATGGTGATATTAGAGTCATGCTAGTAGAGTAGTTGTGAATTTGAGAAATACTCGTGTTGAGGTTTGCAAGTCCCGTAGCATGCACGTATGATAACCGTCGTGTGACAAATTTGAAGCATGAGGTATTTCATTGAGTGTCATCCTTTGTGTGGAGGTCGGGATCACGTGATGGTTAACTCCTACCAACCCTTCCCCTAGGAGCATGCGTGTAGTACTTTGTTTTGATGACTTGTAGATTTTTGCAATAAATATGTGAGTTCTTTATGACTAATGTTGAGTTCATGGATTATACGCACTCTCACCCTTCTACCATTGCTAGCCTCTCTTGAACCACGCAACTTTCGCCTGTACCATACACCCACCATATACCTTCCTCAAAACAGCCATCATACGTACCTATCATGGCATTTCCATAGCCATTCCGAGATATATTGCCATGATACTTTCCACCGTTCCGTTCATGTGACACGCTTCATCATTGTCATATTGCAATGCATGATCATGTAGTTGACATCGTATTCGTGGCTAGGCCACCATTCATAATTTTTCATACATGTCACTCTTGGTTCATTGCACATCCCGGTACACCGCCGGAGGCATTCATATAGAGTCATACTTTGTTCTAGTATCGAATTGTAATATCGAGTTGTAAATCAGTATAAGTGTGATCATCATCATTATTAGAGCATTGTCCCAAAGAAAAAAAGAAAAGAAGAAGAAGGAAAGGCCAAAGAAAAAAAGAAAGGCCAAAAAAAAGAAAAAAAAGAAAAAAAGGGGAAAAAGAAAATAAAAAAGGGACAATGCTACTATGTTTTTCCACACTTGTGCTTCAAAGTAGCACCATGATCTTCATGATAGAGAGTCTCTTGTTTAGTCACTTTCATATGCTAGTGGGAATTTTCATTATAGAACTTGGCTTCTATATTGCAACAATGGGCCTCCTCAAATTCCCTAGGTCTTCGTGAGCAAGCAAGTTGGATGCACACCCACTTAGTTTCTTTTGTTGAGCTTTCATACATTTATAGCTCTAGTGCATCCGTTGCATGGCAATCCCTACTCACTCACATTGATATCTATTGATGGGCATCTCCATAGCCCATTGATACGCCTAGTTGATGTGAGACCATCTTCCTCTTTTGTCTTCTCCACAACCACCACTCTATTCCACATAGTGCTATGTCAATGGCTCATGCTCATATATTGCGTGAAAGTTGAAAGAGTTTGAAAATTTTTAAGTATGAAACAAGTGCTTGGCTGAAACCGGTGTTCTGCATGATTGGAATATTTTGTGTGACGAAGATGAAGCATAGCCTAACTATATGATTTTGTAGGGATGAACTTTCTTTGGCCATGTTATTTTGAGAAGACATGATTGCTTTGTTAGTATGCTTAAAATATTATTATTTTTATGTCAATATAGACTTTTATTTTGAATCTTTCGGATCTGAACATTCATGCCACAATAAATAAATTACATTGAGAATTATGTTGGTTAGCATTCCACATCAAAAATTCTGTTTTTATCATTTACCTACTCGAGGACGAGCAGGAATTAAGCTTGGGGATGCTTGATACATCTCCAACGTATCTATAATTTTTGATTGTTCCATGCTATTATATATTCTGTTTTGGATGTTTAATGGGCTTTATTATACACTTTTATATTATTTTTGGGACTAACCTACTAACCCAAGGCCCAGTGCAGATTGCTGTTTTTTGTGCCTATTTCAGTGTTTCCCAGAAAAGCGATATCAAACGGAGTCCAAACGGAATGAAACCTTTGGGAGAGTTATTTTTGGAACCGTATCTTCACAGAAGACTTGGAGTACACGCGAGGGAACGAGAGAGGCGGCCACGAGGGTCCAGGGCGTGCCAAGGGGGGTGATACGTCTGAAACGTTTCTATAATTTCTGCTTGCTCCATGCCTCTTTTGTGTGATATTGCTATGATATTTATGCACTTCCATACACTTTTGACCATATTTGGACTAACCTATTAACTCAGTGCACCACAGTGCCAGTTCCTGTTTTCTGCTGTTTTTCTATTTCAGGTTTCCCCCATATTAAAAGTGCTCCAAAAATTCCGGGAAAATACAGGAAAAATCAGCGTACGGGAAGCTTCGAGAAAAACCAAAGCAGGGCCAGAGGGGAGCCAGGGGTGGCCCAGGCGGCCACCTGGCGCGGCCCCACCCCTGGACGCGCCAGGGGGGCGCCTGGGGCCCCCTCTCCGCATCTGGCGACCCCCCTTTGCATATATATTCCTCGCGTCCCGAAACCCTCGAGGACGGAACCCTTTTTCGCGATCTCGTCTCTGTTCCGCCGCCGCCGTGCTTCCAAGATCGGGAGCATCAGGAGAACTCTTCCCGGCACCCTACCGGAGGGGAGAACCACCACCGGGAGCTTCTCCACCACCATGGACGCTTCCCGGATGAGTCGTGAGTAGTCCCCCTTGGACCATGGGTCCATGACCAGTAGCTATGTGATATTCTCCTCCCCTCTTTGTTCTTCATGGTTTAGACCTTGTGAGCTGCCCTACATGATCGAGGCACATATGTAATCTTTATGCTGTTGCTCTGCTGAGTTTGCTGGGATCCGATGGATTATGAGATTATGTTCAGATTGTGTGTGAGTAATATATTTGATTCACCTCTTTTATATTTATGTTCTTGAGTAATTCTAGCATGTTCTCCGTTGCTGTTTATTGCTTTGGCCAAGTAGTAGGTAGTAACTCCAAGAGGGAGCGTTATGCTTGATTGTGGGTTCATGCCCCCTGATGACTAGCTTGAGTGACAGAAACATGAGTCTAGGGGATGTGCTGTTGCCACAAGGGAGAAAACAACGGGGCTTGTACTTGCGGGCGCAAGGATTGTTTACTTTACGCAAAGTTCTTTTAATGCAGTTGTCTATTGCTTTGAGTTTACACTTTGGGTGAGATTCGCAACTTAATACCAGCGAGATGTTCTGGATAGATATCTCAAGGTGGATGATTAGTAGTAGATGCAGATGGATTTCGGTCTACTTGCCTTGGCGTACCGCCCATGCTTTCGAGCCTCTACCTTTCTTTGCAACATAGTTAGCATTGGTTTGCGCACATAATCCTGTCAATTGCCCAGCTGTAATTTGTTTACCTCGCTTAGCTGTTTTATCGTATTTTGGGAGAGAGACATCACTAGTGAACATCATGGGACCCCGGTCCATATTACCACCACTGATCACACCTTATATTTACTTCCTGTTCTTATTTCCTAGTTGCGGTCATACCTATCATTATTATCTCTTGTGTTTGATCCTTTGTAAACAACAAGGCCGGAGGGATTGACAACCTCTCTGTACTCGTTGGGAGCAAAGTTATTTGTATCTGTGTGCAGGTCCTGTCAACCGCTAAGTTTCTGGCGCCGTTGACACCTTCTTGTCGACCCTCGGAGTCTCACGGGATTCGATCCTTGGTACCTTTGCCAAGGGAAACTTGCTGCTACGCTACATCTCAACCTTCCACTTGGGGTAACCAACGAGGGGCGAGAAGCCATCAAGCAAAGTTTCTGGCGCCGTTGTCGGGGACTCCACTCTTCAAGATAGGGGAGTTGCACGCTATCTTTTATCTTTGCTTTTTAGTCTTGTTAGTTTACCTTTCAGTTTTTGCTTTAGTGTCCCTTACCAAAAATCACAAAAATAGTTATCTTGCTTGCTGCTGCTATGGGTTCCACCGAGAACACCAAGTTGTGTGACTTCACTAGTCATAACAACAATTACTTTATCTGCACGCCTATTGCTACACCTGCCACTTCAGCACCTTCTTATGGGATTAAACCTGCTTTACTGAACCTAGTTATGAAAGATCAATTCTCCGGTGCTGGAGATGATGCTGCTTTGCACTTAAATAATTTTGTTGAGCTCTGTGATATGCAAAAGTACACATAAATAGATGGTGATATTGTTAAGCTCAAGCTTTTTCCTTTCTCCTTGAGAGGAGGAGCTAAAATCTGGTTTCAATCCTTGCCTAGGAATAGTATAGATTCTTGGGACAAGTGCAAGGATGCCTTTATCGGGAAGTACTATCCCCTGCTAAAATTATCCAATTAAGGAGTAACATAATGAATTTTAAACAATTGGATAATGAACACGTTGCCCAAGCTTGGGAACGCATGAAATCTCTTGTCAGGAACTGCCCTACTCATGGTTTGACTACTTGGATGGTTATCCAAACTTTTTATGCAGGCTTGAACTTTACCTCATGGAACTTGTTAGATTTGGCCGCGGGAGGAACCTTTATGTCAACTACACTTGGTGCTAGCTTCCTCCTCTCTGCTCGATTGAGGATCTTCAGCGCATCGGCACCCGTCTTCGGATTGCTCAGGAGAAAATAACCAAGGAGAAGCTTACGGCGGATCCTTCTGTCACCAGCAGCACGAGTTCTGATGATCATTGAACCTCTCAGAAGGCTGGGTTTATGGCGTACCCCCCAAATTGCCATCTATCTTCGTTTTGTTTTCTTTGTACTGAACCTTATGGCTCGGTTATGTTCTATGCTAGTCTATGGATCACTGCGTGATACATTATGTTACTGCTCTCTACATGTTTCCTATGAATCACAACATTTGTAGAGCCTGGAAGGTCCTTTGCTGGAATGTTCGGGGACTCAACTCCGAGGCGCGACAACTTGCTGTCAAGCAAAAGATTGAGGAGAGTGGATGCTCCGTAATTTTCCTTCAGGAAACCAAGTGTATGCATATTGATCATCGTTTTCTTCGGAAGTTCTGTCCCAGGCGTTTTGATAATTTCGTGTATGTTCCTTCTGATGGGGCCTCTGGTGGTATTGTAATCATCTGGAACTCCTCTTTCTTCATTGGCAAGCTCATCGTGGCAAAACCGTTTGGTATCGTGGTGGAATTCAGATCCGCTCATACGTCTGAAGTTTGGACACTTGTGACTGTTTATGGACCGTGTCAGGGTCCTACCCGTGATGCTTTTGTACAATGGCTCTATAATCTAAACATTAATGCGGATGATAAATGGCTTCTTTTGGGAGACTTTAACTTCATGAGATCTTTGGAGAATCGAAACCTTCCAGGGGGCAATATAAACGATATGTTCTTGTTCAATGAAATCATTGGGCATCTTGGCCTCATTGAACTTCCGATCAAGGGCAGACAGTACACTTGGTCTAATATGCAAGCTCAGCCCCTGCTCGAGCAACTCGATTGGTTTTTTACTTCAGTTGCATGGACGCATGATCACCCCAATACCTTGGTCTACCCCCTGGCCCGAACTACCTCGGATCACGTACCTTGTGTGGTTTCTATTGCCACGAGCATTCCCAAAGCCAAAGTATTCCGCTTTGAGAATTACTGGATTGATCTCCCTGGTTTCTTTGAGTGTGTCTCCTCGGTGTGGAACAGAGACTTCCGACAGGCTAATATCGCTTCCAGAATTTCGGCAAAATTCAAAGCTCTCCGCTATGCACTTAAGCAATGGCATCTTAGTCTGGCTAAGGTGAAGGCCCTAATCAATGACTGCAACAAGGTTATTCTTTTTTTCGACCAACTTGAGGACTGTCGGACTTTGAGTTGGCTTGAAATGAATTTTCGGCGCATTGTTAAAGCCCATCTTGCAGATATCTTACATATGCAGTACATTTATTGGAAGCAGCGCTGCACCATCAGGTCAATTAAAGTTGGTGAGGAGAATTCCAAATTCTTCCACGCCATGGCTACGGAGAGATACCGTAAGAACACTATATCTTCTCTCAGAAATGCGGAGGGCGAAGTGATTTCTGACCATCAACAACTCGCTGCTATGTTCTGGGCTGATTTCAAACAGCGAATGGGCCATGCTAAAGGGATTCAGATGGACTTTGATCTTGCTTCCCTTATTGGCAAGGTCGATGGCCTTGAGGAATTGTCTCGGCCTTTTTCAGAGAAGGAAGTGGAGGATGTGATCAAGCATATACCCGCTGATCGTGCCCCGGGGCCCGATGGTTTCTCTGGTCTGTTCTTGAAGAAATGTTGGCCTATTCTTAAGCAGGACTTCCTATCACTTGTCAAGGACTTCTATGAGGGATCTTGTGACCTAGAATGCTTAAACACTTCACTCATTACTCTCATTCCTAAGAAGTTGAACCCTGAGGTGGTGGGGGACTTTAGGCCTATATCTTTGACCAATACCTGCCTCAAATTCCTGACGAAACTATTAGCCAACAGACTACAACAGGTAATTCCTCGTTGCATCCACAAAAATCAATATGGTTTTCTCCGGTGCCGATCAATCCAGGATTGCTTAGCTTGGTGCTTTGAATTCATACACCAATGCAAAGCTTCCAAACGGCCTATTGTTCTACTCAAACTGGATTTCACAAAGGCTTTCGATACCCTGGAGCATGCTACCATTCTGCAGATGTTGCACTATAAGGGGTTTGATGAGCGTTGGACTGGCTGGGTAAATACTTTGTTATCTTCAGGATCTTCTTCGGTGCTCCTTAACGGAGTACCTGGTCAGTATTTTCACTGCAGAACTGGGGTGCGTCAAGGTGACCCTCTATCCCCATTACTCTTTGTCATTGCGGTGGATCTACTTCAATCGGTGGTGAATGATATGTGCGCTCGCAACATTCTTCAAATGCCCATACCTACCAGCTCCAATGATTACCCAATTGTCCAATATGCTGATGACACTCTGATCATCCTTCCGGCCGTTGATGATCAGCTCATTGCCGTTAAACAGATGCTTCATAAGTTTGCTCAAGCCACCGGGCTCTGCGTCAACTTCAGCAAGTCATCATTAATCCCTCTGAACTTGTCTGATGAGGAAGGCTCCCGCATTGCTGCCCTTCTTGGCTGTGAAGTAGGTACTCTCCCCTTCACATATCTCGGTCTGCCTATGGGTACTTCTAGACCAACCGTGGCGGAGTTATCGCCACTTGTGGATCGTCTAGAGAGGAGGCTGTCTGCCTCCTCCTGTTTGCTAAACCAGGGCAGCCGTCTCCAGTTGCTGCAATCTGTCTTAGCCTCCATGCCTATATACTTCCTGTGTTCTCTGTCTCTTCCAAAAGGCATTCTTAAGCAGCTCGAAAGGATCATGCGCCAATGCCTATGGAGAGGCAACTCGGAGACTCCACGCCAATCTCTAGCTGCCTGGGACCTTATATGCCGACCCAAGAAATGCGGTGGACTTGGTGTCACTCATCTGGAAACTCAGAACGAGGCTCTGCTCATGAAACATCTATACAAATTTTTTAACAAATTTGATATACCTTGGGTTCAGTTGATCTGGGACACTTATTATGTCTCTTCACCACCCCAGGCATCTCGCAACTGTGGCTCTTTCTGGTGGAGGGACATTCTTCAACTATATGATCAATTCTGCTCCCTCGCCGTCCCGCATGTTTCTTCGGGTGACACGGTCTTGTTTTGGACAGATAAATGGCATATTGATAATAGGATTATTACACTCCGAACGAGATTTCCTCATCTCTACTCCTTTGTGCTTAATGACCTTATCACTGTCAAGGACTTCTTTCTTGCATCGTCTGAAGCCCAGAACTTTCATTTACCTCTGTCCATCGAAGCCTATCAGGAGTTACAACATCTGCAGTCTTTATTGGCTAACATGCAGCTTGATCCTTCAACACATGATATCTGGAAATGGCCCTCGAAGTCTGGTACCTTCCATTCCAAGGTTTACTATGACTTCATGTTCTCTCATATTGTGGTTGATCCCATATTCAAATGGATCTGGAAATGTTCCTGCACGCTAAAGATCAAAGTTTTCGGTTGGTTACTGTTAATGGATCGCCTCAACACAAGAGATATGATGCAATCAAGGCATTGGCATGTCGATGATGCTCATTGTGCTTTATGCCTCCTACCTCAACTTGAAGACCGGGCACACCTTTTCTTTGCCTGCAACTTTAGTCAGCGCGTTTGGAACTACCTTGGTATTTCTTGGACAGCTGAAAGTCACTCATCCACATACTCCATGGCTCTAGCAGCACGGCAAGACTTTGGCCAGCCTTTCTTCACTGAGGTAGTCTTCATTGCCACTTGGAATATCTGGACTCAGAGGAATGGCAAAATTTTCAGAAATGAGCAACCTAGTTTCAGATCCTGGAGGAGGAATTTTGTGTATGATATCTCCTTACTTGCTCATAGAATTAAATGTAAATATAGAGATAGGTTTCTCTCTTGGATAGCCTCCCTCCAGTAGATTAGCTGTAAGTTACCCTCTTCCTGTATATATTTAGTTTCTTTGTAATCTTTACCCTTTCTGGGTTTTAATCTAATAAAACACTGTGAGGCTGTTGCCTTGCAGTACATAGTCAAAAAAAAACTACACTTGGTGCTGCCACTAAGCTTCTCGATGAGATAATGACCAATTATTCCCAATGGCACACCGAACGCGCTCCAACAGGTAGGAAGGTAAACTCTGTCGAGGAGATTTCCTCCCTAAATGAAAAAGTTGACTTGATCATGTCTCTACTTTCCAAGCAATCTTCTATTGATCCTCATGATGTTCCTTTAAATTCTTTGATTGCTCAAGATCAAGTAGATGTGAACTTTATCTCTAGAAACAATTTCAATAACAATGCTTATAGGAGTAATTTTGGTAGCAACCCTAGACCGTTCCCCTCTAATTCCTATGGGAACAACAATGCTTATCTTAGCACCAAGAACTCCACTTCCGAACTAGAGATTATGCTTAAAGACTTCATCACTACCCAAAAAGCCTTCAATAAGAGTGTAGAAGAAAAACTAGCCAAACTAGATAATCTCTCTTCGAAGGTAGACAATTTAGCCCATGAGGTAGAGTTGCTTAAAATTAGAACTTCTCCTCTTGAGGAGAGGAAGACCACTCCTATGAATGCTATTCAAGTGCAAATTAATGAAAACATTAGGATGATGGCTAAACTTAAAGAGAGATGGGCTAGAGAAAAGGAGGAAGAAGATAGAATTAAGAGCCTTCCTACCCACCACACTGTTGCTACTATTCAAGTTGTTTAGGATATCCAAACTCTTAGCACCCAATGCACTCCTAGTCCCAATGGACCTATTAATGGTGATGCTATGACCTCAACCGTAGAAGAAACTCCTATGACCATAGAAGCTACCAAACAAGTGAGCCTAAAGGACACCACTACCACTTTACTTGATAGTAGTGACCTTGATTTTGATAATTGCACCCTTTCTGAAGTTATTGATTTTCTTCACAAGATATCTAGAAATCCCCACACTAGCACACTTAACCTTGCCTTCATGGAGCATATCACTAATGCTCTCATCAAAGCTAGGGAGGAGAAGCTTAGGGTAGATGTGACGCCCGAAGACCGACGTCCCAGAAGATTGCAGAAGATTCCAGATGTTCCGGGTTTCCCGTGTGTTTCTTTTGTGCTTGCTTTATTTATTTTTGCATTGCATCATGTCATCATGCCATCATGTCATTTTTATCTTTTGCATCTCAACTTAAATAAATTGTATGGACCTTCGGTCCATTTAAATCGAGGGAAGAGTGATTTCTCTTTAAAACATATCCTCCCAATATTTATGGAGCTATTATAAATAAATATTCCATTTGTTTGGAATTAACCAACACACTTGCATATTTTTTTCCTCATGCCTTCTCTTTCTTATTCCTTGCCTCCAAACCTTGTCTATAATTTTCCGTTGTATCGAGGCTCCTCCTAAAGTCTAGACTCCTTTCACACTCCTTAAGGCAAGCTAATTATTTTAGTTTGCTTTTCCCTATTTTGGTTGGAACCACTTTTGTTGGCTTGGTAATATTCCTTAAAGCCTTACAAAAATGTTCCATCTTTTATTTTCGGTTCATGGCCTCTTGTCTTGTTTTTCGAACTCTCTCTATTTTATTTCTGCTAAAGAAATAAATAAGAGTGAGGGAGCCGAGCCCAGCAGGCTAGAGGCCCGCTGCGGCCTCCCACCAGCCAGCCATCTAGGCCATCTCTGCCTCCAGGCCGTCCCATTCTTTCCTCCAGGCCAGCTTCCCTTCTGGCCTAGCTGCACCTACCGTAACCCTAGCTCGCTCCTTTCCTCTCGTCCTCCCATCGACCCCGCCGCCAGCATCCTTCACCGCTCGAACCCCTCGTCCCTCTCGCCCGACCCCGCTCCCGATTCCCTCGATCTGCCCGATCTCCCCTAGCTCGCTCCTTCCCCCCAGCCGCGCGAGCCCTCGCTCCTCCTCTCCTCTTCGTCGCCAGAGAGAGGAGCTCCCCAGCGCCGTCGCCCTCCTCAGCGCCCCCTCCTCGGCCAGGCGCGCCCGCCCGCGCCACCGACCCTCAGTCCCTCCGCGCCAGGCTTCGCCAGCGCCTCTGGACGCGCCCCGTTCGCCAGGCCGCGTCGCCCTTCCTCGCCTCCAGCGACCAGAGAAGGCCGACGCCTCTTCTCCAGGACGACGCCCCGGCCCCTGTCTCCTCGCCGGCCAGGAGCTGCAGCCACTTCGCCTCGTCGCCCGCCAAGGCCGACGCCTCCTCCCTTCCCGCGCCAGTCCCGCACGCCAGGTGCCCCGACCTCAAGCTTGGCCTGCCTTCTCGACCTCTCTCACGTCGAGCTGCGCGGGAGACGAGCAGCTCCCTGCGACGCCCCAGGCTCTGCCTCGTCGACGTCCCCGTCATGGCCTCTGCTCCGGCGCCGCCCAGTCTTGCAGCCCTGCCAAATTTCCTCCACGAAGTTGCTGCCAAGTGTCCTCCTCCAAGTTGCTGCCTATGTTCTCGCCAAGTGTTCCTTCCGGTGTGACCAAGACCGGCAAGATCGACGCGAGACCGAGACCCGTGAACGACTTCGTGAACAAGTACCACTACCGTCGCCCCGGAAACGATGGCAGCCCGAAGCACCAAGTACCTATACATGACCCGAACAAGTACCTCGACGCCGATGTCAAGTTCGACTACATGAACAAGTGCCTCGACGACCAAGTGTACGACTACGTGGATTCACCAAGTACCCCTTCGAGTCACCGACGACCTTCAAGTTCGACTACACGGCTACAAAATGACATGTACAACTACGTTGCCGATGAAGGAAATATGCCCTAGAGGCAATAATAAAGTTGTTATTTATATTTCCTTATATCGTGATAAATGTTTATTATTCATGCTAGAATTGTATTAACCGGAAACTTAGTACATGTGTGAATACATAGACAAAACAGAGTGTCCCTAGTATGCCTCTACTAGACTAGCTCATTGATCAAAGATGGTTATGTTTCCTAACCATAGACATAAGTTGTCATTTGATCAACGGGATCACATCATTAGGAGAATGATGTGATGGACAAGACCCATCCGTTAGCATAGCACTATGATCGTTTAGTTTTATTGCTATTGCTTTCTTCATGACTTATACATGTTCCTATGACTATGAGATTATGCAACTCACGAATACTGGAGGAACACCTTGTGTGCTATCAAACGTCACAACGTAACTGGGTGATTATAAAGATGCTCTACAGGTGTCTCCGAAGGTGTTCGTGGTGTTGGCATAGATCAAGAATAGGATTTGTCACTCCAAGTGTTGGAGAGGTATCTCTGGGCCCTCTCGGTAATGCACATCATAATAAGCCTTGCAAGCAAATTACTAATGAGTTAGTCACGAGATGATGTATTACGGAACGAGTAAAGAGACTTGCCGGTAACGAGACTGAACTAGGTATAGAGATACCGACGATCGAATCTCGGGCAAGTAACATACCGATGACAAAAGGATCAACGTATGTTGTTATGCGGTTTGACCGATAAAGATCTTCGTAGAATATGTAGGAGCCAATATGAGCATCCAGGTTCCGCTATTGGTTATTGACCGGAGATGAGTCTCGGTCATGTCTACATAGTTCTCGAACCCGTAGGGTCCGCACGCTTAACGTTTGAGGACAATCAGTATTATGAGTTTATGAGTTTTGATGTACCGAAGGTAGTTCGGAGTCCCGGATGAGATCACGGACATGACGAGGAGTCTCGGAATGTCCGAGACATAAAGATTGATATATTGGACGACTATATTCGGACACCGGAAGTGTTCCGGAAAAGTTTCGGATTTAACTGGATTGCCGGAGGGGGTTACCGGAACCCCCTACGAGGGGGGATGGTCCATAGTGGGCCTTGAGGAAAGGAGAGAGGCAGCCCATAGAGGCTGGCCGGCGCCCCACCTAGGGATCCTAGTTGGACTAGGATTGAGGGGGCGCCACCTCTTCCTCTTTTCCTTTCCCTCTCTTCCTTCTTGGTGGACTCCTACTAGGAATAGGATTGCAATCCTATTCCTAGTAGGATTGCCCTAGCCGCACCATAGGAGGCCGGCCGGCCCTCCCCTCTTGCTCCTTTATATATGGGGGCAGGGGGGCACCCAAAGACACATAAGTTGAGTTGTTCCAGCCGTGTGCGGTGCCCCCCTCCACAGAAACACACCTCGGTCATACCGTTGCAGTGTTTAGGCGAAGCCCTGCGCCGGTAAATACATCATATCCGTCACCACGCCGTCGTGCTGACGAAACTCTCCCGTGAAGCTCAACTGGATCAAGAGCTCGTGGGACGTCATCAAGCTGAACGTGTGCTGAACGCGGAGGTGCCGTACGTTCGGTGCTTGATCGGTTGAATCGCGAAGAAGTTCGACTACATCAACCGCCACTAGTAGAAAACAGGGCATTGGTCCAGCCCATTAGCCCCGGTTCAATCTAGAACCGGGACCAATGGGGGTACTGGACCCGGTTCGTTAGCCCAGGGGGCCGGCCGGGCCACGTGGGCCATTGGTCCCGGTTCGTCTGGACCTATTGGTCCCGGTTGGAGCTAAAAACCGGGACCAATGGCTCTTGCTCCTGGCCCACCACTATTGGTCCCGGTTGGTTTTATGAACCGGGACCAAAGGCACCCCTTTAGTCCCGGTTTGTAGCACCAACCGGGACCAGTGAGTTGCCTATATAAACCCCCTCACTCAAGAGCAGAGCTCACTGCTCTGTTTTTTTTTCTGGCCGAGGGGGAGAGGGGTTAGTGGTGCTCTAGCTCACCTCCTATGCACACAACGTGTTCGGTGGAATGCCCGAGCCACACTAGTTAAGCTTTTCTCCTCTCGAAGCTCTATTTTCTCCGAGATTTGTCTAGGTTTAGCGGTCCGTCACGTCCCGTCCCCGTCTTCGCCGCCGTCGATCGCCCCCGCCGATCTTGTCACCGGCACCACCGTGGTGAGCCTCTTGTTATGTCCATGCTTTTCTTACTTTTATTATTGCTTTAGATAGATATTTGTCTAATTTTCTTACGTTTATTATTGCTTGTTATTATATAGTGCGATGGTTTTGATATCCGCCCACGTGGGCCCTCGTCCGGTCTACGATTCGGATGTGGTATATTATCTTTAATTTATAACTATTTGTTTTAGTGCTTATGATAGTTATGCCGACCAACCTGACATGCATAGATGTTTTATTATGTCTAGGAGGTAGTTGAACCGGAAATTCCAACCGGCCCTCTTGTGGAGAGGTTAAATTTAGTTGAAGAGGAAAACATTTCGTTAAAGAAAAAATTGGAAAAAATGGAGGAGGAGAAGATGGAATTGGAGTTGCATGTTGCGGAAGTTATCGATGATCACAAGATCAAGATGGACCCTATTGTCGAGAGGTTAAATTTAGTTGAAGAAGAAAACAAATTCTTGAAGGAAAAAAAAATTGTGGACGAGAAGATGATATTGGAGTTGCATGTTGCGGATGTCGTCGATGATCACAAGATCAAGATGGATGCAATGCGGTTGAAGATTAAAAAGATTAGAAAATATGCCATTCATACCGAGGCTTGGTATCATTATGCCGTTGGATCAATTGTTACCTTGGTTGCGATTATGATAGCATTTGTTTTCGCGTTAAAATGTTTTACATAGTTTCGATGTGTATGGAGAGCTATATGTTGTTAGATGAGAACTATATATATGTATGTACTTTGGTTTTAATGTGATGATGAACTTTTATCCATTTGGTCACTTAATTATCTATTTATGATGTTCTGTAATGGTTTTTGACACACTTAATTATATATAAATGCACGCAGATGAACCGCCAATGGATGTACGGTGACAGACACACCTCCGAGTACATTAAGGGCGTGCGTGAGTTTCTAAATGCGGCTGAGGCAAACAAGCAGAATGGTTTTATGTGTTGTCCATGCACTAAATGTGTGAATACGATGTCTTACTCTAACCGGAAAATCCTTCACTCCCACCTGCTTTACAAGGGTTTCATGCCACACTATAATGTTTGGACGAGGCACGGAGAAATAGGGGTTATGATGGAAGACGGCGAAGAAGAAGAGTACGATGACAACTATGTGCCCCCTGAATACGGTGATGCTGCAATGGGGGGAGCTGGTGAAGATCAAGAGGAACCAGACGATGTGCCCAATGATGCTGCAATGGGTGAAGCTGCTGAAGATCAAGAGGAACCAAATGATGGTCTTCGCCGGGTCATTGTCGATGCAAGGACACAATGCGAAAGTCAAAAGGAGAAGCTGAAGTTCGATCACATGTTAGAGGATCACAAAAAAGGGTTGTACCCCAATTGCGAAGATGGCAACACAAAGCTCGGTACCGTACTGGAATTGCTGCAGTGGAAGGCAGAGAATGCTGTGGCTGACAAAGGATTTGAGAAGCTACTGAAAATATTGAAGAAGAAGCTTCCGAAGGATAACGAATTGCCCGACAGTACATACGCAACAAAGAAGGTCGTATGCCCTCTAGGATTGGAGGTGCAGAAGATACATGCATGCCCTAATGACTGCATCCTCTACCGCGGTGCATACAACGATCTGAACGCATGCCCGGTATGCGGTGCATTGCGGTATAAGATCAGACGAGATGACCCTGGTGATGTTGATGGCGAGCCCGCCAGGAAGAGGGTTCCTGCGAAGGTGATGTGGTATGCTCCTATAATACCACGGTTGAAACGTTTGTTTAGAAACAGAGAGCATGCCAAGTTGATGCGATGGCACAGTGAGGACCGTAAGAAAGACAGGAAGTTGAGAGCACCCGCTGACGGGTCGCAATGGAGAAAAATTGAGAGAAAGTACTGGGAGGAGTTTGCAAAGGACGCAAGGAACGTATGGTTTGCTTTAAGCGCGGATGGCATTAATCCTTTCGGGGAGCAGAGCAGCAATCACAGCACCTGGCCCGTGACTCTATGTATGTATAACCTTCCTCCTTGGATGTGCATGAAGCGGAAGTTCATTATGATGCCAGTTCTCATCCAAGGCCCTAAGCAACCCGGCAACGACATTGATGTGTACCTAAGGCCATTAGTTGAAGAACTTTTACAGCTGTGGAATGGAAACGGTGTACGTGCGTGGGATGAGCACAAACAGGAGGAATTTGACCTAAAGGCGTTGCTGTTCGTGACCATCAACGATTGTCCCGCTCTCAGTAACCTTTCAGGACAGACAAACAAAGGATACCACGCATGCACGCACTGTTTAGATGACACTGAAAGTATATACCTGGACAAGTGCAGGAAGAATGTGTACCTGGGCCATCGTCGATTTCTTCCGACCAACCATCAATGTCGAAAGAAAGGCAAGCATTTCAAAGGCGAGGCAGATCACCGGAAGAAGCCCGCCATGCGTACCGGTGATCACGTACTTGCTATGGTCAATGATTTACACGTAATCTTTGGAAAGGGCCCCGGCGCACTAGCTGTTCCGAATGACGATGAGGGACACGCACCCATGTGGAAGAAGAAATCTATATTTTGGGACCTACCCTACTGGAAAGACCTAGAGGTCCCCTCTTCAATCGACGTGATGCACGTGACGAAGAACCTTTGCGTGAACCTGCTAGGCTTCTTGGGCGTGCATGGAAAGACAAAAGATACAGCTGAGGCACGGGAGGACCTGCAACGTTTGCTCGAAAAAGACGGCATCCCTCCGAAGCAGTATGAAGGTCCTGCCAGCTATGCTCTTACGAAAGAAGAGAAAGAAATCTTCTTTGAATGCCTTCTCAGTATGAAGGTCCCGACTGGCTTCTCGTCGAATATAAAGGGAATAATAAATATGGCAGAGAAAAAGTTCCAGAACCTAAAGTCTCATGACTGCCATGTGATTATGACGCAACTGCTTCCGGTTGCATTGAGGGGGCTTCTACCGGAAAACATCCGATTAGCCATTGTGAAGCTATGTGCATTCCTCAATGCAATCTCTCAGAAGGTGATCGATCCAGAAATCGTACCAAGGCTAAGGAGTGATGTGGCGCAATGTCTTGTCAGTTTCGAGCTTGTGTTCCCACCATCCTTCTTCAATATCATGACACACGTCCTAGTTCATCTAGTCGACGAGATTGTCATTCTGGGGCCCGTATTTCTACACAATATGTTCCCCTTTGAGAGGTTCATGGGAGTCCTAAAAAAATATGTCCATAACCGCGCAAGGCCAGAAGGAAGCATCTCCATGGGCCATCAAACAGAGGATGTCATCGGGTTTTGTGTTGACTTCATTCCTGGCCTTAATAAGATAGGTCTCCCTAAATCGCGGTACGAGGGGAGACTGACTGGAAAAGGCACGCTTGGAAGGGACTCAATAATATGCACGGACGGATATTCTTGGTCTCAAGCACACTACACAGTTCTACAGAACTCTACATTGGTGACCCCGTATGTCGATGAACACAAGAACAGTCTGCGCTCCAAACACCCGGAGCAGTGCGACGACTGGATTACACGTGAACACATCAGGAATTTCAGCAGTTGGTTGGAAACACGTCTCAGAGGTGACAACACTGTTTGTGATGAGTTGTACTTGTTGTCCAGGGGACCATCTTCGACTGTATTGATTTACAAAGGATACGAGATAAATGGGAATACATTTTACACGATTGTCCAAGATCAAAAGAGCACCAACCAAAACAACGGTGTCCGCTTTGATGCGACAACCGAGAGGGGAAAGGACACATATTATGGTTACATAGTGGACATATGGGAACTTGACTACGGACATGATTTTAAGGTCCCTTTGTTTAAGTGTAAATGGGTCAATCTGTCAGGAGGCGGGGTACAAGTAGACCCACAGTACGGAATGACAACAGTGGATCTGAAAAATCTTGGATACACTGACGAACCGTTCGTCCTAGCCAATGATGTGGCACAGGTTATCTATGTGAAGGACATGTCTACCAGACCGAGAAAAAGAAAAGATAAGGAAGCGAATACATCATACGATGAGCCAAAGCGCCACATAGTTCTTTCAGGAAAAAGGGACATCCTGGGAGTGGAGGGCAAGACAGACATGTCTGAAGATTATGAAAAGTTTCATGAAATTCCTCCCTTCAAAGTCTAGGCTGACCCAAGCATCCTGATAAACGATGAAGATTATCCATGGTTACGGCGCAATAAGCAAATGACACAAGCGAAGAAAAAATGAAGAGTTTTTTCCGCAACTATTATGATGATACCATGCCAACTTTGTAACAAACGAGTATGATACCATTGTCAGTTTGTACTATTCAAATTTGCACTAACAGAAAGTTTGTAATTGGTTTTACCAGAAAGAATTAAAAAATAAAACAAAAAACAAAAGAAAATAAATAATGCAGAAAACAAAAAAAACTTGCAAAAAAATAAAAAAAAGCAACAATAAGTATTTCATTGTAAGTAGAAACAAAATAAAATAAATAAAGCAACAAAGAAAACAAATAATTTCAAATTTAAACTATTCAAATTTGAATACTACTTGCACTAACAGAAAGTTTGTAATTGGTTTTACCAGAAAGAATTAAAAAATAAAGCAAAAAACAAAAGAAAATAAATAATGCAGAAAACAAAACAAAAAAACTTGAAAAAAAATAGCAACAATAAGTATTTT
>LR738712.1:772235845-772319630 GCA_902687465.1 Secale cereale
CTCCCCGATAACTTCGACATTAGGGGGGGCCGGGGTCGAGGGTCGTCGAGGGACCGAGAGGCCGAAGGTCGAGGGGTCGAGAGGTTGCCTAGCAGTCGGGGGTCTAGGGTTGTGGATCGCCGAGCAGTCGGGGGTCAAAGTATTGAAGAATTCCATGACTTCATCATTTGCCAGAAGTAACCGTGGCATTTTGGTACAAAGTTATGCAAAGATATTCTGGAACGGAGTTCCTGATAGAATAATCCGTCTTTTGTTACGAATTATCCTATCTGGGACTCCGTTCCAAAATAACTTTGGAGAGCTTCGTACCATCATGCTACTGTTACTTTCGCCTAATGATGAAGTATTGGTTTTGTTGAATCCTTTGACACTCGACAAAATGTGACATGAGGGGGTCTAGGGTTGTGGATCGCCGAGCAGTCGGGGGTCGAGGGGTCGAGAAAGGTTGCCTAGCTAGTGTCAAAGTATTGAAGAATTCCATGACTTCATCATTTGCCAGAAGTAACCGGGGCATGTTGGTACGAAGTTATGCAAAGATGTTCTGGAACGGAGTTCCTGATAGGATAATCCGTCTTTTGTTACGGATTATCTTATCTGGGACTTCGTTCCAAAACAACTTTGGAGAGCTTCGTACCATCATGCTACTGTTACTTTCGCCTAATGATGAAGTATTGGTTTGTTGAATCCTTTGACACTAGACAAAATGTGACATGAGGGTGTCTAGGGTTGTGGATCGCCGAGAAGTCGGGGGGGTCGAGAGGTTGCCTAGCTAGTGTCAAAGTATTGAAGAATTCCATGACTTCATCATTTGCCAGAAGTAACCGGGGCATTTTGGTACAAAGTTATGCAAAGTTGTTCTGGAACGAAGTCCCTGATAGGATAATCCGTCTTTTGTTACGAATTATCTTATCCGGGGACTCCGTTCCAAAACAACTTTGGAGAGCTTCGTACCATCATGCTACTGTTACTTTCGCCTAATGATGAAGTATTGGTTTTGTTGAATTTTGACACTAGACAAAATGTGACATGAGGGGGTCTAGGGTTTGTGGATCGCCGAGCAGTCGAGGGTTGAAGCTAGTTCTACGTTTGCCATTAATATATCCATCTGTCATGTTTGAATAATAATTGGCATGTTGTAAATATTTGTAGAAACAATGGACGACAACACCCGAGACCTAGCACAAGAAGCGATGTTGATGGACATAATCGCACACGGACAAAATGCCGTCTTGTCGTTTCTCAACGACACCGATGGGCAGGTCGAAAAAGAGCAACAGCTAGAAGATCTAGGCTATGATATTGATGGATCCGGTGACCCAATGCACATGGAAGAAGTAGACCGTGAGGACGGCTCCGGTGACCCAATGCCGGTGCAAGAAGGAGACCGTGATGCTGGCTCCGGTGACCGAACCGAGTCCGGCTAGGAGGTATATATGTTAGTTAATTGATTCATTCATTAACTCTTGTCTTTGTTCATTTTTCTAGCCCTCCGGATCGAGCAAATCTTCGGTAAAGAGACGAGGAGCGAAGAAAAAGTTGAGGTCGGATGAAAAGTTTGAGATCTTAGAAATCTTGCGCTCCGGCGAGCCGATTGCACCCATCCGGACAAAGAACGCATTTGTTAATCAGTGCGGGGTTCTGGTTAGGGACAAGATCCCGATCAGCATCCATCAATGGTTAAAGCCGGCTGCAAACGACGCTCAGGTGACTTATGTCACTGATAGGCAGAAAGAAGATCTTTGGACTGAGCTGAAGTCAAATTTCGTCCTACCGTGAGAGGTTGATCCGGCGAACCCAGTTAAAGAGGAGTTAATCAAGTCTGCTGCACTTTCGAAGATGGCAGACCAATTCAGGGCATGGAAGAAAAAACTGAATAAGTTTGTCAAAGATAAAAAGACTCCAGAATTCGTGGGCATATATGAGAAGATCAAAGATGACTGGCCCGCATTTGTGGCCCATAAGAAGTCGGAAAAGAGACAGAAGATGTCGGAGACAAACCGGATAAATGCTGCGAAGAAGATGCATCACCATCGCACGGGGTCGGGCGGCTACCTCGTAGCCCGGCCTAAGTGGGCCAAGGCTGAGAATGATCTGCTTCAGAAAGGGATCGAACCAGAGACAATGCACTGGCCAGAACGTTGCCGGACTTGGTTCTTCGGGGCTGGCGGAACCTTGGACCCTGTAACAGGGTGGTGCATTTGGACGGACAAGCAATTGGAAACACCACTCAGGAAGATGCGACAGTATATCAAAGCAGCGCATGAAGGGACGTTCATCCCCGACAGAGAGAACGACGAGCTGACAATGGCCTTCGGGAATCCTGAGCACCCTGGACGGACACGAGGCACGCCAGGCTCCCTTCCGTGGCGTGCTGGGTTTCCGGACGCAGGAGGCTACAAATGCCACGACAGGAGGAAGAAAATGGAGCAGACCGAAATCCAGGCGCTGCGGGCCAGAATACAAGCGACAGAGGAACGGGAAGCAAATCGGGAGAAAAGAATTGCCGAAGCTTCCCCCGAAGCTACCCCGCCATCTCAGCGGAGAAGCAGCGTGGCTTCCACCGAGCTGCTTCAGCCAGAGCCTGCCTTGACGGCTACTGCCAGGAATCCTGTGGATGCTATCACGCAGGCACAAAATTGCCACCTTATGGCACAGTGGATGAATCTGAAGGTCAAGGCGGCTGCTGGCTCTGTTTATCCGTCTGGACCCGACGACACTTTTCACTGCCGGCCGATTCCAGAAGGATATGCTAGGGTGATGGTCGACGAAATAACGGAGGGATTTGAGGAGCTCCAGCTTGACCACCCTACCGGTGAAGGGGAGACTCGGCTGGGTTCTTCACTGAAGACTCCATGCCTATGGCGGAAGGACCTAATTAACATTCTCAACTGGACGACTCCGCCTCCTCCTCCTCCTCCGGCGAGTCAGGGCACTCCGCCTCCTCCACCGCCTCCTCCTCCGGTGAGTGACCATCAGGGCACTCCGGCTCCTTCTCCGGCGCGTGGCGGCACTCCGCCTCCTTCACCGCCGGCGCGTGGCGGCACTCCGCCTCCTTCGCCGCCGGCGCGCCCGAGCAGCCAGCCTGCTCCTCCTTCTCCGCCTAATCAGCAAGGGCGGAAGAGACCTGCCACCGCTCCGGCTGCTCCTGCTCCGACGCGTAAGCAAGTAAAAAAGACAGCCGCTTCGTCTGGTCTGGCGACGTCTACCAGTGCCAGAGGCGGGAGGCGATGCAGATTCGGTCCTTCTCTCACGCCTCTAGAGAAGTTACCATACGAGAGGTCCGACGAGGAAAACACGAAGATCGCTCAAGGCCAAGTGAAGGACTTTTTTGAAGGGTTGAAAGCACAGAGACATCCACCTCCGGAGGAGAAGATAGATGCGGTGAAAGCAAAGCGCACTCTTGCTGCCCTGAAGCAACCAGCGCAAAGTTAGCCGCAGGACAACTATGACCGCATGATCCAAAAGTCATATCAAGCAGCGAAGCGGTCGGGAAGTAAAAGTGATCAGAGGTTAGCAAAAGGGCGAGCTGGGAAACAAATTGCCCAGCTCGGCGAACAAGCGGACCAATCGTGCCCCCCGCTCAAGGTGTCTACCGACATGGTCGCTAATGATCCGAGGATGGTGCCCGGTTATACCAATCTTGCAGATTACGCGTCCGACGATGTACACTATGATTTCTTGGAAGTGCAGATAGAAAGATACGAGTACAAAAAGCCTCTCGTCAAAAATGAAAGATCTCTATCAACGAATATGCGAAGATTGCATGATTGGTACTTGAAAATCTGCAGAGAGTCTGGGGAGAGGAATAACTTGTATTTGAGAGTTAAACCGGAGCATGACCTCGTTGGAATTGACCTGTTGCCTGTTCCATTTGAGGAGTTCTATCAGTTTTTCAATCAATTGGCCCTCGATAAAACAACGGTCACCTGCTACTGTCTGTAAGTAGTACTACTTCTGTCATTAAGTCTCTCTATATAGCTGATCTTCATTGCATGTATTTATAATTATCCTCACTATATTATGCAGATTGAAGATCGTCGAATTGAAGAAAAGACAAGTAGGTGATATTGGGTTTATTAACACATACCTCATAGATGCAACCGAGGTTAAATTGCGTCCCGACGATACCGAGACCAACTTGCTACGATCGTTGGTGGTAAATGAAAACAAAGATATAATACTCTTTCCTTACAACTTCAAGTGAGTGTTAATGTCTTGTGCATATTTGGTTTCCCTTATATATCAGTCAAGGTTATAGTGATGTAATTGATGATCTCATGCATTCGTGCGCAGCTTCCACTATATTCTCTTAGAGATTAAGCTTGAGAAGGGAGTAGTAACTGTCTTCGACTCTAAACGTAAAGATCCCGATGAGTATGCGGACATGACTCAAATGCTAGCCAGGTAAGTTAAATCGATCAATATTATCCACCATGCATATATATCAGCAACTTCATTTCTGATATCAACTAATTGTTTTCTTTGTCTGGCAGGGCTTGGAAAAAATTCACCAAAAAAGCTTCGGGACTGCCGAAGAAGCTACAATTTAGATACCCGAAAGTAAGTACTATATAGTAGCATGTTCCGCGCGCGCATCTCCTATATCTTGATTCAAGCGCTAGTTTCATCAATACCAATTTGGCATTCTTGCTTATCAGTTTGATTGACCTCTATTTCTTGTAAAGTGGTTGTGGCAGGAACCCGGGAATGATTATTGTGGATACTACATTTGCGAGTCCATCCGCCACACGACCTGTGAGCGGGGCTACACTGATTAACAATTTGAAGTGCGTGAGCAATCAATAATATTCACAAATTTATAGCATCATTTCATGTATTGACCCCCTACTTCAAATTAGATGTTTCGGATGCGGGATGAACTCCTAACACCAGATCGTCTGCGAGCAATTCAAGAGGAATTGGCGGCATTCTTCCTTGAACACGTGATCGCTGAAGACGGAGAATACTATGTGGACCATGCATCCATATGTTAGGAGATTATTTTTGTAAGAGATAATTATTGTATATATGTGCCCGGTAGTGTCAGATAGATATACGAGAACTTGTTGTTCGACCAATCTCTCGGAGAAGGAGAGGTGGTCGATATTACTTCTCTCTGTATGCATATATATATATATATATGTTGATTATACGATCTTCTGTTTCCTTCGTTTGCTTAGTAGCTAGCAGCTAGCTAGCTAGCTAGCGTGACTCTAGTCCTCTCTATATACGTATGTGTAGTATGTAGCGTCGACGAAGCACGGACATAAGAGAGGACACTTCTCTCTATTAATTAGCTAGCTAACACAATATATGAAACACCTAAATTAATCCCCCAAAACCTAAAACCCCCCCTCCCCTTTCAAAAAAAAAACAAAAACCACAGCCACAGAAATGCTGACGCGTGGATGCCTTTTGGTCCCGGTTGGTACCACCAACCGGGACTAAAGCCCCTCCTGCCTGGACTCGGTGCACAGGCCACGTGGACACCCTTCTGCCCCGGTTCTGGATTGAACCGGGACTAAAGGGTCAGAGCATTAGTACCGACCCTCTTGTCCCGGTTCTGGAACCGGGGCTAAAGGCCCAAATGAACCGGGTCTGATGACCCTTTATCTACTAGTGCGCGTCACTTGACGCTTCCGCTTCCGGTCTACGAGGGTACGTAGACACACTCTTCCCTCTCGTTGCTATGCATCTGGTAGATAGATCTTGCGTGATCGTAGGAAAATTTTAAAATACTACGTTCCCCAACAGTGGCATCATGAGCCAGGTCTATGCGTAAATGATATGCACGAGTAGAACACAATGAGTTGTGGGCGATACTAGTCATACTGCTTACCAGCATGTCATACTTTGCTTCGGCGGTATTGTGAGATGAAGCGGCCCGGACCGACATTACGCGTACGCTTACGCGAGACTGGTTTCACCGTTAAGAGCACTCGTTGCTTAAAGGTGACTGGCGGGTGTCTGTCTCTCTCACTTTAGCTGAATCAAGTGTGGCTACGCCCGGTCCTTGTGAAGGTTAAAACAGCACAGTTATGGTTTTGTATGCGTAGGTAAGAACGGTTCTTGCTAAGCCCGTAGCAGCCACGTAAAACTTGCAACAACAAAGTAGAGGACGTCTAACTTGTTTTTGCAGGGCATGTTGTGATGTGATATGGTCAAGACATGATGAGTTATACGGTTTTGTATGAGATGATCATGTTTTGTAATGTTATCGGCAACTGGCAGGAGCCATATAGTTGTCGCTTTATTGTATGAAATGCAATCGCCATGTAATTGCTTTACTTTATCACTAAGCGGTAGCGATAGTCGTAGAAGCTATAGTTGGCGAGACGACAACGATGCTACGATGGAGATCAAGGTGTCGCGCCGGTGACGAAGGTGATCATGATGGTGCTTTGGAGATGGAGATCAAAAGCACAAGATGATGATGGCCATATCATGTCACATATTTTGATTGCATGTGATGTTTATCTTATTATGCTTCTTATTTTGCTTAGAACGACGGTAGCATTATAAGATGATCCCTTACTAAATTTCAAGGTATAAGTGTTCTCCCTGAGTATGCACCGTTGCGAAAGTTCGTCGTGCCGAGGCTCCACGTGATGATCGGGTGTGATAAGCTCTACGTTCAAATACAACGGGTGTAAGTCAGTTTTGCACACGCAGAATACTCGGGTTAAACTTGACGAGCCTAGCATATGCAGATATGGCCTCGGAACACTGGAGACCGAAAGGTCGAGCGTGAATCATATAGTAGATATGATCAACATAAGATGTTCACAATTGATACTACTCCATCTCACGTGATGATCAGACATGGTTTAGTTGATTTGGATCACGTGATCATTTAGATGACCGGAGGGATGTCTATCTAAGTGGGAGTTCTTTAATTAATATGATTAAATTGAACTTTAATTTATCATGAACTTAGTCCTTGTAGTATTAGCATATCTATGTTGTAGATCAATAGCTCACGATGTTGCTCCCCGTTTATTTTTTATATGTTCCTAGAGAAAACTAAGTTGAAAGATGTTAGTAGCAATGATGCGGAATTGTTCTGTGATCTGAGGATTATCCTCATTGCTGCACAGAGAAATATGTCCTTGATGCACCGCTAGGTGACAGACCTATTGCAGGAGCAGATGTAGACGTTATGAATGTTTTGACAAAAGCTCGGTATGATGACTACTTGATGGTTTAGTGCACCATGCTTTACGGCTTATAACCGGGACTTCAAAAACGTTTTGAACTCCACGGAGCATATAAGATGTTCGAAGAGTTGAAATTAGTATTTCATACTCATGCCCGTGTCGAGAGGTATAAGACTTCTGACAGTACTTTGCCTACAAGATGGAGGAGAATAGCTCAACCAGTGAGCATGTGCTCAGATTGTCTGGGTACTACAATTACTTGAATCAAGTGGGAGTTAATCTTCCAGATAAGATAGTAATTGACAAAGTTCTCTAGTCACTATCACCAAGTTAGTAGAACTTCGTGATGAACTATAATATGCAAGGGATGACGAAGGTAATTCCCGATCTCTTCGCAATGCTGAAATCGGCGAAGGTAGAAATCAAGAAAGAACATCAAGTGTTGATGGTTAATAAGACCACTTGTTTCAAGTGTAGGGCAAAGGGATAGAAGGGGAACTTCAAGAAGAATGACAAGCAAGTTGTCACTCCCATGAAGAAACCCAAAGCTAAACTCAAGCCTGAAACTAAGTGCTTCTACTGCAAAGGAAATGGTCACCAGAAGTGGAACTGCCCTAGATACTTGGCGGATAAGAAGGATGGCAAAGTGAACAAAGGTATATTTGATATACAGATTATTGATGTGTATTTTACTAGTGTTCATAGCAACCCCTCGGTATTTGATACTGGTTCAGTTGCTAAAGAGTAGTAACTCGAAGTGGGAGTTGCATAATGAACATAAACTAGTTAAAGGATGAAGTGACGATGTGTATTGGAAGCAGTTCCAAGATTGATATGATCATTATCGCACACTCCCTATACTTTCAGGATTAGTGTTGAACCTAAATAAGTGTTATTTGGTGTTTGTGTTGAGCATGAATGTGATTTGATCATGTTTATTGCAATACGGTTATTCATGTAAGTTAGAGAATAATTGTTGTTCTGTTTACATGAATAAAACCTTCTATGGTCATACACCCAATGAAAATAGTTTGTTGGATCTCGATCGTGTGATACACATATTCATAATATTGAAGCCAAAAGATGCAAGTTTAATAATGATAGTGCAACTTATTTGTGGCACTGCCGTTTAGGTCATATTGGTGTAAAACGCATGAAGAAACTCCATAATGATGGACTTTTGGAATCACTTGATTATGAATCACTTGGTGCTTGCGAACCATGCCTCATGGGCAAGATGACTAAAACTCCGTTCTCCGGAACTATGGAGCGAACAACAGATTTGTTGGAAATCATACATACTGATGTATGTGGGCCAATGAGTGTTGAAGCTCGCGGCGGGTATCGTTATTTTCTGACCTTCACTGATGATTTGAGCAGATATGGGTATATCTACTTAATGAAGCACAAGTCTGAGACATTTGAAAGGTTCAAAGAATTTCAGAGTGAAGTAGAAAATCATCGTAACAAGAAAAAAAAAGTTTCTCCGATCCGATCGTGGAGGAGAATATTTGAGTTACGAGTTTGGTCTTCATTTGAAACGATGTGGAATAGTTTCACAACTCACGCCACTCGGAACACCATAGTGTAATGGTGTGTCTGAACGTCATAACGATACTTTATTAGATATGGTGCGATCGATGATGTCTCTTACCGATCTACCACTATCGCTTTTGGGGTTATGCATTAGAGACAGCTACATTCACGTTAAATAGGGCACCATCTAAATCCGTGGAGATGACACCGTATGAACTGTGGTTTGACGAGAAACCTAAGCTGTCATTTCTTTAAGGTTGGGACTGCGATGCTTATGTGAAAAAGTTTCAACATGATAAGCTCGAACCCAAATCGGAGAAGTAAATCTTCATAGGATACCCAAAAGAAACTGTTGGGTACACCTTCTATCACAAATCCGAAGGCAAGGTCTTTGTTGCTAAGAGTGGATCCTTTCTAGAGAAGGAGTTTCTCTCGAAAGAAGTGAGTGGGAGGAAAGTAGAACTTGATGAGGTAATTGTACCTTCTCCCGAATTGGGAAGTAGAACATCACAGAAACTAGTTCCAGTGATTCCTACACCAATTAGTGAGGAAGCTAATGATGATGATCATGAAACTTCAGATCAAGTTTCTGCTGAACTTCGTAGATCAACCAGAGTTCGTTCCGCATCAGAGTGGTACGGCAACCCAGTTCTGGAAATCATGTTACTAGACCATAATGAACCTACGAACTATGAGGAAGCGATGATGAGCCCAGATTCCGCAAAATGGCTTGAGGCCATGAAATCTGAGATGGGATCCATGTATGAGAACAAAGTATGGACTTTGGTTGACTTGCCCGATGATCGGCAGGCCATCGAAAATAAATGGATCTTCAAGAGGAAGACCGACGCAGACGGTAATGTTACTGTTTACAAAGCTCGACTTGTTGCGAAAAGGTTTCGACAAGTTCAAGGAGTTGACTACGATGAGACTTTCTCACCTGTAGCGATGCTTAAGTCTGTCCGAATCATGTTAGCAATTGCCGCATTTTATGCTTATGAAATCTGGCAAATGGATGTCAAAACTGCATTCCTGAATGGATATCTCAAAGAAGAGTTGTATATGATGCAACCAGAAGGTTTTGTCAATCCAAAAGGTGCTAACAAAGTATGCAAGCTGCAGCGATCCATCTATGGACTGGTGCAAGCATCTCGGAGTTGGAATATACGCTTTGATGAGGTGATCAAAGCATATGGTTTTATACAGACTTTTGGAGAAGCCTGTATTTACAAGAAGTGAGTGGGAGCACTACAACCTTTCTGATAAGTATATGTGAATGACATATTGTCAATCGAAAATGATGTAGAATTTTCTGGAAAGCATAAAGGAGTGTTTGAAAGGAGTTTTTCAAAGAAAGACCTTGGTGAAGCTGCTTACATATTGGGCATCAAGATCTATAGAGATAGATCAAGACGCTTGATAAGACTTTCGATAAGTACATACCTTGATAAGATTTTGAAGTAGTTCAAAATGGATCAGTCAAAGAAGGAGTTCTTGCCTGACTTGTAAGGTGTGAAGTTGAGTAAGACTCAAAGCCAGACCACGGCAGAAAAATATAGAGAGAATGAAAGTCATTCCCTATGCCTCAGCCATAGGTTCTATAAAGTATGCCATGCTGTGTACCAAACATGTTGTGTACCTTGCCATGAGTTTGTCAAGGGGGTACAATAGTGATCCAGGAGTAGATCACTGTACAGCGGTCAAAATTATCCTTAGTAAATGGATGACTAAGGAAATGTTTCTCGATTATGGAGGTGATAAAGAGTTCGTCGTAAAGGGTTACGCCGATGCAAGCTTTGACACTAAATCCAGATGACTCTAAGTATCAATCTGGATGCGTATTGAAAGTGGGAGCAATTAGCTAGAGTAGCTCTATGCAGAGCATTGTAGACATAGAAATTTGCGAAATACATACGGATCTGAATGTGACAGACCCGTTAACTAAACTTCTCTCACAAGCAAAACATGATCACACCTTATTACTCTTGGGTATTAATCACATAGCGATGTGAACTAGATTATTGACTCTAGTAAACCCTTTGGGTGTTGGTCACATGGCGATGTGAACTATGGGTGTTATTCACATAACGATGTGAACTATCGGTATTAAATCACATGGCGATGTGAGCTAGATTATTGACTCTAGTGCAAGTGGGAGACTGAAGGAAATATGCCCTAGAGGCAATAATAAAGTTGTTATTTATATTTCCTTATATCATGATAAATGTTTATTATTCATGCTAGAATTGTATTAACCGGAAACTTAGTACATGCGTGAATACATAGACAAAACAGAGTGTCCCTAGTATGCCTCTACTAGACTAGCTCATTGATCAAAGATGGTTATGTTTCCTAACCATAGACATGAGTTGTCATTTGATCAACAGGATCACATCATTAGGAGAATGATGTGATGGACAAGACCCATCCGTTAGCATAGCACTATGATCGTTTAGTTTTATTGCTATTGCTTTCTTCATGACTTATACATGTTCCTATGACTATGAGATTATGCAACTCCCGAATACCGGAGGAACACCTTGTGTACTATCAAATGTCACAACGTAACTGGGTGATTATAAAGATGCTCTACAGGTGTCTCCGAAGGTGTTCGTGGTGTTGGCATAGATCAAGAATAGGATTTGTCACTCCAAGTGTTGGAGAGGTATCTCTGGGCCCTCTCGGTAATGCACATCATAATAAGCCTTGCAAGCAAATTACTAATGAGTTAGTCACGAGATGATGTATTACGGAACGAGTAAAGATACTTGCCGGTAACGAGATTGAACTAGGTATAGAGATACCGACGATCGAATCTCGGGCAAGTAACATACCGATGACAAAAGGATCAACATATGTTGTTATGCGGTTTGACCGATAAAGATCTTCGTAGAATATGTAGGAGCCAATATGAGCATCCAGGTTCCGCTATTGGTTATTGACCGGAGATGAGTCTCGGTCATGTCTACATAGTTCTCGAACCCGTAGGGTCCGCACGCTTAACGTTTGATGACGATCAGTATTATGAGTTTATGAGTTTTGATGTACCGAAGGTAGTTCGGAGTCCCGGATGAGATCACGGACATGACGAGGAGTCTCGGAATGTCCGAGACATAAAGATTGATATATTGGACGACTATATTCGGACACCGGAAGTGTTCCGGAAAAGTTTCGGATTTAACTGGATTGCCGGAGGGGGTTACCGGAACCCCCTACGAGGGGGATGGTCCATAGTGGGCCTTGAGGAAAGGAGAGAGGCAGCCCATAGAGGCTGGCCGGCGCCCCACCTAGGGATCCTAGTTGGACTAGGATTGGGGGGGGGGGGCGCCACCTCTTCCTCTTTTCCTTTCCCTCTCTTCCTTCTTGGTGGACTCCTACTAGGAATAGGATTGCAATCCTATTCCTAGTAGGATTGCCCTAGCCGCACCATAGGAGGTCGGCCGGCCCTCCCCTCTTGCTCCTTTATATACGGGGGCAGGGGGGCACCCAAAGACACATAAGTTGAGTTGTTCCAACCGTGTGCGGTGCCCCCCTCCACAGAAACACACCTCGGTCATACTGTTGCAGTGCTTAGGCGAAGCCCTGCGCCGGTAAATACATCATATCCGTCACCACGCCGTCGTGCTGACGAAACTCTCCCGTGAAGCTCAACTGGATCAAGAGCTCGTGGGACGTCATCAAGCTGAACATGTGCTGAACGCGGAGGTGCCGTACGTTCGGTGCTTGATCGGTTGAATCGCGAAGAAGTTCGACTACATCAACCGCGTCACTTGACGCTTCCGCTTCCGGTCTACGAGGGTACGTAGACACACTCTTCCCTCTCGTTGCTATGCATCTGGTAGATAGATCTTGCGTGATCGTAGGAAAATTTTAAAATACTATGTTCCCCAACAGCCGAGAGCACGGCCACGACAAGTACCTCTACGGAAAAACGAGCTCCGTGAACGACTACCGTCGCCGTGTACCACTACCGTCGTCGAGACCGCAAGTACCTCTACCGACGACTTGAACGACTACGAACGGAGCCACTACTTCCACTACCGTCGCCAACGTGAACGACTACCGTCGCCCCGAAGATGTCCGATGCCGCGACAAGTACCACGACACGACCCGTGTACCACTACTTCCTCTACGACTCGAACCCCCTCCGAGAACGTTTTGTTTCGAAGGTATAACCCCGAGACGATGACCCGTGGTATGCTTGTGTTGTATGAAATGTTTGCCCTTGTGTGCACCGTGCCCGTTTCGTCCGTTTGTCATGCTCCTCGGTTGCCTCGTCGCCGACCCGTGGGAACCCGGTGACGGGATCACCCCACCTTTTCATCTCGTTCGACTCGCTCACGCCACCATTGCTTTTGCCCCGGTCTCTCAACGAGTTACCGGAACCGAGATGTTGCGTTGCATCATTTTCGGATCGTTCCCGTGGCACCTTTTTCTTTCCACCACGGTGACAATACTTCTTATCATCTTCATGTCAACTTTTAATAATAATTGCATAAACTTGATCATGTCATCCGCATCATGTTAACAACTTTAAAATGTTTAATTGTTGTTTGCTTAAGATTGTTAAACATGCTCATGGGGATTTTTCCGGAATTGTTGTTGTTTTTCCGGCCTCATTTAAATTGTCTAAATAGGTAGTTTGTTTTTGCTTCACATCTTGCCATGTTAACAAACATTTAATCTTGTCTTGTAAATAGACGAGAGTCAATTAAATAAATAAAATGTGGTGTTTCGTCAATATGCAACTCGTTGCATATTGAGCTCCACTTAACTTGTAGTTTTGTTTGTGCACATTGCCATGCCATGCATAATTAAACCGGACATGCATCATACTTGGATGTGCATCGCATGCCATGTTTATGCTTGTGTTTACCGTGTTGTTTTGCTTCTTTCCGGTTGCTTCTATTGTTAGCTTCGGTTTCGTTCCGGAGTTGTGAGGATTCGCTCGACTTGTTGCTCCGTCTACTTCATGGATCCGTTCTTCTCCCTTGCGGAATCCCAGGCAAGATGATCATACCCTTGGATACCTTTACTACCATTGCCATGCTTAGTTGTCTCGATGCTATCGTTACATGTCGCGCTACCCATCTTTTATGTCAGCCTCTCCTTGTTGCCATGAAACCTCTAACCTTTGAAACCTTCCTAGCAAAACCACTGTTTGGCTATGTTACCCGCTTGCTCAGCCCCTCTTATAGCGTTGTTAGTTGCAGGTGAAGATGAAGTTCGTTCCAGGAGGGAACTTGTTGTTGGAATATCACAATATCTATAGTTATTATTAACACACCTATATACTGGGCATGGGTGGAAGGCTTGGCCTTTTGCTCGGTGTTTTGTTCCACTCATGCCACCTTAGGCGCCGATAAACCGGCATTATGTTCCTTGATTTTGCGTTCCTTACACGATGGGTGGATGGGGACCCCTTGACACTTCGACTTTGAATAAAACTCCTCCAGCAAGGCCCAACATTGGTTTTAATTTGCCTCATAATAACAACTTAATTAATTAATTTAATTTGCATAGGGGGTCGCACCCTCAGGTTCTTAATTCTACATAGCAGGGGAGGGGGCAGTGCCGATGGTGTTGGTCCCAAACGGGGAGCCTGCAGGGCCGCCTTGGGGAAACCCGAGGTATCTGGTATAACCTGTAGCATCGCCCATCCGGACGTGGCCTGAGACGAGATACGCGCGGCTACTATCAGGGTGTCGACACGCCTGGAGGTCTTGCTGGACTTGTTTTACCATTGTCGAAATGTCTTGTGCTACCGGGATTCCGAGCCTGATCGGATTTTCCCTAAGATAAGGGGTGATGATATTATATTTATCACTTCAGCTAATCGTGAGAGCTTGTGATGGGCTAAGTTGGGACACCCCTGCAGGGTTATGATCTTTCGAAAGCCGTGCCCGCGGTTATGTGGCAGATTGGAATTTGTTAATGTCCGGTTGTAGAAAACTTGACAGAGGATCCTAAGTAAAACACACAACTGTGTGAGTAACCGTGACTGTCTCTTTTCATTTTGAGAAGAGAACACGGTGGGGTTATGTTTGATTCGTATGTAGTTCAAGATCTTTAGCGATCACTACTAGTTTGCGACCGTTTGCGTAGATGCTCATCTTATTCTGGTACTCGTAAGTTAGCCACCATATTATGCTTAGCCGCTGCTGCAACCTCACCACTTTACCTCTTCCTACCCATAAAGCTTTGCTAGTCTTGATACCCATGGTTATGGGATTGCTGAGTCCTCGTGGCTCATAGATACTACAACATCAGATGCAGGTTCAGCCGAGAGTGATGCAGGAGCTGGTTCAACTACTTCACTGGGAGCTCGATGAAGAGAGTGGCCGTATGCTTGTGACGTTTCGACGATCAGTAGTGGTTTCTACTAGGATTTGATCTAGACCTGTGGTTTAACGTTATGTTTGGTATCTTTCTTTTGGATCTTCACCCGTAGTCGGGTTGTGATGTTTTTATGATGCTTTCCTTATGTAATGTATTGTGTGAAGTGGCGAGTGTAAGCCAACTATCTCCTTTTGCAATTTAACCCCTCTTTTACATGAGTCGTGGAAAGATACCAAACTTGAGATCATTCCAGAATGGGCTTATATCTTTAAGTCGTGCCTCGACACGTAGGAGATATAGTCCCATCCTGGGCATTACAAGTTGGTATCAGAGCCTTCTCCGACCTAGAAGCCCCCACTGATTGATCGAATCGTTGACGGTTGAGTCTAGGCACACACTTGAAAATGTTTTGAGTCCTATATATATCGGAGAGTAGGATTTCTTTTGCTCCTCATCTCTTTTCACTCTGGTGAGGACTCCTAACGATTACTTTTATCTCTTCTATTCTAAAAATCGCACCAAATTTTTTTTAGGATCACGCGAGTATTGTTTGGATTGTTTCGATGTCTTTGTGACGAGAACATTGTTCTCGATGCCTCCTATCATTAGGGGTTGTGGCAGTGTCCCGGGGAGTTGAGCTCCGAGGTGTTGTCGTCACAAATATATCGCATCAGTTCTAGAATACTTAAGATGGCCGACATCGAAAACTCTCCTACGCGGTTAGTGGCAAGATAACCCCGACATCACCCAGTACTGGGGAGGTAGTTCGGGAGTATTGCCATAGCTTGTATAGTAGATGCGTTTCGAAGGTCCGAGGTAAACGGTTTCCGGAGATAACTGGTTATGTGTTGAAGGATGGATACAACTGGATGTAGGATTAGAGTTGAGTGCGCAGTGCTTCCCCTGTATCCCCAACACCTGATTGCATAACTGGAAACTTTCGGAAATTAATAGGTGGGTTCATCTAGTAGTTCTAGGCATTCTTCCAACGGATGCATGATATGAAGTTTGGGGTTCTACATTGAGTGAAGTGGTTTTATGGACTTGTTCTGATCGGGAGTTGCATCTTAAAGGGTCCTTGGCTATGCTGATCCGGGGATTGCAAAACCCTTTTGTAACACATTCCATAAGCTTTCAGCACGAAGATGTCGGATGAAGCTTCAATCTTGTATTTGTTCTATCTGCTCCTTGTTGCTTTTAGTTATCTTTTGTTCTCCCAAGTGGCTTCTCGACAAGTTGATGTACCTGCGAAATTCATTCGTTCAATTCTCTGTTCGGATAGATATGTTGCAACATAATCTTCTTCATAAACATATCTATCCTTTGTTTTGATTTGATTCTGGTATTCGAGTTGCTTCGATGTCAAATGTTGATTCCATACATTTCCTAATCGGTGTTCTCATATTTCTATGGGAGTGCTAATTCTTCTTGACCATCAAGATCTTCATGTTAATCCTTTTCAACCGGTGTGCCTTCTCTTCAAGTTATTCCATACAGACGCCGTTCAGAAATCTGACGATTTGTCTGTTTCATTCATCTCAAGTTGTCTTTGTTTTACCCACCCTCCCACCCTTCTTCTTTATGGAGCCAGAAATTCTCAAATGAAATATCCATTTTATTCATGTGATATTTCTTCATTCATTTCCTTCAATGTTCTTATCCGGTGTTTTATCGTGAAGATGCTCAAGAGCTTCCAGCCCATCATTCTTTTGTTCGCAAATTCTGCCGGTGGATGTAATTCGAGATTTCGGTGTTGATCTTATCCTTTTCCTCATTTCACAATGCTTTCTTATTCCGGTGCACCAATTAATCATTCTCCTCTTGCTATTCATATCCGGAGAGGTGAAGATATCTCAGAAGATTCATAATTCCATTCTTAATCCGTTCAAATTATTTTTGAGGATTGTCATATTATTCAAGCCATTTAATTCAATCGGTGCAATATCTCTTAAGCAATCTTTTTCAACGGTGATTTATTTGAGTGGGCCCTAACCCACAGGTCTTTTTCCAGGATCTTACCTGACTCTTCTAATTAATTTCCGGAGTTATTCTGAAATTCTTTTTAAAGTGTGACGTAAGAATGATTCCCATCAGTCACATGCCTTCTCCAAGACCGCTTTCAAATTCTTTTTCATCTTTGGTTCAACCTTTTAATTCTTCATTACGGAGTGCCTATACAATTCATGGTGGTGTATCTCATCGTCTTCTCAGATTTTGAAGACTGGACAAGTGTTTCTCTTAAACCTTGGCCCGTCTTCTTGAAGATTCGTGGTTCTAGATTCTTGCCATCCTCATTATTGTTTAGATTGTGAGGAATTCTTTTATACCCATCCGAAGCATTTCACGAATTCTTTTCTTTGTGATCCTCCGAAGGCCATCATTTCAGAATTTTTCTTCGTTCTCAGTTTTCAACTTCGTCCTCCAAATATTCTTCATTGATGTCTCTTCGTTCGTCTCCTTATTCTTACGGTGGTTCTTTCAAGATTACTCTTCCATTGTTATCGTATCAATTCATTTGTTCTTTTCATAATCCTACCGGTGCCTTGTTGAAGATTTACCCAAGCTTGTGCTAGATCTCTCTTAATCCTTTCCAACGAGAATAAGTAGGATGCCAAATCCTTTGGTTGTCATCAATTTAAATTGATGAAGGAGATGCATGACATAATTCTTATTATTATTCCTTCAAAGTGTTTAATCTCTTTTTCCGGAGATTGTTCATCATGTCATATTCTTGGTTCCAAGTTGTTCATATTGTTTTCCGGAGCTCCAAGTTATTTCAATTATCATTTCAAACCTCAATCTAATTCATCGCAGGCCTTGAATCTTATTCTTTTCATCTTTCACTTCCATGCTTTCATTACCGGAGTTCTTCATGGTGGTTCATCATGTTTTAATTCATCCTTGAAGTCTTCATCAAGATTCTTGTTGGAGCTCAAGCATTCTTCATCATGATTTCCAATTGCAATCCTTTCTACCTTATCTTATCAGATGGTGTTATTTCATTCTTGACAATTCTCCTCATGTTTCATGATTCACGAGTTATCAAGAATGAGATATTTAAACCCATCTTTTTCTTTGTTCAGGAGATCTTTCCAACCATTCAATTTATTTGTTGGAGTGATTTGGGTTATATTTCACCTAAAAGCTTTCCCTAAGGAATGTTGTTATTATGGTGCTTATAAATGACCCAGTTTCTTCATTTATCCTCCCGGTGAGATAAGTTTTTCATCTCCTTGTTGATCTCAATCCAATCAATTGTTTCCGTTAGTGGCTGGTTGTCACCTCTTAATTTTGAGATGTTTTCCATAAGACCACATGAAGCTTATTCGTTTCGTTGTTGTTTTTCCATCAACCACATTCAACCCTTCTTTGTAAGGAGGATTTCCTAATTCATTTGTGGGAGAAATTGTCATTTTTCTTCTCCATTCATTTCTTTCGTTGATTTAGATGCTATTCTTTCATTCCGGAGGCATTGTGATGTTGCTCTCTCTCCAAACCATCATCTCGTTTTATCGAGATCATGTTCTTTCCCTTGCTTATCATTTAACCGGAGTGTTGTATTCTTCATTCAAGTTACGTCATCTTATCAAGTTTGCCTCTCTTTTCAACCGGAGTGCTGTCTGAATCTTTCTTACCCCTTGTGCCATCTATACCTATACTAATTACAGACTCCCTAGAAATTCCCACGTTAATCAGAAATTAGGAGCCGTTAATCTGGTGGGGCCGAGTTATTACGGTGTAGATTAATCCTAAATTCCAATGTCAATAAAAAAATTCCCTACACTGATGAAGTAGCAGGTTTGAACCACAAAATAAAAATAAAAAATGAAGATTGGAACATGCGTTCTACCTCTGTCCCAATCTCTTGCGATGCTCTCATTCATCTCTGATCAGGATCAAAAGAAGAGCCAATTTAAAAGAAAAATTAAAGGAGAGTGTCCATCTAATTTTAAAGAAGAGTCCGTGTGAATATGCACTTCCATGTACTTGGATGCACGTCATAAAAGAGTTTGGCTATCCTATGACTCTGTATAATCATATTATCTACAGAAATCATGAGGCACGTAATGGTTTAGGAAGAAAAAAAATATCTATTTTCCTTAAAAAAATACTACAGATCGTGATTGGAGCCATGGCTTCCATGTTCGTGTATGCATCACATGTCCTAGCCATCTTTGATCTGTGTGGATTGGAAAACAGAAAAATCTCAGATACGTGTGGCTTTTCCCTCTCCGTCCCCTGCCTCTGAGCAAACAAAATCGAAGAAAAGGAACGGCAAGGAAGAAGGATACCTCCGCCAATCCCCACCGATGCCAAGTCGCTAGCACCTCTCCTCATGAGCGAATAGCTGCTGAAGCGCCCCTGGCTGATAAGCTTTCTAATCACACCTCCTACGAGGTGGCTACATGGAAGAAGTGCCTCCCCCATGGCGGGAAGGCTGGCCTACAGCAGCATGCCCAACCCCAAGGTCATTGGCTATACGATCGTCTTAATCAATCAGGTTGTCAAGTCACAGGCACGCAGCAGGTCGCATGAAGGAGCATATCTCATGTTTGGTTTGACCTCTACATAAGCATGTACGTATCTCTTGATGCAGGCAATGTTAATGGCGTGAATCATGCAGGTTTTATCTACTCCCAGCCATAACAAATCTGATGCATTATTACTCTAAGTATGATCTAGATCTCCTTTTCAGAGAGACAATTGTACATATGCATACGGCTGCTGAGTTAATAAGAAGTTTATAAACCCTGCCGCTGGCAGTGCTACCGTCAACCACTGCTCGATTGCGGCATGTAGATTGATAGATTCCCCGGTTTGTATCAGCATCCAGAACAAGACATGAATCAGCCAATGTATTTTTATATTGCGAAAAAGGATTAGCCCTTTGTGATTCCACATCAATTCACCATGCCCCAGCAGCCACATATCTTGAGGAGGATCGTGATATTGGAGGATAATGAATTCGGTAAGCATTTAATAGAGAAGGAGTATATATATTTCTATTGGCAATCTGCACAACTGGATTCTAATTTAGTTTGCCAATGCAACAGAGTAAGTTTGCCCACAGATTTGAGGTGTGACTCAATCATTTGTGTTGTTATCAGTTGATCTGCAGTGAGAATCAGGGACGGAGCTCATGAGTGGGCACTGGTGTCAATTGACACCAGTGCTGTTCGATGCTTCAAGCTAATAGCTTGAGCAATTTATGTGTTTGACCCCAGTAAAAAAATTCAATTGACACCAGCCCACCGCAGAACATAAGCCCAAAGTCTTAGCTCAGTTAGATAATTACAGTCGTTCAGAAGTATAGCACGGAGCCCACATAACACGTAGCCCACATAGCACGGAGCCCATGAATCCTACGCGGCAAGGTCTGTATATCTAGCAGTGCGGCTGCGATCCATGAAGGCACAACAACCGCCTCTCATGGCGCTGCCTCCCCTCAATCAGATCGATCCCCAATTCCTCTGCACACATGCCACCGCGATCAGGCAAGCCCTTAGATATCTCGAGGAAACTACATAACGCTGGGCGGCAGTGATTTTTGTTCAGTGAAGTCCACTTCGGTGGCATAATCTGCAATCACACCATTTTAGGTTGCCCACTTCGGCTCTTCTAGGTACCCGAGGTATGCCGGCTTTGCCCGCACTGACACTATGTGTGTAATATGATTCCTGTAGGAATAGAGGGTTATGGATATATTTTTGTTGAGCGGATACAAGACATTGATGCGCCAGCTAACTTCAAGGCCTAGCCGCACAAGGACTACCATCTACTAAAATATTTTTTTTTAATATTAATTGGTCCTACTACTCAAGCATAAATAATTTACGCCAAATTTCTATGGATTTAGCTGATTAAAAACGAATACCACAATATCCTAAGAATCTTGGAAATTCATGAGGCCACACCCAGCCGCAAGATTGCCTCATGATCCACAAACACGTTTGATTTCCAGTAATTTCCTGCATGGTTTTAAGTTTTAGTTTCTGAAACTTAGTGAAATCAGCATTTGTTCTGATCAAGTTTTAGTCAAGAACTTCGAAGGTAACCAGTTTGCTATATATATTCTGATATGACAAATGATATCACTTTTTAAGAAGATATATATTCTGCTATTACAAATGATATCGTGATTGAACTATTTAAGAAGATGGAAGATGAGAGGGAGTTATAAAATGTGAGCCTCACATCACTTTTTATTTTTGTTTGATGATATTTATTTGTTTTATTATGTTTTGGTTCATACCATTGTTATGAATTAATTTGTTTCTTTTGTATATCCTTTTCAGGAAGTTGCAAATTAAATGTTGTAAAGCCATGGTTTTGCTTATTTTTCCTGAACAATTAAGTAATTGGTATTACGACTTCGCTCAAGTAGTACTCGGTATGAAACTATTTTAAATTTTAATGTAATAAAACGTATATCATTGATTCATTTCATTTTTTCTCTTTGTATTGCGGTATTGCCCTTTATTTATATTGCAGTGCAATATGCCATATAGTGGGAAGCGGTTGACACCAGTGCCTATTTTTTCTAGCTTCGTCCCTGGTGAGAATCTTATTTTTTCGTGTAATTTGTACGACCAAGTTCGAATTTGTTATTTAATAGGTATTAGTTTCTCCCAAAAGCAGACGTGTGGATGTTTATCTGATTTATAAAGGCAAAGACCCAACGTCTCCCAGGCTATTGTACGGTGGTCGTCTGCCAATCTTAACATGCTTCTCTCTGTATTAGTATCATTCATTACAGGTAAGCTAAGCGATGCACATATTTTCTTTCAAATTCAGGGCTATTGTACGGTGGTCTGCCAATCTTAACAACAAAGCTAGGCATCCCCTTCCGTGGCCACTAGAGGGAACTTAGTCTCACTTGATGAGAGTATCATATTTTGATTGTAGCCGTGTGATTTAAAACACAAGGTTTGTGTATTCAGTTGAGTCAGATGTGCTAAGTATCTGGCATCAGATATTTGTAGTTCCATCCACGTGAAACTGAATATATGTGAACTTGGGCTAATTTGCAGTTTGGATATGCAAAGAAATGATAAATTGATAGTGCAAGTGCATATAGATCGATCAAGGTTAACTTTTATCAAGCTTTTGTTTTCGAATATACATATGCAGAGGCGTAGTGCTTTCTTAGACCATATATGACATTCATTATCCATTGCAAGCTTCCCGTGTGCTTTTTTACATGTTGTTAAATCTTAATAATGGGTTCCAACTAAGTCTCAGTTAGGCAGGCAGATAAAGTGTTTGCGAAGAATGTCAGCTGATTTTTTACTAATAAGGACGCCTGGATTCCTGCATTCTGAATTTTGTTGGGTGGAGTGACACTGCACTCTCATCAGTTTTCCATTTTGCTCCAAACGACGAACTGGTATTAACACTTACTCACACCATCAGCCAGGACCGGTACTGTTTTCAGTCTGGGCATGATGTTCGCTAACGACCTACCAAGGTATAAATGCATTTTTCTATTTCAATCTAGGTTTGGATTCTTCTGAATGCTCAAACCAAACGATCTTGAAAGTTCGTTTTTATGCATAATATTCTACACGTTATGTTTTGTCTTCCAATATATGTTTTTTCTAATGTATTTCACTAGATCCGAGGAGACAGTCTTTGAGAAAGCTAGCAACCAGATTTTATCTTACTAAAGTATATAGGTGTCTAGAGAATAAAGTCGTTCGCTAACTATACTTAGGGCACAGAATATGAAAACAATTAATGTTTAGTCAGATATTACTCACAAAATGTTGTTTAGTCAGATATTATATTTTAAGCTAATTTGTTCTTATAGTAAACTAAATCAATAGACAACAGCTGGATAGCTGCAAATTACAAGAGATCGATATACTTTAATTTGTTGAACGGAATCAAGATTGGAAAATAGATATATTCATGCAGTTTCGTTTGAAGTCTACCTGCATCTATATGATGAAGTCTTCTCTTCTTTGGTAACAAAAGGAAAGCAACAACAACAGTACTTTTTTTCCAGGCAAAACAACAATAATGTATACGGATGTGATGATGGGTGCAAAACCTTCCCAAGCACGCCATGCTAACGTGCCCCCCCCCCACAACGAGTTTGCATGTTGTCTCTTCGTTGGTTGACAGGTATATATAGAGCCATATGAGAAGAGACCATATCATTTGAAAATATGAACTTTATGTTATACGGTAGCTTCATGAGTACGCTGTCTTAACCTTTAATCTCTTAACTATATGTTTATAACCCCATGACATGCCATTAAATAGTGTATTCTTACAGTCCACTTATGTTATTAATTGTTCTTATTTGCTTTTTATATGTGCTTCTAGGGCTGCGCATCACCGACTAATTAGCACTAGAGGAAGCGAAAAGTCCATTCTGCACCCGAGCTCAAATGAGCTCGGGTGAACAGTAAATTTGTAAAACATTTTAAAAATGTTCAAAAAAATTTGAAATTTTTTATGGTAAACTTTAACAAATGGTCTAAGGGTTTGCAAAATTTCAGCTCAAAATCACATTTGTGGAGGTCGTGGCAAAAAAAAAGAAAATTAGTACTTCAAAATGCTTTCAAAAGTAGCATTTTCAGAGTATTGATTTTGTATTTTTTGCCACGGCTGCCTCATTTGAGCTCGGGTGCAAAAACTTCACTCTCTAGAGGAAGGAGGCTATCTAGAGGGAAATTGGGCAACCACACCCGGAGGTGGAACCAAGGAGTAGAGATAGATTGTGACATGGTGAGTTCCAACTGCGAGAATGGCTCATCCATACCATGTAATTTTGTTAATCAAATAATCTCCATTCCCTCTTTAATCATCATGCTTGAATTATCTGTTTGGTCCCGTCCATACATGCATGATATATAGGCAAAGCGTATGCTTACTCACCATTCATGGCTGTACTGATTTCTGCTATTGCGTGGTTATCTACTACAGAGTGACATGTTATTCATGAAAGGGGTACTCTCAATATCTCCTTAATCTCGGATGATAATAGTAAGGAATTCCAATGTTGACAAGACAATAAAAAAATCATGTAGTTCTCAAGCCATTTATCTAAGATAATACTATTGCTAGACTAACACACCCACACACACATGCTTACACAAATATTATCTTAGTTTTGCGTTTGATTTGCACCATAAATGTAGATATATCTTGCCATGCATTATTGTTTAATATAAGAGTAACTACATTACTATTTGTGTCTGGGATACATTTTTATTTGGGAAGTTATATGATTCAAAATGGTGAAATAAGTTGTTGCATCAAGAATATGTTGAAATAATGTAACATTTTAAAAAAAATTGCTTTAGGTTTTAAATATTCATTTTGTAAAGTATGCTTCTAAGTCTATTTCCTATTTTTGGATACTTGGAGATATTGATTCAAAATCTATTATCTGAAAAAAAAATGTTTCCTCAAATAACTAGCCCGTGCAAGGGCACGGGTTGACGACTAGTTCTTTTAATTGTTCCGGAGGCTGTGTGTTGTTGTTTTCATCAAGTATCTTCCCAACTTGGCATGTTCATGTTAATTCCTTCCATTTTCAGACGGAGTGCTGTCCAAATTATGTCATTCTTATTCCTTGGCTATACCGTTGCAGTTTCATATTCTTTTGTCATCCGTGAGCTCTTGTTTCATGTCTTTCAACCTGCAAGGTTCTCGTGGTGTTCCTTGTTCCTCATTTTACCGGAGTGCTCTTAACTTCGTTCATCTCCATTGTATTCTTTCTTTCAAGATTGTTCAACCTCTCAAGGTTCCTGGTTTCACTCGTCTGTCAAAGAAGCAACTTTGTTTTACCTCTTCTTTTTCGTTTCTACCCGGTGCTATCTCTAGGATCTCGGGTCGAGATCCTCTGTTAGTGTGGGAGAGTTGTGACGCCCGAAGACCGACGTCCCAGAAGATTCCAAAAGATTCCAGATGTTCCGGGTTTCCCGTGTGTTTCTTTTGTGCTTGCTTTATTTATTTTTGCATTGCATCGTGTCATCATGCCATCATGTCATTTTTATCTTTTGCATCTCAACTTAAATAAATTGTATGGTTCTCTTTAAAACATATCCTCCCAATATTTATGGAGCTATTATAAATAAATATTCCATTTGTTTGGAATTAACCAACACACTTGCATATTTTTTTCCTCATGCCTTCTCTTTCTTATTCCTTGCCTCCAAACCTTGTCTATAATTTTCCATTGTATCGAGGCTCCTCCTAAAGTCTAGACTCCTTTCAAACTCCTTAAGGCAAGCTAATTATTTTAGTTTGCTTTTCCCTATTTTGGTTGGAACCACTTTTGTTGGCTTGGTAATATTCCTTAAAGCCTTACAAAAATGTTCCATCTTTTATTTTCGGTTCATGGCCTCTTGTCTTATTTTTCGAACTCTCTCTATTTTATTTCTGCTAAAGAAATAAATAAGAGTGAGGGAGCTGAGCCTAGCAGGCCAGAGGCCCGCTGCGGCCTCCCACCAGCCAGCCATCTAGGCCATCTCTGCCTCTAGGCCGGCCCATTCTTTCCTCCAGGCCAGCTTCCCTTCTAGCCCAGCTGCACCTACCGTAACCCTAGCTCGCTCCTTTCCTCTCGTCCTCCCATCGACCCCGCCGCCAGCATCCTTCACCGCTCGAAGCCCTCGTCCCTCTCGCCCGACCCCGCTCCCGATTCCCTAGATCCGCCCGATCTCCCCTAGCTTACTCCTTCCCCCCAGCCACGCGAGCCCTCGCTCCTCCTCTCCTCTTCGTCGCCAGAGAGAGGAGCTCCCCAGCGCCGTCGCCCTCCTCAGCGCCCCCTCCTCGGCCAGGCGCGCGCGCCCGCGCCACCGGCCCTCAGTCCCTCCGCGCCAGGCTTCGCCACCGCCTCTGGACGCGCCCCGTTCGCCAGGCCGCGTCGCCCTTCCTCGCCTCCAGCGACCAGAGCAGGCCGATGCCTCTTCTCCAGGACGACACCCCGGCCCATGTCTCCTCGCCGGCCAGGAGCTGCAGCCACTTCGCCTCGTCGCCCGCCAAGGCCGACGCATCCTCCCTTCCCGTGCCAGTCCCGCACGCCAGGCGCCCCGACCTCAAGCTCGGCCTGCCTCCTCGACCTCTCTCACGCCGAGCTGCGCGGGAGACGAGCAGCTCCCTGCGATGCCCCAGGCTCTGCCTCGTCGACGTCCCCGTCATGGCCTCTGCTCCGGCGCCGCCCAGTCTTGCTGCCCTGCCAAATTTCCTCCACGAAGTTGCTGCCAAGTGTCCTCCTCCAAGTTGCTGCCTATGTTTTCGCCAAGTGTTCCTTTCGGTGTGACCAAGACCGGCAAGATCGACGCGAGACCGAGACCCGTGAACGACTTCGTGAACAAGTACCACTACCGTCGCCCCGGAAACGATGGCAGCCCGAAGCACCAAGTACCTCTACATGACCCGAACAAGTACCTCGACGCCGATGTCAAGTTCGACTACATGAACAAGTGCCTCGACGACCAAGTGTACGACTACGTGGATTCGCCAAGTACCCCTTTGAGTCACCGACGACCTTCAAGTTCGACTACACGGCTACAAAATGACATGTACAACTACGTTGCCGAGACCACGGCCACGACAAGTACCTCTACGGAAAAACGAGCTCCGTGAACGACTACCGTCGCCGTGTACCACTACCGTCGTCGAGACTGCAAGTACCTCTGCCAACGACTTGAACGACTATGAACGGAGCCACTACTTCCACTACCGTCGCCAACGTGAACGACTACCGTCGCCCCGAAGATGTCCGATGCCGCGACAAGTACCACGACACGACCCGTGTACCACTACTTCCTCTACGACTCAAACCCCCTCCGAGAACGTTTTGTTCCGAAGGTATAACCCCGAGACGATGACCCGTGGTATGCTTGTGTTGTATGAAATGTTTGCCCTTGTGTGCACCGTGCCCGTTTCGTCTGTTTGTCATGCTCCTCGGTTGCCTCGTCGCCGACCCGTGGGAACCCGGTGACGGGATCACCCCACCTTTTCATCTCGTTCGACTCGCTCACGCCACCATTGCTTTTGCCCCGGTCTCTCAACGAGTTACCGGAACCGAGATGTTGCGTTGCATCATTTTCGGATCGTTCCCGTGGCACCTTTTTCTTTACACCACGGTGACAATACTTCTTATCATCTTCATGTCAACTTTTAATAATAATTGCATAAACTTGATCATGTCATCCGCATCATGTTAACAACTTTAAAATGTTTAATTGTTGTTAGCTTAAGATTGTTAAACATGCTCATGGGGATTTTTCCGGAATTGTTGTTGTTTTTCCGGCCTCATTTAAATTGTCTAAATAGGTAGTTTGTTTTTGCTTCACATCTTGCCATGTTAACAAACATTTAATCTTGTCTTGTAAATAGACGAGAGTCAATTAAATAAATAAAATGTGGTGTTTCGTCAATATGCAACTCGTTGCATATTGAGCTCCACTTAACTTGTAGTTTTGTTTGTGCACATTGCCATGCCATGCATAATTAAACCGGACATGCATCATACTTGGATGTGCATCGCATGCCATGTTTATGCTTGTGTTTACCGTGTTGTTTTGCTTCTTTCCGGTTGCTTCTCTTGTTAGCTTCGGTTTCGTTCCGGAGTTGTGAGGATTCGCTCGACTTGTTGCTCCGTCTACTTCATGGATCCGTTCTTCTCCCTTGCGGAATCCCAGGCAAGATGATCATACCCTTGGATACCTTTACTACCATTGCCATGCTTAGTTGTCTCGATGCTATCGTTACATGTCGCGCTACCCATCTTTTATGTCAGCCTCTCCTTGTTGCCATGAAACCTCTAACCTTTGAAACCTTCCTAGCAAAACCACTGTTTGGCTATGTTACCCGCTTGCTCAGCCCCTCTTATAGCGTTGTTAGTTGCAGGTGAAGATGAAGTTCGTTCCAGGAGGGAACTTGTTGTTGGAATATCACAATATCTATAGTTATTATTAACACACCTATATACTGGGCATGGGTGGAAGGCTTGGCCTTTTGCTCGGTGTTTTGTTCCACTCATGCCACCTTAGGCGCCGATAAACCGACATTATGTTCCTTGATTTTGCGTTCCTTACACGATGGGTGGATGGGGACCCCTTGACACTTCGACTTTGAATAAAACTCCTCCAGCAAGGCCCAACATTGGTTTTAATTTGCCTCATAATAACAACTTAATTAATTAATTTAATTTGCATAGGGGGTCGCACCCTCGGGTTCTTAATTCTACATAGCAGGAGGGGGCCAGTGCTGATGGTGTTGGTCTCAAACGGGGAGCCTGCAGGGCCGCCTTGGGGAAACCCGAGGTATCTGGTATAACCTGTAGCATCGCCCATCCGGACGTGGCCTGAGACGAGATACGCGAGGCTACTATCAGGGTGTCGACACGTCGGGAGGTCTTGCTGGACTTGTTTTACCATTGTCGAAATGTCTTGTGCTACCGGGAATCCGAGCCTGATCGGATTTTCCCTAAGATAAGGGGTGATGATATTATATTTATCACTTTAGCTAATCGTGAGAGCTTGTGATGGGCTAAGTTGGGACACCCCTACAGGGTTATGATCTTTCGAAAGTCGTGCCCGCGGTTATGTGGCAGATTGGAATTTGTTAATGTCCGGTTGTAGAAAACTTGACAGAGGATCCTAAGTAAAACACACAACTGTGTGAGTAACCGTGACTGTCTCTTTTCATTTTGAGAAGAGAACACGGTGGGGTTATGTTTCATTCGTATGTAGTTCAGGATCTTTAGCGATCACTACTAGTTTGCGACCGTTTGCGTAGATGCTCATCTTATTCTGGTACTCGTAAGTTAGCCACCATATTATGCTTAGCCGTTGCTGCAACCTCACCACTTTACCTCTTCCTACCCATAAAGCTTTGCTAGTCTTGATACCCATGATTATGGGATTGCTGAGTCCTCGTGGCTCACAGATACTACAACACCAGATGCAGGTTCAGCCGAGAGTGATGCAGGAGCTGGTTCAACTACTTCACTGGGAGCTCGATGAAGAGAGTGGCCGTATGCTTGTGACGTTTTCGACGATCAGTAGTGGTTTATACTAGGATTCGATCTAGACCTGTGGTTTAACGTTATGTTTGGTATCTTTCTTTTGGATCTTCACCCGTAGTCGGGTTGTGATGTTTTTATGATGCTTTGCTTATGTAATGTATTGTGTGAAGTGGCGAGTGTAAGCCAACTATCTCCTTTTGCAATTTAATCCCTCTTTTACATGAGTCGTGCAAAGATACCAAACTTGAGATCATTCCAGAATGGGCTTATATCTTTAAGTCGTGCCTCGACACGTAGGAGATATAGTCCCATCCTGGGCATTACAGTAGAAGCCTCCATACCTAGAAAGCTAGAAGATGGTTGGGATCCTATGATTAAAATTAAGTTGAATAACTTCTCTTGCTATGCTTTATGTGATGTTGGAGCTAGTACCTCCGTTATGCCCAAAAGAATGTATGATATGCTTAAATTGAAACCTTTTGATCCTTGTTCTTTTGGTGTTCGTCTTGTTGATTCTTCCATAAAGAAACCTTTGGGGAAGATCGACGATGTTCTTATCATTGTCAATGACAATTATGTTCCCGTTGATTTTACTATTATGGATATTGAATGTGAACCTTCTTGTCCAATTATTTTGGGACGTCCTTTTCTTTGCACCGTTGGTGCTATCAGTGACATGCAAGAGGGGAATATAAAATTCCAATTCCCTCTCAAGAAAGGAATGGAACACTTCCCTAGAAAGAAGATTAAGTTGCCTTTTGAGTCCGTTAGATGGGCTAGCTATTCTCTTACTCTTGATAAAACTTGATTTTCTCCTTTTGCATCATGCCTAGCTTAAAGGCATAAAAGAAAGCGCTTTTGGGAGGCAGCCCACAACAAATTACGTTTTATTTTGCTTTTGTTGTGTCTTGATGTTTGTTACTACAGTAGCATCATCATTATATCTTTTCTTTTCAGCTTTGTGCCAAGTTTAGCCTCCGATTGCAAGAAAGTTCAAAAGTTGTGACGTGCTGTCCAGGAAACAAATTCTATCCTTGGACAGAAAAAATTGAATAAAATCACCAGATCATCTTTTTGATCTGAATGTTTTTGACAGCGTGCTCTATACAATTGTCTTTCGGGCGTCTGTTCTGAGTTTTTTGATTTGAGTTGCAGAAGTGCCCCGAAATAATTATTTACTACCTGCTGGTCTATTTTTCACAGTTTCTGTCCTGTTTTGCCTTTTCTTCGTTTTGCAAACCTTGAGCTTGCTTTTTCTTTGCAAAAACCTTTTGGCAATCTTGAGAAACAGTAGCTCTTCAAGATTATCCTTATTTCCAGTAGGGAAAAATTATTTTATTGTGGGTACTAACCTCGCTAATCAGATTATGATGAGTTATGTATGAAGGGAGTTTTCAAGTGTGCGAGGGAAGATGATAAAAGAAGATTCAGGAGGGTCAAACGCTCAAGCTTGGGGATGCCCCCGTGCACCCCCAAGAAATATTCAAGAAGACTCAAGCGTCTAAGCTTGGGGATGCCCCTGTGCATCCCCTTCTCCATCAACAATTATCAGTTCGTCTTTCGTTCCACTATATTTTAATCACTTCATGTGTTATGTGCTATGCTTGGAGCGTCTTGCTCTTAGTTTCCTTTTTAGTTTCCTTTAGCTTTGCTTGCTGTTCATAACAAGTTTGAACCCAGCTTTCTTTGTGTGGGAGAGAAACACGCTCCACTTCAACCTAGAACACAACATAGGATTTTCATGCTTATCTTTGTTGTGTGTGTTCTTTGTCTTTTCTTAGCTGCTGTCATGTTTAGCTCTTAGTTTTCATGCTTTTCTTTTTAAAGAGCTTTTGTTTAGTTGGTTGCTGAACTCTCTTGAGTTTTCATGTTTATCTTGTTAAGAGAGTTTGCATGTTGCACCGAGTTGTGTGTCTTAACTTAAAGTAGGTAATTGAGGTTGCTATTTAATTTTAGTAGTAACTTGCAATAGTTTCGAGGTATTGCCATGAGTAATGTCTGAACTTTTGGTGTCAAGAGCTTTAGCCTATTAGTGATATATGTCGTATTTTGGGCAATCCGTGTTTATTTTCGAAAACCTACAAAATAGTTGAGAACTTTAGCTACTAAATGGATCACTAATCTTTGGAGGGATTGAATATTAGAGTACACTCACGTACCATGAGCCGAGGATGCGCAAGGATAACCAAACCCCCATACACTCCTCCTCGGGGTACTTTTCTCTTTGTGAACCTCCTAATTAGATTGAGAGTTACCGATAATAACTGCATGAGTTCTTCGGACTAATGTGATTATTCGAAAGTTGACACTTCCACCTAGCCATATTTTTCTAGCCTCTTCGGTGCCGTGCATTGCCCTTTCTCACCTCGAGAGTTGGCGCATACTTCGCCGGTGCATCCAAATCCTTGGCATGATACGCTCTGTCATCATAAGCCTCATTATATCCTTCCTCAAAACAGCCACCATACCTACCTATCAAGGCATTTCCATAGCCTTTCCGAGATACATTGCCATGCAACATCCATCTTCTCATGACTTGATCTTCATGTCATACATGCTTTTTGCTTGATCGATGAGCCGCATGCTAGTTGGGCCTTGCACTAATCATTGCTACATGACGCGCTAGTATCATTGCATTTCCTGCTACACTGGCAGAGGCATACATTTGCATACATCATGATAGTTTCATTTTCTTTATGTTGAGTACTTTTGTAAAGTGTGAAAGATCTTCTATACTTCTTGTAATAAATAGAGTGTTGCCCCTAAAGTGAGGAAAAGATCCCAAAGAGGACAAATCAAAAGATCCCAAAGAGGACAAAATCAATAGATCCCAAAGAGGACAAATGAGAGATAAATAGAAAGAGCCATTGAGGCCACAAAAAAAATTAAAAAAAATAGAAAAAAGAGAAAAAGAAATAAAAAGAGAGAAGGGGGCACACTACTACTCCTTTTGAGAGATCCACACTCGTACTCCATCTTATACCTTGTACTCCATAGAGATTATCATTCATGCATATAGCTATGTGGGGACCTTCACACTATAGAACTTGGCTTGTATATTCCAATGATGAGCCTCCTCAAAAGAGCTCTAGGTCTTCTTGAGCAAGCTAGTTGGATGCACCCCCACTAGTTCCATTGGAGAGCTTACCTTAGCTCATATGTGCATCCGTTGCATGGCAATCCCTACTCCTCACATCATATCTATCATTTGGCTTTCTCTCGCCGATGATTGTCCTCATTGATGTGAGCCTTTCACACCTTTTTTGTCTCCCCCCTCCATCATTTTTCTCTCTTAGCCATCCTAAGTGTCGACTTTCTTGCTTACGTTCATCCATTGCATGAGTGCTCAAAATATCGAAAGGGAGTGGATCATTTTGACTTGTACCTGGCTGACGGTCTGGGGATGAGTCAAGATAAGATTCCAAAGAAGACCATGTGTGAAACTTTAGTAGATTAAGTTCTCAACAATACAAAAACTATGTTCTACTCTCTCGTATATCCCTATCCCCTTTCTTGCACGCAAACACCATTTGGAGACATTCGAGTCACGGACAGCAAGAGCTCTTGCACCTTTATGTTCTTATGTTACTTGTTACAATGCTAATATAGACTCTTGCTTGTTATGACTTGAATTTAATTACATGCCTTGATTGCTTTACTTAAAAAGTTCTTATATGGTTGATAGCATGTCACCACAGAAATTATGCTTGTTATCATTTACCTACACGAGGACGAGCAAGAATTAAGCTTGGGGATGTTGATACGTCCAAAACGTATCTATAATTTCTGCTTGCTCCATGCCTCTTTTGTGTGATATTTCTATGATATTTATGCACTTCCATACACTTTTGACCATATTTGGACTAACCTATTAACTCAGTGCACCACAGTGCCAGTTCCTGTTTTCTGCTGTTTTTCTATTTCAGGTTTCCCCCATATTAAAAGTGCTCCAAAAATTCTGGGAAAAATACAGGAAAAATCAGCGTACAGGAAGCTTCGAGAAAAACCAAAGCAGGGCCAGAGGGGAGCCAGGGGTGGCCCAGGCGGCCACCTAGCGCGGCCCCACCCCTGGCCGCACCAGGGGGGCGCCTGGGGCCCCCTCTCCGCCTCTGGCGACCCCCCTTTGCATATATATTCCTCGCGTCCCGAAACCCTCGAGGACGGAACCCTTTTTCGCGATCTCGCCTCTGTTCCGCCGCCGCCGCGCTTCCAAGATCGGGAGCATTAGGAGAACTCTTCCTGGCACCCTGCCGGAGGGGAGAACCACCACCATGGACGCTTCCCGGATGAGTCGTGAGTAGTCCCCCTTGGACCATGGGTCCATGACCAGTAGCTATGTGATGTTCTCCTCCCCTCTTTGTTCTTCATGGTTTAGACCTCGTGAGCTGCCCTACATGATCGAGGCACATATGTAATCTTTATGCTGTTGCTCTGCTGAGTTTGCTGGGATCCGATGGATTATGAGATTATGTTCAGATTGTGTGTGAGTAATATATTTGATTCACCTCTTTTATATTTATGTTCTTGAGTAATTCAAGCAGTATCTCCGTTGCTATTTATTGCTTTGGCCAAGTAGTAGGTAGTAACTCCAAGAGGGAGCGTTATGCTTGATTGTGGGTTCATGCCCCCTGATGACTAGCTTGAGTGACAGAAACATGAGTCTAGGGAATGTGCTGTTGCCACAAGGGAGAAAACAACGGTGCTTGTACTTGCGGGTGCAAGGATTGTTTACTTTACGCAATGTTCTTTTAATGCAGTTGTCTGTTGCTTTGAGTTTACACTTTGGGTGGGATTCACAACTTAATACCAGCGAGATGTTCTGGATAGATATCTCAAGGTGGATGATTAGTAGTAGATGCAGATGGATTTCGGTCTACTTGCCTTGGCGTACCGCCCATGCTTTCGAGCCTCTACCTTTCTTTGCAGCATAGTTAGCATTGGTTTGCGCACATAATCCTGTCAATTGCCCAGCTGTAATTTGTTTACCTCGCTTAGCTGTTTTATCATCTTTTGGGAGAGAGACATCACTAGTGAACATCATGGGACCCCGGTCCATATTACCACCACTGATCACACCTTATATTTACTTCCTGTTCTTATTTCCTAGTTACAGTCATACCTATCATTATTATCTCTTGTGTTTGATCCTTTGTAAACAACAAGGCCGGAGGGATTGACAACCTCTCTGTACTCATTGGGAGCAAAGTTATTTGTATCTGTGTGCAGGTCCTGTCAACCGCTAAGTTTCTGGCGCCGTTGACACCTTCTTGTCGACCCTCGGAGTCTCACGGGATTCGATCCTTGGTACCTTTGCCAAGGGAAACTTGCTGCTACGCTGCATCTCAACCTTCCACTTGGGGTAACCAACGAGGGGCGAGAAGCCATCAGGGGGGCAGGCGCGCCCCCACCCTCGTGGGCCCCCTCTGGCTCCCTCGATGCCCTTCTTCCTCCTATATATATCCATGTACCCTGAAAACATCGAGGCAACAGAGAAAACCCTAATTCCACCGCCGCAACCTTCTGTTCCCGTGTGATCTCATCTTGGGGCCTGTTCCGGAGCTCCGCCGGAGGGGGAAGGGAATCGATCACGGAGTGCTTCTACATCAACACCATAGCCTCACCAATGAGTTGTGAATAGTTTACCACAGACCTCCGGGTCCATAGTTATTAGCTAGATGGCTTCTTCTCTCTTTTTGGATCTCAATACAAAGTTCTCCTCGATCTTTGAGGAGATCTATTTGATGTAATCTTTTTGCGGTATGTTTGTCGAGATCCGATGAATTGTGGGTTTATGATCAAGATTATCTATGAATGTCACAGCCTGATTTTTGGCCCTTTCTTTTTCTTTTGTTTTTCTGAGATTTTACTTGAGATTTCTTTTTCCGTGGCTATGTGGTCTGGAAACTGAAGAAGATGACCTCTTCTTTCTTTACATAGTGGCTTGTCATCCTCATATCTATCTCTAGGCCTTGCCATTTTCATCTTGGCCCAACCCCAATATTATTTTTCTAGGGAATATTCCTTTTTCTATTAAAGGAATAACATTGTCTGCCCTAGGTTGTGAAGCAACCTATATTTCTATCACTCCTAAAATTCCCAAATAATTTCTAATAATTTTTTTGGGTCATATCTTCATCAAATATGACAAAACTTTTCATTGCCATGTTCAAAAATATTTCACCAATATTCCTTTTTCTATTCTGCCCTAAATGACACTTTGTGAAGCAAGTGCTACTTATCTTTGCCCAATTGACCTCAAAATCCTTGGACACCTTTTCCTGTCCATATCATTGCCACATGCCAAAATTCAACCCCATTTGCCAAGTAATTAATTAATTATGATTTTCCAAATTTTCTATCCAGAAAGAAGCTTTGTGAAGGAGGTACAAGCTAGGCATATCCAAATGAGTTGCCATTTTGCATGATCCCTCATATAATCATGTAATAGCCCTCCACCAAAGTAGAGCTCATGTAATGCCTCCATGTGAGCTCATATTCAATTCTTTGATTCTGTCCAAAATTTCAGTTTGTGAAGCAAGTATATTTTATCTTGCTCCATTGTGGCTGCCAATTTTTCTAGGCCATCTATTATCCATGTAACTCACCTCCACCCATTTTGGGCATTGTTCATCAAGCCATTATTCCTCTGGACTTTTTGCAAGTTTCTTGTCAGTGGGGATGTTTGTGAAGGAAGTACCATTTTGGCAAGTCCAAATGGCATGTAATTTTTATAGCATCTCTATATGTCCAAATAACCAAGCCTTGCAAAAATTCAGCTCAAGTGAGAGAAGCCACTAGAGAAAACTATGGCCCCCGGGTCTATCTTTATCATATTACTTTCCCGTCAATTTCTATTACCGTTGTTTATTTGCTGTTTTATTTAACTAAAAATACCAAAAACATTATCTATCATCTCTATCAGATCTCACTCTCGTAAGTGACCGTAAAGGGATTGACAACCCCTTATCGCGTTGGCTGCGAAGTTCTTATTTGTTTGTGCAGGTGCGAGGGACTGGCGCGTGGTCTCCTACTGGATTGATACCTTGGTTCTCAAAAACTGAGGAAAATACTTATGCTATTGTGTTGCATCTCCCTTTCCTCTTCTAGGGAATACAACGCAAGCTCAAGAGGTAGCAAGAAGAATTGCTTGCGCCGTTGCCGGGGAGGCTTACGCAAAAGTCATATACCAAGTACCTATCACAAACCCTTATTCTTTGCATTACATTTTTTGCCTCTCGTTTTCCTCTCCCCCACTTCACCCTTGCCGTTTTATTTGCCCTTCTTCCGCCGTGTGTTTATCGTTCGCTTGCTTCTTGTTTGCTTGTGTGCTATGTGCCCTCAATTAGCTTGCATCTTTGCTTGCTAAAGTATGGATCCTCATCCACTTGCTAATCTCTTTAAGAGACCCAATTATGTTGAACCTATTGCTAGTGAGCTGCGTGCACTAGATTATCTTTATGAGGTTTTGCTTGAAATTAGTGAATCTGAAAATTGTGATGAAGTATTGAAAGAAGAATATAAAGTGATTCACAATAGCTCTTTGAGTAAAAAGTATGATTGCAATGATGTTATTATAGATTCTATGAATGTCAATTGTGCTAATGATATGCAAAACCCTAAGCTTGGGGGGTGCTAGTATTGCTATGTCCACTACTTGTTGCAATGATCATGATTGGGGTGATGCTTCTTACGCTCTTGAAAATTTATTTCAACCCCATGATGAATATGAGATTGATAATAATGTTTGCAATAATATTGAAAGTGGGTTTGGAAGGGTGTCAACTTTAGATCCCACATATTTGGAGTATGATCAATCTTATGAAACTTTTGATAAAAGTGGGTTTAGAGAGGTCATGACTTTAGTTAATGTTAATCCCACTATTTTGGAAGAGTGTCAACTTTGCATGCATGTGGATCGTGTTGAGAATATGTTATGTGATAGCTATATTATTGAATTTGCTTATGATCCTACATGCAATTATTATGAGAGAGGAAAATATGGTTGTAGAAATCTTCATGTTACTAAATTACTTCTGTTCATGTTGAGATTGATCTTGTTTCTTTTTTCTTCCTTGCATATGCTAGATCTTGCTTGCCTTGCTAATTTGTTTGTCTACAATATGCCTATGCATAGGAAGTATGTTAGACTTAGATTTGTTTGTCACATGTTTTATGACGCTCTCTTTGTGCTTCAATTCTTGTCTTTCATGTGAGCATCATTGGAATCTCAAGCCGATCTTAATGGCTATGAAGTAAGAGCTTGTTGGGAGGCAATCCAATTTTTTCTTTTTTGTTTTTGTTGCTGTTAGGGAATAAATACTGCATCTAGCCTCTGATTAGATGTGTTCTCATGTTTTGTTTAGTGTTTGTGCCAAGTAGAACCTTTGGTAAGACTTGTGTGAAGTTTATATGATCTTGCTGTGAAAAACAGAATCGTCAGCGCTCGCTAAAGTAGTCTTCAGATTTTACTGGAGCGTGCTTTTTAGTTGATTCTTTTTGCTGCTGATTGGTAGACAAATTGCGAAAATGTAACAATTTAGATTGATTTTTTTTTGGAGTTCCAGAAGTAGGCGAACCCAGCAGATTACTACAGACTGTTCTGTTTTTGACAGATTCTGTTTTTCGTGTGTTGTTTGCTTATTCCGATGCATCTATGAGTAATATTGGAGGATATGAACCATAGAGAAGTTGGATTACAGTAGGTTTAACACCAATATAAACAAATTATGAATTCCTTGCTGTACCTTTGAGTGGTGGTTTGCTTTCTCTTACTAACGGAGCTCACGAGAATTTTTGTCTAAGTTTTGTGTTGTGAAGTTTTCAAGTTTTGAGTATTGCTTTGATGGAATATGGAACAAGGAGTAGCAAAGGCCCAAGCTTGGGGATGCCCATGGCACCCCAATTAAAATCAAAGATAATCAAAAGCCTAAGCTTGGGGATGCCCCGGGAAGGCATCCCCTCTTTCGTCTTCATCCATCGGTAACTATACTTGGAGCTATATTTTTATTCGCAACATGCTATGTGTTTTGCTTGGAGCGTCTTGTATAATTTGAGTCTTTGCTTGTTAGTTTGCCACAATCATCCTTGCTGGGCACACCTATTTGAGAGAGTTAAACATGGCCTAGAAATTATTAGAACACTCTATGTGCTTCACTTATATCTTTTGAGTTGAATAGTTTTTGCTCTTATGCTTCACTTATATCTTTTAGAGCATGGCGGTGGTTATATTTTGTAGAAATTGTTGAACTCTCATGCTTCACTTATATCTATTTGAGAGTCTATTAAAACAGCATGGTAATGTTTTTAGGCTAAAGAAACTAGTCTTCACATGATAAACATCCAATGTCAATGTAGTAATTTTTTTACACCAAGTGCATTGAATAGAATGAGATGTTGGATGCTTGATAATTGTTTTGAGACATGAGGATAGTGATATTAGAGTCATGCTAGTGGAGTTATTATGAAATTGAAGAATACTTGTGTTAAGGTTAGTGATTCCCGTAGCATGCACGTATGGTGAACCGTTGTGTGACTAAGTTAAAGCATGAGGTATTTGTAGACTGCCAACCTTTGTGTGGAGGTCGGGGGCGCGCGATGGTTAACTCCTACCAACCTTCCCCCTAGGAGCATGCGTTGATTACTTTGTTTTTGATGACTCGTAGATTTTTGCAATAAGTATATGAGTTCTTATGACTAATGTTGAGTCCATGGATTATACGCACTCTCACACTTCCACCATTGCTAGCCTCTCTTGTACCGCGCAACTTTCGCCAGTGCCATAAACCCACTATATATCCTTCCTAAAAATAGCCACTATATTGTTCCTCAAAACAGCCACCATACCTACCTATCATGGCATTTCCATAGTCATTCCGAGATATATTTCCATGCAACTTTCCACCGTTCCGTTTATATGACACGCATCATATTGTCATATTGCCATTGCATGATCATTTAGTTGACATCGTATTTGTGGCAAGGCCACCATGCATAATTTTTATATACATGTTACTCTTGTTTCATTGCACATACCGGTACACCGCCGGAGGCATTCATAAAGAGTCGTACTTTGTTGTTGTAGTATCGAGTTGTAATCTTGTGTTGTAATAAAAGTGTGATGATCATCATTTTTAGAGCATTGTCCCATGGGAGGAAAGGCTGAATCTATAAAGCCCCTCCGCAAAAAAAAGAAAAAAAAGAAAGGCCAAAGAAAAAAAAAGAAAGGCCCAAAAAAAAGAAAAAAAAAGAAAAAAGGGGAAAAGGGACAATTGCTACTATCTTTTTCCACACTTGTGCTTCAAAGTAGCACCATGTTCTTCATTGTAGAGAGTCTCATGCTTAGTCACTTTCATATACTAGTGGGAATTCTCGTTATAGAACTTGGCTTGTATATTCCAACGATGGGCTTCCTCAAATGCCCTAGGTCTTCGTGAGCAAGCAAGTTGGATGCACACCCACTAGTTTCTTTTGTTGAGCTTTCATTCATATTTAGCTCTAGTGCATCCATTGCATGGAAATCCCTACTCACTCACATTGATATCTATTGATGGGCATCTCCATAGCCCGTTGATACGCCTAGTCGATGTGAGACTATCTCCATCCTTTTTGTCTTCTCCACAACCACCTCTATTCCACCCATAGTGTTATGTCCATGGCTCACGCTCATGTATTGCGTGAAAGTTGAAAGGTTTGAAAAGATAGAGCATGAAAACAAATGCTTGGCTGAAATCGGGGTTGTGCATGATATGAATATTTAGTGTGATAACAAGGGAGCATAGCCAACACTATATGATTTTGTAGGGATAACTTTCTTTAGCCATAGTATTTTGAGAAGACATGATTGCTTTGTTAGTATTGCTTGAAGTGTTGTTATTTCTTATGTTAATATAGACTTCTATTTTGAATCTTTCAGATCTGAACATTCATGCCACAATTAAGAGAATTACATTGAAAAACTATATTGGTTAGCATTCCACATCAAAAATTCTTTCTTTATCATTTACCTACTCGAGGACGAGCATGAATTAAGCTTGGGGATGCTTGATACGTCTCCAACGTATCTATAATTTTTGATTGTTCCATGCTATTATTTATGAAGTCTTGGATGTTTACTGGGCTTTATCATTCACTTTTATATCATTTTTGGGACTAACCTACTAACCCAAAATCCCAGTCCACATTGCTGTTTTTTTTGCCTATTTCAGGGTTTTGCAGAAAAGGAATATCAAACGGAGTCCAAACGGAATGAAACCTTCGCAGGAGATATTTTTGGAGGAAATCACGCACGAAAGACTTTGGGGCCAAGCCAGAGGACAGAGGGCCCACCCTCGAGGGTGGGGGGCGCGCCCCCTGCCTCGAGGGCAGCCCCTGTGGCCCCCGGTGCCCCTCTTCTTCCTATATATACCTACGTACCCCAGAAACTCCATACGTAGAGAGAAAACCCTAATTCCATCGCCGTAGCTGTTGTTCCCGTGGAGATCCCATCTTGGAGCCTGTTCCGGGAGGGGGATCCATCACGGAGGCCTTCATCATCATCATCATCGCCCTCACCATGAGTTGTGAGTAGTTTACTACAGACCTTCGGGTCCATAGCTAGTATCTAGATGGCTTCTTCTCTCTCTACCGATCTCAATACAAAGTTCTCCTTGGTCTTCGAGGAGATCTATTCGATGTAATCTCTTTTTGCGGTGTGTTTGTCGAGATGTGATGAATTGTGAGTTTATGATCAAGATTATCTATGAAAGATATTTGGTTCTTCTCTGAACTTTTTATGTGTGCTCATAATATCCTTGCAAGTCTCTTCGAATTATTGGTTTGGTTTGGCCTACTAGATCTATTGTTCTTGCAATGGGAGAAGTGCTTGGCTTTGGGTTCAATCTTGCGGTGTCCTTTCCCAGTGACAGTAGGGGCAGCAAGGCACGTATTGTATTGTTGCCATCGAGGAGAAAAAGATGGGGTTTTCATCATATTGGTTGAGTTTATCCCTCTACATCATGTCATCTTGCTTAAGGCGTTACTCTGTTCGTATGAACTCAATACACTAGATGCATGCTGGATAGCGTTCGATGTGTGGAGTAATAGTAGTAGATGCAGGCAGGAGTCGGTCTACTTGTCTCAGACGTCATGCCTATATACAATGATCATGCCTAGATAGTCTCATAATTATTCGCTTTTCTATCAATTGCTCGACAGTAATTTGTTACCCGCCGTAGAATATCGCTATCATGAGAGAAGCCACTAGAGAAAACTATGGCCCCCGGGTCTATCTTTATCATATTACTTTCCCGTCAATTTCTATTACCGTTGTTTATTTGCTGTTTTATTAAACTAAAAAATACCAAAAACATTATCTATCATCTCTGTCAGATCTCACTCTCGTAAGTGATCGTAAAGGGATTGACAACCCCTTATCGCGTTGGCTGCGAAGTTCTTATTTGTTTGTGCAGGTGCGAGGGACTGGCGCGTGGTCTCCTACTGGATTGATACCTTGGTTCTCAAAAACTAAGGGAAATACTTACGCTACTATGCTGCATCTCCTTTTCCTCTTCGAGGGAATACAACGCAAGCTCAAGAGGTAGCAGTGGCCTCACCAAGTGAGTGCAACTTCCTGATCTTGTTTCTGGACAGATATATGCAGTTGTGAAGCAATTGTATTTATTTTTGTTCCAAATCTCCTCAAAATTACCAGTACTGTAGTCCTTCCTAAGCTAAACTCCCCAGACAACTCCTTTGGCTCCAAACTCTTTCCTGTTAATCAGCAGTGCTCTGTCAAGTTTACTGCAGTAAACTTCAGAGCTGGTTTACCATTTAACCACTGCGTCTTTAACCAAGTTCCCACCTCAGTTGCAACCTACCCAGGAAGGACTTGTAATGCCCAGGATGGAATTATACCTCCTACGTGTCGAGGCACGACTTAAAGGCATAAGTCCATCCTAGAATGATCTCAAGTTTGGTAATCTTTGCACAACTCATGTAAAAGGGGGAAAGTAAACTGAAAATAGTTGGCTTACAATCGCCACGTCACAGAATAACAGTACAAGTCTCAAACATCATACAATAAGATCACTACAACCCTCTAAGGGCAAAACCAAATGTCAAAGTACCAAACTCAGATAAATAAACAACCACAGGCGGATCGAATCCTAGTAAGAGACTCCACTACTGATCGTCCGGGTAGCGCACGTAGTAACGACTACGCTCCTCGTCGTACTCCCAATCCAGCTCGGTGCCATCACCTGGATAGCTCACAGCTGGACCTGCATCTGGTGTGTGAAGTAACTGTGAGCCACAGAGGACTCAGCAATCCCGTTCCCGGGTAACAGAACTATCAAAGCCTTTAGGTGAGGGAAAGGCTGAAGAAAGAAATGAGGTGAAAGAACAACAAAGAGTCTGCAGCAGCAACTAGCATCTAGCTTACGCAAGTGAGAGCGAGAAGAGAAGGCATCGGCGAGAAGTGATCACGAAGTGATCCTAGCTACAAGCTCACAATCATAACCCCTCCGTGTTCAACTCCCGAATCCCTATTCGGAAATTGACAGTCACGGAACACACACTGGTAGTGTATTAGTATCATTGTGTCAAGTTTTCTACAACCGGAATTAACAAGCTCCCATCTGCCACATAACCGCGGGCACGGCTTTCGAAAGTTCAAACCCTGCAGGGGTGTTCCAACTTGACCCATTACAAGCCCACGATCCGCGGAGTCGCAACTCCAAAGTGGGAAGACCCGAGTATTCTCGGAATCCCGTGCTCAAGATATACCGAGCTAAGGTAAGGCTAATCCAGCAAATCCTCCCGGCGTGTCGACACCCTGATAGTAGCCGCGCGTATCTAGGTCTCAGGACACGTCCGGATGAGCAGTACGTACAGATACCAAAGACCCCAGCGAACCGGGTGGTATCCGCAAGTGGCTCTAGGTTGGACCAACACTCAAGTCGAGCACTGGCCCAGGGGGTTGAATTAATTAAGCCTCGGGTTAATTACTCCCTCGGAAAGGTTTTAGTTGTTTAGGCAAATAGTACCAAGGTTGGGACTTGCTGGAAAAGACTTAGCACTTAGCGGTTTATCAAGGGGGTCCCATACACCCCAACCGTGTTAGGAACGCATAATCAAGGAACATAAAACCGGCTTATACAGATCCTAACGGCATGAGTGGAACAAAACACCAAGCAAAAGGCTTAGCCTTCCACCCTTGCCAATATATATGTGATTTCAGTTAAAGCATTTATATAGTGTGATATAACCCAACCAAACTTCAACATGGAGCAAGCATCTTCACTTCACCTGCAACTAGCAACGCTATAAGAAGGGCTGAGCGAAGCGTACTTAGCCAAGCAACGGTTTGCGTAGGTAGGGTGGTTAAACATGGCAATTGGTTACAAGTAGGAGGCTGACAAGAAGAACATGGGCATCGAGGCAAAACTATAGATCGAGACTACTAGCAATAGACAAAGATAGTAATGTTATCGGGGTTCGGTCATCTTGCCTGAAGAGAAGAAGTTCGGATCAAAAGAAGGGTCCTCTTGCTCAAACTCGTTGGAAACCTCGTGATCAACCTCGTTGGAAAACTCGTGCTCAACTTCCGGGTCTAAACAAGACAAACACACCAAGCACCAATCAACACGATGCAATGCGCACTCGAAAAACATGTATGCATGATGGATGCACTAGTGATGCACATGGAGCACGTAAAACATCACTCAAGCAAAACACCTCAAAACAGGATAACAACCTGATATTATTAATCTACACAGAAAATCACCCAAGTTTGATATAAAGATCGCTAAAATCGGAGTTACGGGCTAAAAGTTATGCCCGAAACAAGATTTGAGCGAAAACTGCAAATTACAGCAACATAGCATCTTGGGAGCACAAAATAATTAATCTACAGCACCCAAAAAGCATGGCAAAGGACTTGAACACAAACTAGATATAATGTACAGCAACTAGGTCCAAAGTGCACCCCCAACGGAGTCACGGATCACTAGCAATGATCTTGGACATATTGAACTTTGAAATAAAATTCTGGCAGCAGAATTTTATTGAAAGTTTGGAGCAAAAGATAAGCATGCTACAGCACCTCAAATGGACATGTGAGGACATGGATGGAAAGACAACAATATATACTTCATGGAACAATCAAAATCCACCCCAAAACTATCATGCTTTGTCCTACAACATCACACGAACATGGCATCGGAACGTTACAGATTTCAGACTTAGTGAAATTTCACTAAGTCCTAAAACAGCAATATCATCATAGCAACAAAAAGAGCATGTTTAAGACACCTCGGAACTAAACATGGCAAAGGGTAAGCACCTCATCAAAATACATATGACGGTGATCCCGAAACACACAAGCATGCATCAATGTGGTGAACACACCGATTGCAACGAGCTCAACAAGATGGCATTTCAAAACAAGTAAAAACACAACATTTGAACATGGCATCTTGCAACGAAGATAACAAGGAAACGATACATCTACCATGCAACCTATCACACACAACACGTAGTTCGTGTCAAGACGAACACGTGGACATGTCATTTGCATCGTTTGGACAAACGAGCTAAAAGACATCACATGTCAAAGGTGGCACAAAAATAACACATAACAGCAGTTTATATCATCATACACTCTTGCAACAGCAAAACAAGGCCCTAGGTGATCTCTAACATGCATGACAACAACAGGTAAAACGTAGAGGGCATCTCCACGAACATCTGGACATATCACACGCTCAAAACGGAGCAACAGGTAAAAAGTTATGCATGGTCAAAGTAGGCATCTCAGAACAAAATAAACAGGGGCTAGGGTTTGAATTGGACCTCTCAGATCTGGATCTGAGGATGAAGTGGCCCGGATGAACAGTAATAGGCCGGCCTGAACAGTGAACGGGCCCGATCCGGCGCGCGGAGGGGAAGCCGGCCCAGGCGCGGGGTGCTGGTGCGGTGGCGGTGGAGCGGGCCGGCCCGTGCGGCGAGGGAGGCTGGAGGCGCGGGAGGCGGCGGCTCGGTGGCCTGACCTGGCGCGGCTGGCCCAGCTCACGGGAGAGGCCGAGCCGGCGCGGTGAAAGCTGGAGGCGAGGCGCGAGGCGGGCCACGCGATGCGGCGCGGGAGGGCCCGATGCGGCGACGCGGAGCCCGGCCAAGTGGTCCACGGGGGTTGGTTGTACGGCCCGGCCGCGGCCGACGCGATCGACGCGCTGCTGGCCTGGCGCGAAGCGGGCGGAATCGAAGCGGTCGGTCGAGGGCAGGCGCGGAGGAAGCGTTGACTCGCGGCGCTGAGTCCAGATCCCGGCGCTGCTCGAAGCTGCGGCTGGCGGCGCGATCTGATGGATCGGGAGAACTGAAAAAAAAGAAAAGAGAGGGAAGGAAGAAGAAGGGAACAAGCCAATAGACTAGGGGTCTATATATAGCAGTGATTTAGGTTTAGGAGGAGTTTTAGGGCGCTAGGAGCCCTCCGATCTGGATCCAACGGACCCAATCGCGGGGACGATTTAAAAAGGACCAGACGGAGATAAAAGAATGCAACAGGGGTATTTCCGGGACACGAAGTAAGGGCACTTCGGACCCACACGGACAACGGAGGGAAAAGTCAACGGAGTCCAAACGAGACGAGATTTGAGAGGCGGGTTGCACACAACAAAACAACAACACACAACACAACCTCGCGGCACACCGGTAACGAAAACGCCCGAACAACAAAGTAGGCCTACGGGACGTCACGAACACGAGAGGGAGCTCCGGAACACGAAACGGACAACGGGAAGAAACGCCACGAACCGGATGCAACCCACAACACAAACAAAATGCAATGCACATGTCTACATGATATGAATGAATGCCACACACTCACACAACAAAACGACGAAAGCCCGAAAGACAAAGGACCCGAAATGGAAATAGATGAAGCCGGAGATTTATTATATACCCAAAAGGGAAAGTATTACATCCGGGGCATTACAAACTCTCCTCTACTACAAAAAGATCTCGTCCCGAGATCTAGGACTGGAAAAAGGAAGGGTACTCGGAACGAAGATGATCTTCTCGTTCCCAGGTAGCTTCTCGGTCTGTGTGATGTGACCACTTGACTTTCAGAAACTTGATGGACTTGTTGCGAGTCTTGCGTTCAGTTTCTTCGAGAATTGCAACTGGATGCTCTCGGTAGGAAAGGTCTTGTTGAAGATCAATCTCCTCAAACGGAATCATGCGCTCAGGTGCCTTGAAGCATTTGCGCAGTTGAGAAACATGGAAGACATCATGAACATTTGCAAAGTTGGAAGGGAGCTCGAGCTGATAGGCTAGATCGCCTCTTTTGCCAAGAATTCTGAAAGGCCCGACGTATCTAGGAGCAAGTTTTCCTTTGATACCGAACCTTTGGGTTCCTTTCATCGGAGAAACTCGGAGATAGACATGATCACCGATGTCGAAAGCCAAATCACGATGCTTTCCATCATAGTAGCTCTTCTGACGCGACTGAGCGGCCTTGAGATTCTCACGTATGACTTTGCACATTTCTTCGGCTTCAGAGATCAAATCATTGCCAAGAAGTTGGCGTTCGCCTGTTTCAGACCAATTGAGAGGGGTACGGCACTTTCTGCCATAGAGAATTTCAAACGGTGCTTTGCCTGCACTTGCTTGAAAGCTGTTGTTGTAAGAGAATTCGGCAAATGGAAGACAGTCTTCCCATTTCATGCCGAAGGAGATGACACAGGCTCTGAGCATATCTTCTAGGATCTGATTCACACGCTCGACTTGACCACTAGTCTGAGGGTGAAAGGCAGTGCTGAACCTGATCTTCGTGCCCATGGCGGACTGAAAGGAGTCCCAGAACCTTGATGTGAACAAGATGCCACGGTCTGAGGATATCACTTGAGGAATGCCATGTAGGGACACAATTCTGGAAGTGTACAACTCTGCAAGTTGAGCTGCATTGATTGATTCTTTGACTGGAAGAAAGTGAGCGACTTTGGTAAGCTTGTCAATCACCACAAAGATAGCATCATTGCCTCGCTTGGATTTAGGAAAGCCAGTGACGAAGTCCATTTCAATGTGGTCGAACTTCCACTCAGGAATAGGAAGAGGTTGGAGAAGACCGGCTGGACGTTGATGTTCTGCTTTCACTCTTCTGCATACATCACATTCATTCACGAATTGGGCAATTTCCCTTTTCATGCGTGTCCACCAGTAAGATTGCTTGAGGTCTTGATACATCTTGGAACTGCCAGGATGAATGGAAAGGAGAGAATCATGAGCTTCTTCCATTATGAGCTTCCTGAGATCACCTTTGGGAACAACGAGTCTGTCCTCGAAGAACAAGGTATCTCTCTCATCAACATGGAAGCACTTATATTTTGGAGTGCCCTTTGCAATGCCATGTTTCACCTTCTTCACCATGGTATCACTGAGCTGGGCCTCACGGACTTGATCTTCCAAGGTAGGAGCAATTTGGAGATTTGCAAGAAAACCCTGCGGAACAACCTGAAGGTTGAGCTTCCTGAAAGCTTCACAAAGCTCAGGCTGGTGTGGCTTGATAAGAAGGCTGTTGCAATATGCCTTTCTGCTCAAAGCATCTGCAATCACATTCGCCTTGCCTGGAGTGTACTCAATGCTGGGGTTGTACTCTTGGATCATCTCGACCCAACGAGTCTGGCGGAGGTTCAGATGCGGCTGTGTGAAGATGTACTTCAAGCTCTTGTGATCAGTGAAGATGTCGACCTTCCTGCCCAACAACAGATGTCTCCACGTAATCAGAGCATGTACCACAGCTGCTAGCTCGAGATCATGTGTGGGATAGTTCTTCTCAGCTGGCTTTAGCTGACGTGAAGTGTATGCCACAATTCTCTTCTCTTGCATAAGCACACCACCAAGGCCTTGAAGAGAAGCGTCACAGAACACTTCATAGGGCTTGGATTCATCTGGAGGAATCAGAACTGGAGCTGAGACAAGCTTCTCTTTGAGTGTTTTGAAAGCCACTTCACACTCGGGAGACCAAAAGTATTTGACATTCTTCTGAAGGAGGTTGGAAAGAGGCTTGGCAATCTTGGAGAAGTTCTCCACAAACCTTCTGCAATAGCTGGCAAGACCCAGAAAACTGCGGAGCTGCTTGACGTTCTGAGGAGCTTCCCAGTTGACAATTGCTTCAACTTTCTCGGGATTAACCGCAATACCGTCAGCTGAGATAATGTGGCCCAGGTAGAGAACCTTATCGAGCCAAAACTCGCACTTTGAGAACTTGGCATAGAATTTGTGCTCTCTGAGTCGATCAAGAACCAGACGCAAGTGCTTTTCGTGATCTTCTTCATTCTTGGAAAACACCAAAATATCATCCAGATACACGAGCACAAACTCGCCAGTATAGGGGTTGAAGATGTAATGCATCATCCTTGAAAAGGTAGGAGGAGCATTGGCGAGACCGAAGGACATGACGGTATACTCATATGAACCGTAGCTCGTTCTGAACGCCGTCTTGGGAATGTCTTCCTCGCGAATGCGAATTTGATGGTAGCCCATTCGGAGGTCAAGCTTAGAGAATACTTTAGCTCCTTTGAGCTGCTCAAAGAGTTCATTGATGTTGGGGAGCGGATACTTGTTCTTAATCGTCTTCTTGTTCAGTGGCCGGTAGTCAACACAGAGACGCTCCGTGCCATCTTTCTTCTTGACAAATAAGACACCACAGCCCCACGGAGATGTACTCGGTCTGATGAGACCCATACGCTCCTGTTCATCCAACTGTTTCTTCAATTCCTTCAATTCATCTGAAGAGAGCTTGTAAGGACGCCGACAAACAGGTTCGGTGCCCGGCTCGAGTTCGATGACAAACTCCACCTGACGGTGTGGAGGCATGCCTGGAAGTTCTTCTGGAAAGACGTCTTGATATTCATTCACCACTGGAATTTGCTCTATGGAATTAATTTCACCCTTATCATTAAGAGAGAAAAGCCGAATAGTATTATCCCTGGAGGCGAAGATAATCACATCTTCATCAGAATGAGTCAATTTGACTTCCTTTTGAGCGCAATCAATGTGAGCATCGTGCTGAGAAAGCCAATCCATTCCGAGAATGAGGTCGATATCAGAATGACCAAGAACCACCGGAGAAGCCAAAAATCGATAATCACCCATGCGAATAGAAATATCCGGAACATGCACCCGAGAGGTCATTTGCAAACCAGGAGAAATAATGCTCAACGGCTTCGGCATCACTTGAGTGACAAATTCATGCTTAGCAACAAAAGGTCTTGAGATGAAGGACAAAGATGCACCCGAATCAAACAATACTTTAGCTGGAAAAGAGTTCACTGAGAGATTACCCAGAATGACATCAGAAGAAGCCTCTGCTTGTGCTGCATTCATCAGATTAACCCTTGCAGACTTTGGATCATGCTTGACAATAGCTGAACTCATAGGTGGAGGAGGTGGAAGACGCTTCGGATTCGGGCATCTGTTGGCATAATGACCCTTCTGGCCACACTTGTTGCACACCACTTCAGAGAGAGGACGGAACTGAGAGCCACTGGACTTGGAGCCTTGAGCCTGAAACTGCTTCTTCGACTGGTTGCTTGGGTTGGGTGGGTGGGAGAAACCACGGCCACTAGAGTTCTTGTTGGAGTTGTTGAAGTTGCTGGAGTTGTTGAATGGAGCTCGAATCATTGGAGGAGGAGGAAGCCAGAATTTCTGTTGTTTCGCAGCCAACTGAGACGATGAGGTAGAGTGAACAGCATCTCGAATTCTCTTCTTAGAAGCCTCCATCTTGAGCTGAGCTGCTTCTTGTTTCAAAGCCATATTATAGAACTTATCGAATTCGTCTGGCTCGAACAGAGTGAGAGCAAGCTGAAGTTCATCTTTGAGACCTCCACGGAACTGATAGATTTTGCTCTTTGCATCAGGTATGTCTTGCTTTGCATAGCGAGCGAGGTTTTGGAACTTGACATTATACTGATAGACTGTCATGGAGCCCTGCTTGAGGTTGCGGAATTGCTCACGCATACCCTCGATAACACTTGTAGGAATGTGATGCGAGCGGAAATCCCTGCAGAAATTCTCCCACGAGATCACTTGACCCGGCCTTGAGTCTTTGTATTGCTGCCACCAATCAGCTGCTTGATCTTTCAGTTGGAAGGCTGCAAACTTCACATAGTCATCTTCCTTCACGTTACTGCACTCAAAATGCTTCTTGATATCGGTCAGCCAATCCTCAGCATCAAGAGGGTCGACACAGTAACTGAAAGCTTTAGGATTGTTGGCCAAGAACTAGTTGAGGGTAGCATGGTGCTGCTGGAAGAAGTTGCCTTGGTTCATTGGAATGCCCTGATTAGCTTGATTAGCTTGCATCATCTGCATCATCTGCATCATCAACTGAGTGTTCTGAGCAGTAGTCTGCATAATTGCTCTCCAAGCCTCAGGCGGAGGAGGAGGAGAAGGAGGACGCTCTGGAACCTCTTCACCCTCTGGGTTGGCATTCGGAACCCTTTTCGGAGCCATCCTGTAAGAGATGACCACGAATCAGCAATTGATTGACAAAAGGAATAAGCTGAATCAATGGAATGAATTGCAACAAGTCTTCACAATAATCATTCGAACAATAAGAACGAATGAAATCATCCGAACAAGAGGAACGAATGAATTTCTCAGTTAATTGATAACATCAGTCTTCACGAGAAGCCACATAGGGATCAAAAGGATAAAATAATAAAAACAACAAGGTACAGACGGGAACAAACACAAGAGAGGAGTTTCGTTCTAACATCTTTGTGCTGAAAGCATATGAACGCGTTACGAAAAGGTTTTGCAATCCCCGGATCAGCATAGCCAAGGACCCTTTAAGATGCAACTCCTGATAGTAACCTCGGTCATATAACCTCTTCACTCAATGTCGAACCCCGAACTCACTAACCTGCATTCATTGGAAGAATGCCTACGATCTACTGGATAAAACCCACCTATAGTTTTCCGAAAGATTCCAGTTATGCAATCAGGTGTTGGGGATACACGGGAAGCACCGCGCAATCAACTCTAACCTACATCCAGGTGTATCCATCCTTCAACACATAACCAGTCTTTCTCGGAAACTGTGTACCTCGGACCTTCGAAAAGCATCCACTATAACAAGCTATGGCAATACTCCCGAACTACCTCCCCAGTACTGGGTGATGTCGGGGTTATCGTGCCACTGGCCGCATAGGGGAGATTTTCGATGTCGGCCGTCTTAAGTATTTAGTACTGTCGCGATATGCTTGTTACAATGATACCCCGAAGCTCAACTCCTCGGTAACAGGAGGCATCAGGAACAATATCCTTGTCACAAGAACATCGAAACAATCCCAGAATACTCGCGGGATTCCTAAAAAAATTTTGTGCAAATTTTGAAGATAGGAGAGACAAGAGTAGACGTCAGGAGTCCTCACCAGAGAGAAAAGGGATGAGAAGCAAAGAAATCCTACTCTCCGATATAATATAGGACTCAAAAAGTTTTCAGTGTGTGCCTAGACTCAACCGTCAACGGTTCGATCAAACAGTGGGGGCTCCTAGGTCGGAGAAGGCTCTGATACCAACTTGTAATGCCCAGGATGGAATTATACCTCCTACGTGTCGAGGCACGACTTAAAGGCATAAGTCCATCCTAGAATGATCTCAAGTTTGGTAATCTTTGCACAACTCATGTAAAAGGGGGAAAGTAAACTGAAAATAGTTGGCTTACAATCGCCACGTCACAGAATAACAGTACAAGTCTCAAACATCATACAATAAGATCACTACAACCCTCTAAGGGCAAAACCAAATGTCAAAGTACCAAACTCAGATAAATAAACAACCACAGGCGGATCGAATCCTAGTAAGAGACTCCACTACTGATCGTCCGGGTAGCGCACGTAGTAACGACTACGCTCCTCGTCGTACTCCCAATCCAGCTCGGTGCCATCACCTGGATAGCTCACAGCTGGACCTGCATCTGGTGTGTGAAGTAACTGTGAGCCACAGAGGACTCAGCAATCCCGTTCCCGGGTAACAGAACTATCAAAGCCTTTAGGTGAGGGAAAGGCTGAAGAAAGAAATGAGGTGAAAGAACAACAAAGAGTCTGCAGCAGCAACTAGCATCTAGCTTACGCAAGTGAGAGCGAGAAGAGAAGGCATCGGCGAGAAGTGATCACGAAGTGATCCTAGCTACAAGCTCACAATCATAACCCCTCCGTGTTCAACTCCCGAATCCCTATTCGGAAATTGACAGTCACGGAACACACGCTGGTAGTGTATTAGTATCATTGTGTCAAGTTTTCTACAACCGGAATTAACAAGCTCCCATCTGCCACATAACCGCGGGCACGGCTTTCGAAAGTTCAAACCCTGCAGGGGTGTTCCAACTTGACCCATTACAAGCCCACGATCCGCGGAGTCGCAACTCCAAAGTGGGAAGACCCGAGTATTCTCGGAATCCCGTGCTCAAGATATACCGAGCTAAGGTAAGGCTAATCCAGCAAATCCTCCCGGCGTGTCGACACCCTGATAGTAGCCGCGCGTATCTAGGTCTCAGGACACGTCCGGATGAGCATTACGTACAGATACCAAAGACCCCAGCGAACCGGGTGGTATCCGCAAGTGGCTCTAGGTTGGACCAACACTCAAGTCGAGCACTGGCCCAGGGGGTTGAATTAATTAAGCCTCGGGTTAATTACTCCCTCGGAAAGGTTTTAGTTGTTTAGGCAAATAGTACCAAGGTTGGGACTTGCTGGAAAAGACTTAGCACTTAGCGGTTTATCGAGGGGGTCCCATACACCCCAACCGTGTTAGGAACGCATAATCAAGGAACATAAAACCGGCTTATACGGATCCTAACGGCATGAGTGGAACAAAACACCAAGCAAAAGGCTTAGCCTTCCACCCTTGCCAATATATATGTGATTTCAGTTAAAGCATTTATATAGTGTGATATAACCCAACCAAACTTCAACATGGAGCAAGCATCTTCACTTCACCTGCAACTAGCAACGCTATAAGAAGGGCTGAGCGAAGCGTACTTAGCCAAGCAACGGTTTGCGTAGGTAGGGTGGTTAAACATGGCAATTGGTTACAAGTAGGAGGCTGACAAGAAGAACATGGGCATCGAGGCAAAACTATAGATCGAGACTACTAGCAATAGACAAAGATAGTAATGTTATCGGGGTTCGGTCATCTTGCCTGAAGAGAAGACGTTCGGATCGAAAGAAGGGTCCTCGTGCTCAAACTCGTTGGAAACCTCGTGCTCAACCTCGTTGGAAAACTCGTGCTCAACTTCGGGCTCTAAACAAGACAAACACACCAAGCACCAATCAACACGATGCAATGCGCACTCGAAAAACATGTATGCATGATGGATGCACTAGTGAAGCACATGGAGCACGGAAAACATCACTCAAGCAAAAACACCTCAAAACAAGATAACAACCTGATATTATTAATCTACACAGAAAATCACCCAAGTTTGATATAAGATTCGCTGAAATCGGAGTTACGGGCTAAAAGTTATGCCCGAAACAAGATTTGAGCGAAAACTGCAAATTACAGCAACATAGCATCTTGGGAGCTCAAAATAAATAATCTACAGCACCCAAAAAGCATGGCAAAGGACTTGAACACAAACTAGATATAATGTACAGCAACTAGGTCCAAAGTGCACCCCAAACGGAGTCACGGATCAAAAGCAATGATCTTGGACATATTGAACTTTGAAATAAAATTCTGGCAGCAGAATTTTATTGAAAGTTTGGAGCAAAAGATAAGCATGCTACAGCACCTCAAATGGACATGTGAGGACATGTATGGAAAGACAACAATATATACTTCATGGAACAATCAAAATCCACCCCAAAACTATCATGCATTTTCCTAGAGCATCACACGAACATGGCATCGGAACGTTACAGATTTCAGACTTAGTGAAATTTCACTAAGTCCCAAAACAGCAACATCATCATAGCAACAAAAAGAGCATGTTTAAGACACCTCGGAACTAAACATGGCAAAGGGTAAGCACCTCATCAAAATACATATGACGGTGATCCCGAAACACACAAGCATGCATCAATGTGGTGAACACACCGATTACAACGAGCTCAACAACATGGCATTTCATAACAAGTGAAAACACAACATATGAACATGGCATCTTGCAACGATGATAACAAGGCAATAATAAATCTACCATGCAACCTATCACACTCAACACGTAGTTCGTGACAAGACGAACACGTGGACATGTCATTTGCTTCGTTTGGACAAACGAGCTAAAAGTTATCACATGTCAAAGGTGGCATGAAAATAACACATAGCAGTAGTTTATATCATCATACACTCTTGCAACAGCAAAACAAACCCCTAGATGATCTCTAACATGCATGACTACAACAGGTAAAACGTAGAGGGCATCTCCACGAACATCTGGACATGCTACACGCGCAAAACGGAGCAACACACAAAAAGTTAGGGCAGGTCAAAGTAGGCATTCTCAGATAACAGATCTGGGGAGTTAGGAAAAAAAAAACAACCTCAAAACAGTACGGCGGCCCAGATCTGGAAGTCCACGGGCCCGGGAGGCACTGTGCGGCGGCGGCCCGCGGAGGGGAACCGAGGCCCGGCGGAGGGGCACTGGGAAGAGGCGGTGGCGGCCTGGGAAGGCCTCGGCCCAGGCGGGAGATCCGGGCCGGGAGGAGGCGGCGAGCGGGGCCCAACCCGGCCTCCTGGCTGGCGCGGGGGCGAAGAGAGGCGAGGCCCGCGAGGCGGAGGCCCGCTGGCGAACTGACGAGGCGGGGCGGGGCGATGGCGGAGCAGGCCCGCGGCGCGGCTCGGTGGCCTAGCGCGGCGACGCGGCGATGCGGCGGCCCAGGTGGGGCGACGCTGACCTGGAGGAGCGGCCCACTCGGGAGCGCTGGGAGCCGGACGGAGAGAAGCTCGCGGCCCGCGGGCTAGTGCGACGAAGTGGTCCACCCGCCCGGCTGGCGCGGTGGAACCTCGCGACGCGGGCCGGGGGGGCGATCTCGCGGTGGCTCGGCCCTTCGCGAGCGAGGAGTCACCTGGAGAGGCGGTCGAGGCGATCTGGCGAAGCGTTGACTTCGCCCGATCCTCGAGGGAAACTGGTCGAGCGGCGGCTCCAGCGCAGAATGCGGCGACGGTCGGCGGATCGGCTCGATCCGATGGATCTGAGAAAAAAAAAAGGAAAAAGAAAGAGGAGAAGGGGAAGAAGAAGGGGGATGCCCAAATAGACCTAGGGGTCTATATATAGCAACTTAGACTAGGGTTTGGGGACTAGGGGAGTTTAGGAGCCCTACGATCGTGATCCAACGGATCCGATCGCGGGGATGATTTAAAAGGACCAGACGGAGATAAAAGAATGCAACAGGGGTATTTCCGGGACACGAAGCGAAGGGCACTTCGGACCCACACGGACAACGGAGGGAAAAGTCAACGGAGTCCAAACGAGACGAGATTTGAGAGGCGGGTTGCACACAACAAAACAACAACACACAACACAACCTCGCGGCACACCGGTAACGAAAAACGCCCGAACAACAAAGTAGGCCTACGGGACGTCACGGACACGTGAGGGAGCTCCGGAACGCGAAACGGACAACGGGAAGAAACGCCACGAACCGGATGCAACCCACAACACAAAAGCAATGCAATGCACATGTCTACATGATATGAATGAATGCCACACACTCACACAACAAAACGACGAAAGCCCGAAAGACAAAGAACCCGAAATGGAAATAGATGAAGCCGGAGATTTATTATAAGCCCAAAAGGGAAAGTATTACATCCGGGGCATTACAGGACTCCACCCCAGACATCGTTTGGCCGACCGTGTGGCACTGTGTGCACCAGTGCACGCGGTGATCACGAGCTTTGGCATGCAATGCGCGCGCTCTGCTAGCGTTGGCCGCGTCCAGTGCGTCTTCTAGCTCCGGCCCCTCTCCCTCTCGTCGTCTTCGCACTCGTGAGTATGTCCAACAGCTTCACCGCGTCGTCTCCGTCCTCCTGGAGCTATCTCTCCCTCTGTAAGCCCCTCCGCCAGCGCTCGTCGCCGCGCGCCCACGGGCGAGCTGTGGCCGACCGAGCCTTAATGGCGTTCGGCCGCATCCCTGTAGAGCGTCTGCATCCCCGTCGTCGTGATCCCGTGCCACCCGTGCTCGCTGAGCCTCGCCAGAGCTTTGGTCGAGCTCAAACGGCGGCAACCGGCTCGCCCCCCGCCTCCATTAATGTTCGCCAGAGCTCTCCCAAACCTTCTCGACCATGCCCGGGTCCTCCCGCTGCTCCGTGAACGCCCCATACTCGTCTCCCCCCTCTCCCCATGGCTCTACTCAGGACAGCGCAATGGCACACGCGTCATCGTGGCCGCGCTCGAGCACTTCGCCCCGCGGCTATATATAGCCATCCCCCGAGCCCTTCGAGCTCATCAGCCTCCTCACCGCGCTCGTCTAGGCCCTCCCCACCACTAGCCCGAGCTTCTGAGCTCTCCTAGACCCCCATGGCCGCCGTGCCCACCGTCGACCTCGGCCTAAATTTGCCTAAAGCCGAGCCCCTCCCTTGAGTCCACCTCCATCAGAGACCTCCCCACTACCCTGCGAGCCGCCCCTCTTCCTTTCCTCTTCGCCGGAGCCACGGTGGCCTCACCCCCAAGTTAGGCCGAAACTGTTCCCGCCGGAGTGTTCACCACCGCTGCTTCAGTCCCTCTCGGAGCCCGTGCCCAGGACAGGAAGGTGCGGCGTCCTCTTCCGCGTCCACCGGTGGCCGGAGCTCAACCGGAGACGGCCCGAGCCGCTGGGGAGCGCCGGGGGCGCGCGCATGGCCGCGGCCTCCCCTGCTTCTGTCGGGAGGAAGGCGGAGGTCCAGCGGGAGGAGAAAGGAGAAGTGCGGGGCCCACATGTCGGTCTCTGGTCGTTGACCAGTCTCCGGGCCCGCCATATTTCAAGTGGAAGCGTAGTCTACATAATACGCTTTCATGTTCTATAAGCGCATTCACCTGCTTCTTCAGTCCAGTTTACATTTCCTCTACTCGGAAGACGTATTTCTCTGAATACGTTTTCTCTCTTTCCAGCCAGGGGCCTATTTGTAGAGTTTATTTTTACAGATCGGTCCCTGAACTTCATCTGGCTATATCTTTTTTACCGTAACTCCGTTTGTGGTGATTCCAAAACCCATCTCTTCGTATTGTCGAACCCGTTCTGTTGGTAACATTTTCACTATGGTTTGACACTGTGAAAATGACCATTTTGCCCTTGCCGTAAACAGCCTCCTCCGAGAGAGTACTGTTTCCGGCGATTCTTTCCGCGGCTTCACCGCACTTCTTCCCGGAGTATCCCATCACCCCAGGCAAGCCACAATAACCACTTGCATGATAGTCATGCAATAGCCATGGTTTCTACTTGAATTTTTAATAAAAGTTTGTTGTTATCTGTCTGCATGTTTGCTACTTTTGTCGTTGTCTCGGTTATGCCCGTAGTTTCATGCTCACTGTCATGCTATGATCTGATACTTCTTGTTATCTAGTACTACTTGTTTGTATCATGTTCACATGTTATGCTTGGTAATAGAAATACATGCTAGCAGTAGTCTTAATGCATGCTTGTTGTAATGTGATATGCATGTTTCATTGCAACTAGCTAGTTACATGCTTACTGGTACTGTTTTTGCTATATCCTTGCATGGTATTTATTGTTGATGCTACTATACTCTTGCATGGTATTTATTTATGATGCTAGTAGTCATGTATGCCATGAGTAGCGTTATACTTGTGATATTCATGCTCGTCAGTATGCCATGTTTATTTGGTTAAATATTTCATTGTGGTTATGCTCGATGATTTTGTGCACCTTCATGCTTATGTTGATATCATGCTCATGCATTGTAGTTGCATCATGTTATTTTATTATGACTCAGCTTTTTGTATTCAAGTTTAACCGGATAATAATGAACTTGAACAACTGTTGGCTGAGTCATGGTGCCACCAAATTGAGCCGACCAGTGCAGCCACACTTGCCTTTATGGGAAGGCTCTAACTAGGTCTATTGGCATGCCTCTCACCATTTCCTCCAACGAGGGAAGGTTATGTACACGCGTTACCCTGATCAGGTAGGCAGACATAACCTTGTGTGCTTGTTGTTGTTTTTGTTTTGAGCTCGGGTCCCCGGTTGGGACCGTTTGGCCACGACGGTGGTCGTGGTGTCTTTGGTAGACACGGGGCTACCCAGGACTAACCCAGTGGGGAGTGAGTTGGAGTGGCCGAGAGAGTGTCATGACAGTAGATCGGTTTTGTCAGAACGCTGTTGGTCCACCCGAACGGGAGAAAGAGGCCATGGGTTCTGTTGTGTGGGTACAGTGCGCTACCTCTGCAGAGTGTGTGTGTCTAACCTATCGATAGCCGCGCCCGCGGATAAGGGCCCAGTTCGTGTCGGTCACACCGTGAGTCAACAGTAATAATAATAATAACTTGATTTATAACAACCCTGGTTCGATGATGAGATAAGTTGGTTGTGATCATCGGGATGATCACTGTGGTATTGAGGATACTGAGTTGTTGGATATTTGTGATGGTTACGAGGTAACCCGAGCAGAGTAAGTTGGTGCATGTTAGTGTCATCATGTTGCATGTAGTATTATCATGTTCATGCTATGCCCATGCTAAGTTGTATCATGTTCAGTTGTGCATTCCATGTTGTTCTGTTAGTATCATGTTCATGAATTAAATTAACAAGCTAATGCCATGCTTTGTTTGTCTTGATTGCTTTTGGTTTATTGTGAGCTTGCAAGTACATTCAATGTACTGACCTAGCGTGTCATGCCAGTTTGCAGGTCGTGCCAGGATTGCTTGCTTGTTTTGGTGTGGTTCATGTGTTCGCGAGCTAGGATAAACGTTCCAGCCAAAGTCCCTGTGGATTGGAGTCCATCATCGCCGTTTGTCGTTCCGCTGCTTCGAGTTGTTCTGCTACTTGCATAGAGCAACCGTGGCAGGCGTAGTGTCGCCGTGCCGATGTAATCCCCTTGTAATATCGGAGACCTTGAATCCATATTCGTGTAATAATAGATGGCTGGTTTGTTCTATGCTAAGTAGTGTCATATTCCAGAAGACATTTCCTCGATCTCTGGGCTGGAATATGGGGCGTTCCGGTTTCTCTGAGCCGGGGTGCCACAGTGAACATATTTTATTCTTTTCTGAAATCTTTTATGTATGATTATAATATCCTTGCAAGTCTCTTCGAATTATTGGTTTGGTTTGGCCTACTAGATCTATAGTTCTTGGAATGGGAGAAGTGCTTGGCTTTGGGTTCAATCTTGCGGTGTCCTTTCCCAGTGACAGTAGGGGCAGCAAGGCACGTATTGTATTGTTGCCATCGAGGATAAAAAGATGGGGTTTATATCATATTGCTTGAGTTTATCCCGCTACATCATGTCATCTTGCTTAAAGCGTTACTCTGTTATTATGAACTTAATATTCTAGATGCATGCTGGACAGCGGTCGATGTGTGGAGTAATAGTAGTAGATGCAGAATCGTTTCGGTCTACTTGTTACTGACGTGATGCCTATATATAATGATCATGCCTAGATATTCTCATAACTATGCGCTTTTCTATCAATTGCTCGACAGTAATTTGTTCACCCACCGTAGAATTCTGCTATCATGAGAGAAGCCACAAGTGAAACCTATGCCCCCTGGGTCTATTCTCATCATATTAATCTTCCATCTACTTACTTTGCTTTCTTTACTTTCTGTTCTTATACCAAAAATACCAAAAATACTATCCTATCTATCAGATCTCACTTTCGTAAGTGACCGTGAAGGGATTGACAACCCCTTATCGCGTTGGCTATAAAGTTCTTATTTGTTTGTGCAGGTGCGAGGGACTCGCGTGTATTCTCCTAATGGATTGATACCTTGGTTCTCAAAAACTGAGGGAAATACTTACGCTATTCTGCTGCATCACCCTTTCCTCTTCGAGGGAATACAAGGCAAGCTCGAGAAGTAGCACTAAAGAACATGAATCATGTCCCCGCCATAAAGAAGAATCTCGTTAGTGGCTTCCTTCTATGTAAAGAAGGGCTTAAGTTAGTATTCGAGTCCAATAAAGTAGTCGTATCTCGATACAATCTGTTTGTTGGAAAATGATATGATGTCGGTGGTTTGTTCCATCTATCCCTGGCGAATTTCTGTAATAAAGCCATGGACCAAATTCATTCTAGCGTGAATGAATCTGAGGTTTGGCATTCACATCTTTGCCACATTAATTTTGGTTGTATAACGCGGCTAGCTAAGATAGATTTAATCTCGAGTTTCACTTTAGCCAAAGTCTCTAAGTGCCATGCATGTGCGCAAGCAAAGAAACCTTGCAAGCCTCACAAGGCTACAAAGGAGAGACACCTGACACCACTAGATATCATACATTTAGATCTCTGTGAGATAAACGGTGTGTTGACTAAAGGTGGAAAGAAATATTTCATGACGTTGATTGATGATTCCACTAGATTTTGCTCTGTGTACTTGGCAAATACTAAAAATGACGCTGTACACTACTTTCAAATCTATAAGGCAGGAGTTGAGAACCAACTTAAAAATAAAATAAAATGAGTTGGTTTGATCATGGTGGAGAGTACTTTTCTAATAAGTTTGATTTATTCTGTGCGGAATATGGTATTATTCATGTGAGGACGGCTCCCTATTCACCCCAATCAATTGGGGTTGCCTAATGGAAAAACAACACTCTAACAGATTTGGTCAACGCCATCATAGATACACCAAGTTTATCCAAGGCATGATGGAGGGAGACTGTATTGACATCATGCCATGTCCTGAATAAAGGTACTGTGAAGGATAATGAGACTACTCCCTATGAGCCACGAGGAAGGAAAAAAAAGCTGCACTCTCTTACTTGCGCATTTGGGGCTGTTTGGCGAAAGTCAACGTGCTGATTACCAAAAAGCATAAGTTGGGACTAAAGACAGTGAACTGCATTTTTCTGGGCTATGCCAAGCATATTGTTGTCTATAGACTTCTAGTGGTGAAATCTGATGTACACGATATGAAGGTCAGTACGATCATGGAGTCTAAAGAGGCTACATTCTAAGGATATTTTCCCCACAAGAGATATACAAAGCACTTCTAGTCTAGAATACCATGAGACTCCTGGACCTGCCATTCCAGTGGAATATTATGAACACAAAAGTGATGAAAGCTCCTCTGAGGATGACGAGGAAACTCCTGTTGGGAGGAAGAGACAGATGACCGCAAAGTCCTTTGGTGATGATTTCCTCGTGTACCTCGTGGATGACACCCCTGTTCCATTTCAGAAGCTTATGCATCACCGGATGCTGACTACTAGAAGGATGCGCTCTGTAGCGAGATGGATTCCATCTTGGCTAATGGGACATGGGAGATCACTAATCATCCTTATGGTTGGCAATCATTGGGATGTAAGTGGGTGTTCAAAAGGAAGCTTCGACCTGATGGTACCATTGAGAAGTACAAGGCTAGGCTTGTTGCCAAGGGTTATCCCCAGAAAGAAGAATATGTCTTCGATACTTACTCACCTGTGGCTAGGTTGACAACCATTTGAGTATTACTCTCGTTGGCTGCCTCGCATGGTCTTCTCGTCCATCAGATTGATGTTAGGATGGCTTTGCTTAATGGAGAGTTAGACGAGGAAATTTACATGCAACAACCACAAGGTGTGCAAGCTATTGAAATCTTTGTATGGCATGAAACTAGCGCCGAAGCACTGGCATAAGAAGTTTGATAAAACTTTCACATCTGTTGGCTTCGTTGTTAATGAAGCTGACAAATGTGTATACTATTGCCATGGTTGGGGGTGAAAGAGTTATATTGTGTCTGTTTGTCGATGACATACCAATATTTGCGATCAAACTCAAAGTAATTGAGGATGTAAGGCTTTTCTATCTCATAACTTTGAGATGAAAGACCTAGGGGTGGCTGATGTTATCTTGAACATCAAGATACTGAGAGATAATTATGGTGGAATTACACTTCTGCAATCCCACTATGTTGATAAGATTTTGAGTCATTTTTTATATTCGTACCGCAAACCTTCTGCAAGACCATATGATCCTAGCGTGCATATTCGAAAGTTCGAAGACATGGCAATAGATCAATTGAGATACTCTCAAGTGATTGGTTCACTCATGTACCTAGCTTGTGCTACTCTACCTGACATCTCATTTATTGTGTGCAAACTGAGCCGGTTTGTCTCCAATCAGTGTGACGTGCATTGGCACATTGTTGAGCGAGTGATGCGTTATTTGCAAGGTACTGTGAACTACAGAATTCACTATACTGGGTACCCGATAGTACTTGAGGGGTATAGTGTTTCGAATTGGATATCTGATGCTGGTGAGATGAAAGCCGCAAGTGGATGTGTGTTCACACTTGGTGGTGGTGTTTCCTGGAATTCTTGCAAGCAAACTATCTTAACGAGATCGACTATGGAGGTAGAACTGACAACATTAGACATGTCATGCGTCGAAGCAGCATGGCCTCAAAAGCTTTTGTGTATTTTCCCGTGGTTGATAATCCAGTCCCGTCTATCCTTATGAACTGTGACAATCAGACATTGATTGCCAAGGCAACATGACAACATGCAATCCACAAAACATATAAGATGAAGATTGAAATATGTTAGGCATTCAAGAAACTCCAAAGTAATAACGTTGGATAATATCCAAATGGCTAAGAATATGGTAGACCGCTTTACAAAAGGGCTATCACGAGTTGTGATAGAAAATGCATCGAGAGTGATGGGCACGAGACCCATGTAAGTTTCCATGGGGGTAACCCGACCTATGTGATTGGAGATCCCATGAATTAGGAACTGGCAAAATAATCCAATGATCAACTGAGGAGAGTATCCTTACTAACCCACCCCGTTGGAGATGCAATACTCTCGTAATCTGTATGGCAGGATGACTTTTGTCTTAATGTGTTCCAAAGCTTGTGTAAGCAAGATGCTATCTTACGGAGCATTCTTTGGAGGAAAATACCTATGTAAACCCAACTGCTAGTCAAAGTCTATGAGATAAGGTAATCTCTAGAAAGCTCATGATCAGGTTAGGAGTGTGACTAATAAGCTCCACCTGTCGGGCCAGCCTTCAACAGCCTAGTATCAGCTGCCAACTGACGAAACTTCTGCATGCTAAACTGACAATTCAAGGCATAGTCCATTGCTCAGGTGTGAAGAAGTCTAACCAAGTTGCTCTAGGTGAAAGTTCAACTTAACAGTATCAACTGAAAATTTTGGTATATCAAAACATTCTTTGGAACAAATGATAAACTAATATGACTCAAGATCTGGCGGGAGATTGTTGAATCATTGATGGGCTTTGGACCCATATGAACAATGATTTCTGGTTAATCTTGAGGCCCATGTAGGTGTACGACGGTGATACGTCCAAAACGTATCTATAATTTCTGCTTGCTCCATGCCACTTTTGGGTGATATTGCTATGATATTCAAACACTTCCATACACTTTTGATCATATTTGGACTAACTTACTAATCTAGTGCACCCCAGTGCCAGTTTCTGTTTTCGGCTGTTTTTGTATTTCAGGTTTTCACGTTACGAGAACTGCCAGAAAAAATCCAGAAAAATTATATAAAAAATCAGCGTTCCGGAAACTACCGTGCGTCCGAAGGACAGCCGGGGGGGGGGGCACCAGGGCTCCAGGCGCCCTGGCGGCGCGCCCCCCCTGGGCCGCGCCGGGGGGGCGCCTGGGCCCCCCGAAGCTTCCCCGATGCCCCCTTTGGCATATATTTAAAGCGTCCTCCGAAACCCTCAGAAGAGGAACTCTTTTCGCGATCCCATCTCTGTTCCGCCTCCGCCGCCGCTTCCAAGATCGGGAGCACCAGGAGAACTCTTCCCGGCACCCTGCCGGAGGGGAGGATCACCACCGGGAGCTTCTCCACCACCATGGACGCCTCCTGGATGAGTCGTGAGTAGTCTCCCTTGGACCATGAGTCCATGACCAGTAGCTATGTGATGTTCTCCTCCCGTTCTTGTGCTTCACTAATTAGTCCTCGTGAGCTGCCCTACATGATCGAGGAACATATGTAATCCTTATGCTGTTGCTATGTTGAGTTTGCTGGGATCCGATGGATTATGAGATTATGTTCAGATTGATCTTGAGTAATATATTTGATCTACCTCTTTTATATTTATGTTCATAAGTAATTCTTGCATGTTCTCCGTTGTTATTTATTGCTTTGGCCAAGTAATACGTAGTGACTCCAAGAGGGAACGTTATGCTCGATTGTGGGTTCATGCCCCTCGATGACTAGCTTGAGTGATAGAAACATGAGTCTAGGGGATGTGCTGTTGCCACAAGGGGGAAAACAACGGTGCTTGTGCCCGCGGGTGCAAGGATTGCTTACTTTACGCAAAGTTCTTTTAATGCAGTTGTCTGTTGCATTGAGTTTAAACTATGGGTGGGACTCGCAACTTAATACCAGCGAGATGTTCTGGATAGATATCTCAAGGTGGATGATTAGTAGTAGATATTGATGGATTTCGGTCTACTTACTTTGGCGTACCGCCCATGCTTTGAACCTCAACCTTTCTTGCAATGTAGTCAGCATTGGTTTGCGTTCGTGGTCCTGTCAATTGCCCAACTGTAATTCGTTTACCTCACATAGCTGTTTTATCGTCTTTTGGGAGAGAGACATCACTAGTGAACATCATGAGACTCCGGTCCATATTACCATCATTGATCACATCCGCTATTTACTTTTCGCTATTATTTACTATTGCAAAACATTATCTATCACTACTATCATTTGCTTTTAATCCTTTGTGAACTACAAGGCCGGAGGGATTGACAACCTCTCTGTACTCGTTGGGAGCAAAGTTATTTGTATCTGTGTGCAGGTCCACGTTGATTGCTAATCTGCGCCGTTAGCAGTTGACACTTACTTGTTGAACCTAGGAGTCTCTGGGGATTCGATCCTTGGCATCTTTGCTAAGGGAAAACACTTCCACAACACTGCATCTTACACCTTCCACTTGGGGTAACCAACGAGGGGTTCGAGGCTCATCAAGGAGTATTTTCTGGCGCCGTTGCCGGGGACTCCACTCTTCAGGATAGGGGAGTTGCATGCTATCTTTTACCTTTGCTTTTTAGTCTTGTTAGTTTACCTTTCAGTTTTTGCTTTAGTATCTTTTATCAAAAATCACAAAAAATTATTTGCCTTTTTTATTAGTAGTCCTTTCTGTTTAGCCAAACATGTTAGGATTTGGTGCTTTGAGGGAATCAGAAGTTCTAGATTTCCATCAAAGGGATGGAGAAAATATGAAGAAGGCATGGGACAGAATTTCTGATGCACATAGAAGAATTATGCCTTGGATACCTATAAAAATTGTGCTTAGGAATTTTTACCAGGGTCTTTTTAAATGGTGTAAACACTCCCTTGACATTATAGCCAAGGGAGATTTCCTAGAGTGTGATGAAGCTAGAGCTCTTGAAATTATACATGGTCTATCTAGTTATTTTGTTTATGATCATAATTTTGATACTGTCATAGATAGACTTGCTACTATTGAAAAGAGAATGGATGCTCTAGACTTAATGAAGGTAGAGAAACCCAAACCCAATAAGAGAGATATTTTGGAAATAGATAATGACTGGGAGCCTCTTGTTAGGATTAGCATCTCTAATCAAGACTTCCTTGCTTATTGTGATATTGGATCTATGGTTTCTACTATGCCAAAAATTGTTCATGATTCTTTAAAATTTAACATGGATAGATTACCATCTTATCATGAACACACTAATGGAGATATTTCTGAAATCCAGGGAAGAATAAAAGATGTGCCAGTTAAATTCCTTAAAGGGATTGCAATGGTTGATTTCTTCATCATGGAGCCAAACCAAGGAAATATAGTGCTAGGAAGGGACTTCCTCCGAGCGGTAAAAGGCTTCATCGATATAGGTAAGGGACAAATTCGCTTACGCGGGAAGGCAAAAGGTGTGTACCCCTTTCCTAGAAGGAACAAGAGTGAACTTGTTGAGGAACCATATGAATCAATTTATAACTCCGATTATTATGATGGTCATTGATTTCTCTATGCATTATGCCTAGCTTAAAGGCATAAAAGAAAGCACTTTTGGGAGGCAGCCCACATGAATAAATTTTTTGCTTTTGTTGTGTCTTGATGTTGTTTACTGCTGTAGAATCATCATTGTATCTTTGCTTTTCATATTTGTGCCAAGTATAGCCTCTGATTGCTAGAAAGTTCAAAAGTTGTGAGGTGCTGTCCAGGAAACAGATTCTGTCCTTGGATAGAAAAATTCATATAAAATCACCAGATCATCTTTTTGGTCTGAATTGTTTCGACAGCGTTCTCTATATAATTGTCTTTCGTGCATCTGTTCTGAGTTTTTTGATTTGAGTTGCAGAAGTATCCCGAACAGATCAATTACTACCTGCTGTTCTGTTTTTCACAGATTCTGTCCTGTTTTGCCTTTCCTTCACTTTGCAAATCAAGAACTTGCTTTTTCTTTGCAAAAACCTTTTGGCAATCTTGAGAAACAGTAGAACTTCAAGAATATCTTTATTTCCAGCAAGGTATAATTATTTTATTAAGGGTACTAACCTCGCTAATCAGATTATGATGAGTTATGTATGAAGGGAGTTTTCAAGTGTGCGAGGGAAGATGATAAAAAAGATTCAGGTGTGTCAAGCGCTCAAGCTTGGGGATGCCCCCGTGCACCCCCAAGAAATATTCAAGGAGACTCAAGCGTCTAAGCTTGGGGATGCCCCCGTGCATCCCCTTCTCCATCAACATTATCAGTTCGTCTTTCGTTCCACTATATTTTTATCACTTCATGTGTTATGTGCTATGCTTGGAGCGTCTTGCTTTTAGTTTTCTTTTTAGTTTTTCATAACGAGTCGGAACTCAGCTTTCTTTATGTGGGAGAGAAACACGCTCCACTTCTACCTAGAACATAACATAGAATTTTCATGTCTATCTTTGCTGTGTGTGTTCTTTGTCTTTTAATAGCTACTATCATGCTCTGCTCTTAGTATTCATGCTTATCTTTTCAAAGAGCTTTTGTTTAGTTGGTTGCTTGAACTCTCTTTAATTATCATGCTCACCTTATTAAGAGAGTTTGCTTCCGTTGCATTGGTTAACGTGTCAATGATAAAGATGCTACTTGCATGATGGCGCTTAGTAGTTCAGGTTTTCCTATGGTTAATCTCAAACAGCTGGGGGGTTCCCAATGTGTTATTGGAGTACCAACTTGATTTGTTTGCCTATGATGTGGTATGGTTTAGTAATATCTTCCTTCGAGAATTTATTTTCATTGACTTGGCGTATGCTCACGCATATTTAAGACTGTAAAGAAAGTCTGTCAAGCCTTGATGATCTTTTATTTCTGAGTAGCGATATAACTACCATGCCTGATTCAATATTGCTTTGTCGCTCTGCATGATTATGATCGTCATTGCTCTCTTAGTTGGTCGCTCCCAGTCTTTTGCTAACCTCCACCTGTACTAAGCAAACTAACTTTGCAATACATAGCTAATGGGAAAGTAGCTTAAAAACTATTGTGGTAAAGAATATGTTGCTTATGTATCTTATTTCTTATAAGTTGCTTGCTGAGCGGTAACCATGTTTCTGGGGACGCCATCAACTGTCACACTTTTGTTGAATATCATGTGAGTTGCTATGCATGTTCGTCTTGTCTGAAGTAAGGGTGATTTGCCGTGGGTTGAATGAGTATGCATATTGTTAGAGAAGAACATTGGGCCGCCAACCAAAGCCATGCATCATGGTGGAAGTTTTAGCTTGGACATTAATCCTCAATCTCTTATGAGAACATGCTTATGCATTAAAGAGGAGTCCATCATCTATTTTCTATGTTGTCTCGGTATGGATGTCCTCAAGTTGAGATCTATCAAAAACGAGAAATCAAATGCGATTTATCTCCTTGGACCTTTGTATAGGTGGCATAGAGGTACCCCTTTGTGACATTTGGTTGAAACATATGTAATGCAATGATAACCCATGGAGATCCGAGCTAATTAGGACAAGGTGCGAGCACTATTGGTATTCGATGCATGAGGCTTGCAACTTATAGGATGTCTTATGCATGACACATATGAAGTACTACTACCGTTGACAAAATTGCTTCTATGTTTTCAAAATAAAAAGCTCTAGCACTTAACCATTCTTTTACTTTTATGTTGAGTCTCCACCTACTTTCTTCAAGCACCAACTACTGAGAGCATGATTGTCATTCTGAGTGTAATGTGCATTGTCCCAAAGTAGCATTGTCTTTTGCATGATTGTGATATCGTTTATTTTGAAATCATTGTATCTAGTCATCACTTAATCCTTGAAGGTGCCCCTGCATTTATGTTTTGCTTCACTAAAGGGGGCAAGCTAGATATCACTTTATCATGTTTGCACATCATGTTCATTGCAAATCTATTTGATGTTTCAGTTTCATGTTGTAAAACTTTCAGTCATTTGTGATTTTCTCATGAGGCAACCTAATTACTATAGAATCATTGTCTCAGTAAGCTTTTGTCATATGACTATAAACAGTCCTATATGGTTAATAGCATGTCACCACAGAAATTATTCTTGTTATCATTTACCTACTCGAGGACGAGCAGGAATTAAGCTTGGGGATGTTGATACGTCCAAAACGTATCTATAATTTCTGCTTGCTCCATGCCACTTTTGGGTGATATTGCTATGATATTCATACACTTCCATACACTTTTGATCATATTTGGACTAACTTACTAATCCAGTGCACCCCAGTGCCAGTTTCTGTTTTCGGCTGTTTTTGTATTTCAGGTTTTCACGTTACGAGAACTGCCAGAAAAAATTAAGAAAAATTATATAAAAAATCAGCGTTCCGGAAACTACCGTGCGTCAGAAGGACAGCCGGGGGGGGGCACCAGGGCTCCAGGCGCCCTGGCGGCGCGCCCCCCCTGGGCTGCGTCGGGGGGCGCCTGGGCCCCTCGAAGCTTCCCCGATGCCCCCCTTTGGCATATATTTAAAGCGTCCTCTGAAACCCTCAGAAGAGGAACTCTTTTCGTGATCCCATCTCTGTTCCGCCGCCGCCGCCGCTTCCATGATCGGGAGCACCAGGAGAACTCTTCCCTGCACCCTGCCGGAGGGGAGGATCACCACCGGGAGCTTCTCCACCACCATGGACGCCTCCCGGATGAGTCGTGAGTAGTCTCCCTTGGACCACGAGTCCATGACCAGTAGCTATGTGATGTTCTCCTCCCGTTCTTGTGCTTCACCAATTAGTCCTCGTGAGCTGCCCTACATGATCGAGGCACATATGTAATCCTTATGCTGTTGCTATGTTGAGTTTGCTGGGATCCGATGGATTATGAGATTATGTTCAGATTGATCTTGAGTAATATATTTGATCTACCTCTTTTATATTTATGTTCATAAGTAATTCTTGCATGTTCTCCGTTGTTATTTATTGCTTTGGCCAAGTAATACGTAGTGACTCCAAGAGGGAACGTTATGCTCGATTGTGGGTTCATGCCCCTCGATGACTAGCTTGAGTGACAGAAACATGAGTCTAGGGGATGTGCTATTGCCACAAGGGGGAAAACAACGGTGCTTGTGCCCGCGGGTGTAAGGATTGTTTACTTTACGCAAAGTTCTTTTAATGCAGTTGTCTGTTGCATTGAGTTTACACTATGGGTGGGACTCGCAACTTAATACCAGCGAGATGTTCTGGATAGATATCTCAAGGTGGATGATTAGTAGTAGATATTGATGGATTTCGGTCTACTTACTTTGGCGTACCGCCCATGCTTTGAACCTCAACCTTTCTTGCAATGGAGTCAGCATTGGTTTGCGTTCGTGGTCCTGTCAATTGCCCAGCTGTAATTCGTTTACCTCACATAGCTGTTTTATCGTCTTTTGGGAGAGATCACTAGTGAACATCATGAGACTCCGGTCCATATTACCATCATTGATCACATCCACTATTTACTTTTCGCTATTATTTACTATTGCAAAACATTATCTATCACTACTATCATTTGCTTTTAATCCTTTGTGAACTACAAGGCCGGAGGGATTGACAACCTCTCTGTACTCGTTGGGAGCAAAGTTATTTGTATATGTGTGCAGGTCCACGTTGATTGCTAATCTGCGCCGTTAGCAGTTGACACCTACTTGTTGAACCTAGGAGTCTCTGGGGATTCGATCCTTGGCATCTTTGCTAAGGGAAAACACTTCCACAACACTGCATCTTACACCTTCCACTTGGGGTAACCAACGAGGGGTTCGAGGCCCATCAGACGGGTGGTGGGATGCTTAGTACCACCTTGCTAGTTGAGGAGAGTTAAGACCCCTTTATAAGGGTTGCTCTACCACTTGTCATTGGGGGCATGGGAAGAGAAGTGGTACACGCGCACTCCTCATTATTCGCCGCGCTGTTCGCCTCACATCATCATGACGCGCGCGTGTCACATATTCCAGGAAATAAGCCGAGCCAAGCTCACACCTATGCGCTTTATTTTTACCGGTCAGGAATGGTTAATTAATCCAAAATTAATTAATGAGTCCCTAATAGATGCGTCACTATCCGAGACGTTGGACTGTGGGCTGTTTGCATTACTCGGATTCGTCAACTCCCTTCCTGGGGGTGTGACCCTCGCTGGGAATGATGACTCCCTTCCCAGGCTGCGTTGACTCGGTCGTGGGCCTAAGCCCAGGCTCATGATTCCTTGTGAGCAACATTGATATCGTGTTTTCTTTGGAGGTGTCACTCTTCTTGTCTTTGATATCGCGTCAATTTCTGGAAAGCCTATCGGGGTTCCCCCGATGCCACCTGTATATGTTTCCCCAAGGAAAGAGGTGAAACGACCAAAGAAAGATGTTGGTAATAAAGGAGCCCTGTTTAAGGAGCTGTCTGATGCAGGGACACCGAATATGGTGACAGATGGAGTGGAAGAAGGCAAGGACCAAGATGCAGGATCGGCGTGCTCCTTCAAGGAGTGCCGCCGGGCACAATGAGTTCATTCTGTTGGAACTGTCGCGGTGCGGGTAAAGCCGCGACAGTTCGTGAGCTTCGCGACTTTGCGAAGAAATTTACCCCTACTATGCTGTGTATTGTTGAAACACAATTAAAAGGTGCACGTGTAGAAGCTTTAGCTAATACTCTGGGCTATGACAATGCCTATGCGATAGATAGCCAAGGTAGAAGTGGAGGAATATAATTTTTTTGGAATAATACAACAAATATTGAGATCTTGGGTGAGTTTGTTTATCATATTGATGCAAAGGTTGTAGAGGATGGGAAAGACCCATGGAGGTTGACATGCGTGTATGGCGAGGCGCAGACACAACTTAGACACCAAACATGGGATCTTCTAAAGGGGTTGGCGACTTTTAGCAATCTCCCTTGGCTATGTATGTGGGATTTTAACGAAGTGTTACGTCCAGATGAACATGAGGGAGTTGCTAATCGAAGCAATGCACAAATACAAGGTTTTCGGGATGCGTTTGATATTTGCATGTTGATGGACTTGGGCTATCAGGGCAGATTTTGGACTTTTGAGAAGAAGGTGACCGGGGGATCTTACACCCGCGTGAGGCTAGACAGAGTGATGGCCACAGCAGATTGGGCGGCGCTATACCCTATGGCCAATGTGACCAATTTAACATTGGCCTCCTTGGATCATGGACCCATATTTGTGCAGTTTGAAGAGGCTTTACCACGTCCTAAACCGAGCTTCCATTACGAAGTGATGTGTGAGTCACACGAATCCTGGCGTGACACCATCAGCTCAGGATGGAGCGAACATCAAGGCGGTCAAGGAGTTGAGGGAATTCGCAGAAAACTAGAGCTACTATCAAAGAACCTCTCGACATGGAATGATGAAACCTTTGGGAGTGTTAGAAAGGAGATCAAGAAGGCAAAAGCGGAGCTAGAAAGGCTCTGGAGTGTTCCGTCCAGGACTTCTCCAAATCACCTTGAGAAAAAGCTGAATGAACGACTGGTCGAGCTTTATCATAGGGAGGAGATTATGTGGAGACAAAGATCTCGAATACAGTGGCTGGCTGCGGGTGATCGCAACACAATTTTTGTTCACATGAGAGCAAACATGCGGAGAAGGAAGGACATGATCCGAGCTCTATATAATGCGCTGGGTATACGTGTAGACGGCAAGGCTGAGATGAAACAACTCGTGACAGATTTCTATAAAACTTTGTACACGACGGAAGGTGTGCAAGGGGTAGATGACGTGTTACAGCATGTGCCTCGAAAAGTAACACCAGAGATGAATGCTTCCCTTTGCGCTCCTTATACAAATGAGGAGGTGAAGCAGGCCCTATTTCAGATGTTTCCCACGAAGGCACTAGGTCCAGATGGTTTCCCTGCACACTTCTATCAGCGCCACTGGGACATATGTGGGGATGAAATAACTAATGTGGTGTTTCGAATTGTCCATGGTGAGGAGACTGCTGCAAGTATTAATGATACGGTACTCGTGTTGATTCCTAAGGTACAAAACCCCACTCTTCATACACAGTTTAGGCCTACCAGCCTTTGTAATGTGATTTATAAAATTGCTTCTAAAGTGGTGGCGAATAGATTAAAGCTGATATTGCCAGATATTATCTCGAAGGAGCAACCAACCTTTGTCCCCGGGAGGTTAATCACAGATAATATCATATGTGCATATGAATGTTTGCACTTCATGAAGAGAAACAGATCCAAGACAAACAGCTTTTGTGCACTCAAGCTGGATATGATGAAGGCATATGACAGACTAGAGTGGCCTTATCTAAAGGCAATTATGGTTAAGCTTGGCTTTGCACCAGATTGGATCCATACAGTTATGAGCATGATCACTTCTGTTTCGTTCTCAGTCTTGTTTAATGGAGAAAGATTGGAGAGCTTCTCACCTTCCAGAGGTATCAGGCAGGGAGATCCTATTTCCCCTTACTTATTCTTGATTGCAGCGGAGGGCCTTTCGTGCCTTTTAAAACACAGTTCTCAGTCATTAGTGCTCGGTGGCATAAAGGTGGCGCCCACGGCTCCGGCAGTGAACCACCTTTTGTTTGCAGATGATAGCCTGCTGCTTTTTAAGTCTAGTGTCCAGGGGGCAAATGAGGTCTCAAACCTACTTGATGCATATTGCTTGGCTTCAGGCCAAAGGGTAAACTATGATAAATCATCCATCTTCTTCAGTAAGGGATGCCCGGAGACCCTTAGAGTGGAGATAAAGAATATACTCAATGTGCAGAATGAATCTCTGAGTGAAAAGTACTTGGGTCTGCCGACCGATGTAGGATAGTCCAAAAATGGCACCTTCAAATATTTACGAGACAGAGTTTGGGAAAGGATAAAGGGATGGATGGAGAAACTTTTATCAGTGGCAGGAAAGGAGGTTCTAATAAAATCTGTGGCTCAAGCTTTACCAGTTTTTTCGATGTCATGTTTCAGATTACCTCGAGGCCTTTGTGAAAGTATTACGTCACTCATTTGTCAGTTTTGGTGGGGGAGCAAGAGAGGCAAGAGAAAACCATGTTGGGTAGCTTGGGATTTGATGAACCGACCGAAAAGTTTGGGAGGACTTGGTTTTCGGGATATAGAGATCTTCAACTTGGCACTGTTGTCTCGACAAGTTTGGAGATTAGTGAATGATCCCTCCTCTCTAAGTGCACAGATTCTTAAAGCATCATATTTCCCTCAATGTTCGGTTCTAGAAGCTCAACTAGGCCCACATCCTTCTCAGGTGTGGCGATCTATCCTTGCTGGGAGAGATATTATCACCCAAGGAGCGATTCGGCGAATTGGGGATGGAACGACCACGAACATATGGCAACACAGTTGGATCCCACGGAATGGAATGATGAAGCCGATTGCCTCTTTAGTTGTTGATCCACCGCAACTGGTTTCAGAGCTGATCGACCATACTAGAGCTGAGTGGCGAGAGGACCTGCTCAGACAGGTTTTCATACCTATTGACGCGGAGGCTATCTTGCAAATCCCGCTATGTACGCGACAAGCGGAAGATTTTTGGGCATGGAATGATGATCCAAGGGGACACTTCTCTGTACGGTCAGCTTATAAGATGATTGTCAAAATCAAGCTGGGGCGCGAGGCATGGCTGGAGGAAAGGGAGGATCCTTCCAACTCTGAGCATGAGATGAGGGGATGGAACTCGCTATGGAAGATGTCAGTGCCACCAAAGCTGTGTTTTTTCACTTGGCGATTGGCGCAACACTCGCTCCCTACGGGAGATGTCCTTAGCCATCGTCACATGGCCACTACGAGTGCTTGCTCACTCTGTGGAGGGAAGGACAGCTGGCGACATTCCTTGCTGGATTGTAGTGTGTCTAGATGCGTGTGGGCACTTTCAGAGGTTGAGCTGGCCGAGCACATGTTGGCAACATCGGAACCTGACGCAAGGTTATGGCTCTTTGCTATGAATGAGTCTCTTCCACCGGAGCAATTTAAGTTGATGATCGTTACTTTGCGGGCGATTTGGAGTGCACGGCGGAAAGCTATACATGAAGATATTTACCAGACTCCGTTTGCCCCTGACAACTTCATCAAATCTTAATTGTCAGACATAGAGTTCTTGAAGAAGAAGGAGAACGTAAAGGGGATGGCAGTACCACGACCACGTATGTGGATTCCGCCACCCACAGATCAATACAAGCTTAATGTGGACGCTGCCGTGTCACGCTCGGGCACGTTTGGCGCAGTTGGTGTGGTTTGCAGGGATGAGAGGGGTTTGTTCATGGGAGCTTCGGCCCTCGTTTTTAGGGGACTCCGCAACCCCCAGGTGCTGGAAGCACTAGCTGTGCGGGAGGCACTAGCACTCTCAGAAGATCTCTACATCAACCAAATACTGGTGGCCTCGAATTGTAAGGTGGTGGTAGATGCAATCATGCAAGGAAGCTCAGCAGACTTTGGAGCAATTGTCCAAGAGATCAAGGCTAGAGCAACTACCTTTATTTCATGTTCATTTAATCATGAGTATAGGACCTCCAACACGGAGGCCCATAATCTCGCAAAGCATGCTTTATCTTTAGGGTTTGGCCGACACACCTGGCTAGGCCAACCCGGCGATCTTCTTTTTGTACCTATGAACATTCTGATTCAGTAATAAAGCTTTGTGAGATTCTCAAAAAAAAAAACTCTTCTTGTCTTTGCTCCCGAAAAACTTTTACATCACGATGCCGGCCCGAGGACGAGGCGTGTTTCCAATATGTCAGCATATAGCAACCACGTTCGACACACACAGCTGGTGAAATCCTTCATCTTTTATATCTATACTACTATATAGTGTATGCGTAGTGGAACATATGGACCGTTGGATCAATACGATCAGACGGCTCTAATTCATTGATTTGAAGTTGGCAAAACGTGGCATCATATATGCCATTGGATCAGCCAATCCTACGGTCCATATTGGAGGGATTCGTGTTGGGGACACTACCGCTGGCCGCCATTTGATATGACCCTTGCTCCAGAACTTTCAGCCAGCTAAGACGTGGTGAACTGGTCACAATAGAGAAGGTAGAACATGCTAGAAACATCTCATGAGAACGTATAGAAACCTACCATGGCAGCATCCCGTTGAACCATCTACAGAAAGATTTTTTAAGTACTCCCTCCGTCCGGAAATACTTGTCATCAAAATGAATAAAAGAGGATGTATCTAGATGTATTTTAGTTTTAGATACATCCCTTTTTGTCCATTTTGGTGACAAGTATTTTCGGACGGAGGGAGTAGTTAACAGGATGCTGTTAAGGGGGAGAAATATTCAAACAACCTGTTGAGAATTGATTTTCTCCTTTTTTTTTTTGTTGGGGTCCAGGACACAATCATGAAATAGAAATTATGAGAAATTCTGACTTGAGGGTGAGAAAAGGAGGGAAAATGAAAAAGTGAATAGTTGTTACATAAAGATTATTTTTTCTATATTTCAATTTTGAATTAAGAAATAAATATATGATGATATGTCAATAACATTTCTTTTTGAAAAAAAGATTAAGGTTGTGTCCAGAACCTTCTACATAAGGAAAGACATTGTTGTCTATTGTGTTCTGATGCAAAGAACAAGGAATTTTTCATGAGTTTGTAATAAAAAATATGATCTCCTGCTGAAAATTCCAACATAAAATTTATCATAACATATGTGCTTTGGTTGTACTCCCTCCGTAAACTAATATAAGAGCATTTAGATCATGTTTTCATTTTGATTATACATAACAGTCTCACGTGCTTTGCACGTACAAATGACTAGTATATTTATAGTGCCATAATCTTTTCTAAAACCGCAGCAATGAACAGATACACAACACTTCCTACCGGGAGTGGTAACGCATACGGTAGCATAACAGAACACCACCATCTGTCGATCCATGCATGTGCGTGACAGAAATAATTGCGGAAGGAAGTGTAAAAAATATTGAGGAAGGAAACATTAAAGAGTTGGCTATTGCCAACATACGACCGCGTTCACCGCGCGATGGTAAGAAATCTCTCATGTTGCATGCATGGCCGGCCAGCATACCCCAGCGCCGCCGGTGCCAGTCATCGGGCGGCAATCAGGGAGTCTAGGGCTCGCACATGTCCTTGCAGATGGCCATGCAAGCGGAGAAGAAATGGTCCACGCAGGCCTTGTCCACCACGGCGAGCCCTGCAGGCGTAAGGCCGCAGAGCTTGCCGCACGCCAACGGCGCACCGTCGTGGCACACAGAAAAGCAGTCTGCGCGGCATGGCGTCGCCGCGCTAGGGCAAGCTAGCCCGTCGACGTAGGCCATCGCCGGCTGCCCCACGCCAGACAGGAGGATGACCAGCACGGCGCAGATGGCCGCCGTCTTGAGTGCGGATCCCGCCATTGATCGTAGGTGCCAAGGAGTGGTTTAGCTAGCTAGCTACTAGCTGGCAAGATGATGCAATGTACCTCGATCGGGATGTGACAATGTGTAGGTGTAGGTGGTGCTCTGACGAGACCTAGGCATGATCTCTTTATAGGCAACAAGCGCAGGAGGAACTGGAAGCAGCTAGGGAGACGCTGTTTGCATCGGCCATTGTTACTTAATCATGGAGCATGTATGCATCACGCGCCTCTACGTCCGTGTTGACTTGGTCACTTCAAATAGGTTCTGCACTGATTCAGGGAGATGGTTTCTGTGTCTCCAGGAAACAACTAATTCTTTTTTGCAACTGATTCAGAAATATGTAAATTCAGGTGTGCAAGTTTCTGCCAGCCAACTGAGAAAGTACTAGCAATAACGGTTTCTGTGCCAAGCTAATCATTCAAGTTTCTGGCCTTACTCGAATACATGGTATTTTATCATAAAAGTCTGTTGCAACAAACGTAAGGTGGCCAGATCTCGATATTTTTTCATTTTGTAATTGAGCACACTTGTGCACTATCTATCTTTCCTCTGTACACTAATCGCGCACCAGGTATATGCTGTCCGTTAACTTTGTTGAACTATGTGTATGTACAGGGTGTAGGACTTTTTTTGGGCAACTACAGGGTGTAGGCCTGCAGTATCTGTACATGCGACTCGATAATCAGTTTTTTTTAGAAAACTCGCCATCTTTATTGATTTGCAACAATTCGATAATCAAATTGTTCATCGCAAAAAAAAAGGAAAAAGGAAAAAGATTGTTGTAGACTACATATCAAGTTGCCAACCACTAGTGAACCCACTTGCTGTTGAATGCTTAGAAGGATAGTGTTATCCCCAGCACATCAGGATTTCAAGTCCTAGACTTGCCACCGGCGCTCACATTTTTGTAGATTTATTGCAGGCCTTCCGATGATGACCGTTTAGTGGGTAGGGTGTGCGTGTATGTATTCATAAAGATGAGTGTATATGCGCATGTATGAGCGTCTGCGTCTGTACTGTGCTAAAAAATTTGCCAACCATTTTATGTTGACCTTGAGCCTATAATAACAAGCACGCGTCTCTGCTATAGGCATACACCTCGATCTATTTTATAAATTGTAGGAGGAATATACAATTAACTCATGAGGTCGTGATCCTTACACATGTGCCACTACTACACTACTTCCTCCGTTTTCATTTACTCATGGAGGGAGTACAACTTTTTTAGGAAACTCCACTGCCAAGAGTCGTGTGGCAACATGCCGACAGTTGGGTCAAACAGTCACCGTAACCGAGGTTTTGCGCCATAATTATGGGTTTTCGCCAAGTTTATCTGTTTCTATTTTTGTTTTTTTCTTTCTCATTTGTATTTCTCCTATACTAGATTCTTCTCTATAATTTTCTATTTTTCTATACATGTTTTTTTTCTAAACTCATGAACAATTTATTTCTAAACATGAGTCCTTTTAACATACATTACTACGTCGAAAATAAATTACTTTAACAAACACATGACCATTTTTTAAACATGAGGCAGTTTTATGGATACATGAACATCCTGTTGAGGTGTGGGTACATGTATTAACTATTTAGTATACTTTTTTCCTTTCTAATATATACTACTCCCTCCGTCCGAAAATACTTGTCATCAAAATGAATAAAAAAGAATGTATCTAGATGTATTCTAGTTTTAGATACATCATTTTTTGTCCATTTTGATGACAAGTATTTTCGGACGGAGGAAGTATTTAGATAGAACATTTGGATCTTTGGTTACATAGCTTACTGGGGCGGCCCATGTTCTCGCTTATAGCAGGGACCTCCTAATTGGCGTTCTAAGCCCTAGTTGGTGCTTTTGGCGACGCGTAGCGGGCCAGCCCAGTAACCTGCACGAAAAGGAAACATGAAGAAAAATGACATCAATCGTAATAGAAAATATTGGATCGCTGGGCACCAGAACATATAGAAAGCCTAACCCATTAACCACTAAACAAAATTACTTATGTTCTCTACTTCTAGAAAACAGTTCCAGTTAACCTTTCGTTTAGTAAAACATTGACGTGTACCCGATATAAATTATCTGAAAAAAGACAATGTAAAATTGAAAAAAAATGGATTTTGAAAAAAATACATCGGTTTTTAAGAAAAGTTCATCAACTTTTAAAAACAGTTCATTGTTTTAAAAGAAAGTTTATCCTTTTGAAAAAACTGTTCATTCACTTTGAAAAAAAGCTTATCAATTTTAAAAAAAGATCACAAAGGTGGAACAAGTTCGTCAATTTTGAAAAATAATTCACAAATTTGAAAATATGTTCATCGATTTGTAAAATTCATCAAATATGAAAATAGAATCGTTTATTTCGAAAAATGTTCATTGGTTTTTGAAAAATCTGATCATTGTTTTTTCAAAAGATTGAGTTCATAAAGAAAAAAAATCATTGATTTTGAAAAACAGTCCATCGAATTTGAGAAATTTTAAGCATTTTGAAAAAACAGAAACATTCATAAGGAAAAAAGTAGATAAAAAGGAAAAAATAAAGAAAGAAAAACAAACAAAGGAAAACAAAAAACAAACTAAATCCGGTCAACCAGGGTTATTCCATGTACTAAAAAACAATAAATTGAAGAAAAAGAAGTGAGATGTCACAAGCGCGAAGTTACCCGAGTGGTTAGAGCAGTTTATTCTTGAGGAATAGGTCGCGGGTCCAATTCTTGACGAGCGGGTGCTTGAAGCGCCAAATAGGTCATGCCCTTGTAGCGACGGTAGCTTCTCTGGCCTGAGGCTGGTCCCAATGCAAAGGAACTTCCAGCAGGAACTTTGGTCCAACTCAGCAAAGATTAGCATTAAAAAATTCTCCAATTAGCATTAAAAATATCCCGTACGCAGCCCTATGTTCCGGCCGGCCCACACGTGACCAATCAGCATTAAAATTTCTTGTATCTGGTGCAATGTTCCGGTAACCATTTAAGTTCCTCTAAAACTCTCTCTCTTCATTAAATCAATGCCACGTAGTATTTTTTGCTGAGTTGGACCCGAAGTTCCCGCTGAAGTTCCCTGCATTGGGGTCAGCTTGAAGGACTTCTTATCTCGCATAATAACTAGGCCGGTCCATTTATCTATTTTTTTATCACTGGCACACGACACTCGAACACAAGCGATCTATTCATTGGTTCGAATCCATTTTTTCCTTTTTTGGTTTTTAGTTTCTCCTCTTGTTTTTTTGGTTTTGCTTTATTTTTTTCATCGGTTTTTTCGTTTTTGTCTTTATTCTTTCACCGGTTTTCAGACGGTAACATAACAGTACACCACCATCTGTTGATCCATGGATAGAAGACCAGTGATGTGTAACAGAAATAACTGCTGAATCGATGCAAAAAATAAATAAATCTACGAGTGGGTTCGCATGACACGAGGCATGTTTCCAATTTGTCCACATCGGTCAACCGCGTCTGACACGCATATTTGGGGAAATGCTTCACTGTTTTTTTTATTCTTACAATGCCACAATAATCATTTGTTACACCGTAGCAACACACACTAGTAGAAACTAGAAAAAGGGTCAAACGTGAAGCATATTAATGCCGGTTTGGTTCCAAGGGCTAGCCGGGCCGCTCTCATTAGTACCGGTTCGTGGCGAACCTTTAGCATCGGTTCGTGCCACGAATCGGTACTAATGAGAGTGGTGGCAGGATGTTGTCAGTTTGGGGCCACTCCAGCATCTTTAGTACCGATTCTTGGCACGAACCGGTGCTAAAGGTGGTCGTACATAAACCCTTCGTCCACCCGAGCTCGCTCTGTTCTTCCCCTTTCCCCTCTCCTCTCTGTTCTTCCCCTCTTCCTCTCGAGCTCATCACACATTTTGCCCAAAATTTGTCAAGATTTGAAGGCCCCCATCCATTCAAATGATCACAAAGGTTAGCAACTTTGTCCTTTCATCTCTCATTGCTAGATTAGCTCTTGCAATGCTTTATATAGTGATTAATTTGTGAGTTTAGTAATTTGGGAGGAAATATATGTGCTAGTATTTGATTTATATGCAATTTGAGGTCCAAAATAACACTTAGTTTGCATATGTAGGTATGTGAACCGGAAATTCCAACCGACCCTATTGTCGAGAGGTTAAATTTAGTTGAAAGAGAAAACGAGTACTTGAAAAAAAATTTGAAAAGAATTGAGGGGGAGAAGATGGAATTGGAGTTGCATGTTGCCGATGTCGTCGACGATCACAAGATCAAGATGGAGAAAATGCGCTTGAAGATTAGAAAGATTAGAAAATATGCTATCGATAGTGAGGCTTGGTATCATTATGCTGTTGGATCAATTGTTACCATAGTTGCGATCTTGATCGCATTTGTTGTTGCATTTAAATGCTTTAGCTAGAGATCTATTTGTTTGTTGCATTTAAGTGTTGTATGAACTTTATGTATGAACTTGTATTAAGTTGGTGTTTTTGGTGCTGTGTATTGAAGATGAGCCGACAATGGATGTACGATGACCAATGCTCTCCCGAGTTCATTAATGGCGTGCAAATTTTTCTGCTTGCGGCTGAGGCAAAACAAGCGGGCGGATGGTTTTATGCCTTGTCCATGTGCTGTCTGTAAGAATGGTCTAAATTACTCTAAGTCAAGAACCATTCACGTCCACCTGTTTAAGTCCGGTTTCGTGCCCCACTATAATGTTTGGACCAAGCACGGAGAAAGAGGGGTTATGATGGAAGACAATGAAGAATAAGAGGACGACGATAGCTATCCTGGCCATGGGTTCCCTGAATACGATGATACAACAATGGGGGAAAAAGTTGAGCCGGTAATGCGGGAAGAAGCTGAGCCGGCAATGCGGGAAGAAGCTGAAGAAGAGGCATTAGATGAGCCCGTTGATGATCTAGGTCGGGCCATTGCCGATGCAAAGAGAAACTGCGCAAGTGATTTGGAGAAGAATAAGTTGCAGCGCATGTTAGAGGATCACAAAAAATTATTGTACCCGAATTGCGTAGGTGACAAGAAAAAGCTGGGCACCACACTGGAATTGCTGCAATGGAAGACAGAGAATGGTGTATCTGATAAGGGATTTGGAAAGTTGCTGGTAATGATAAAGGATATGCTTCCAAAGGACAACGAATTGTCCGAGAGTACGTACGAAACAAAGAAGGCTGTCGGCCCTCTAGGGTTAGAGGTGCAGAAGATACATGCATGCCCTAATGATTGCATCCTCTACCGCGGTGAGTACGAGGATTTGAACGCTTGCCCGGTATGCGGTGCATTGCGTTATAAGATCAGCCGTGATGACCCTGGTGATGTCGAGGGCGAGCGCCCCAGGAAGAAAATTCCTGCCTAGGTGATGTGGTATGCTCCTATAATACCACGGTTGAAACGTTTGTTCCAAAACAAAGAGCATGCCAAGGCGATGCGATGGCACAGAGAAGACCGTAAGAAAGACGGAAAGTTGAGAGTACCCGCTGACGGGTCGCAGTGGAGAAAAATCGAAAGAAAGTACGGGAAGGAGTTTGCAGATGCCGCAAGGAGCGTATGGTTTGGTCTAAGCGCAGATGTCATTAATCCTTTTGGGGAGCATAGCAGCAACCATAGCACCTGGCATGTGACTCTATGTTTGTATAACCTTCCTGCTTGGTTGTGCATGAAGCAGAAGTTTATTATGACGCCAGTGCTCATCCAAGGCCCTAAGCAACCCGGCAACGACATTGATGTGTACCTAAGGCCATTAGTTGAAGAACTCTTACAACTGTGGAATAGAACAGGTGTACGTGCGTGGGATGAGCACATGGGGGAAGAATTTGACCTAAAGGCGTTGCTGTTCGTGACCATCAATGATTGACCTGCTCTCAGTAACCTTTCAGGACAGACAAACAAGGGATACCGCGCATGCACGCACTGTTTGGACGATACCGATAGTATATATTTGGCTAGTTGTAAGAAGAATGTGTACCTGGGACATCGTCGATTTCTTCCGAGCAAGCATCCCATAAGAAAGAAAGGCAAGCATTTCAAAGGTGAGGCGGATCACCGGACGAAGCCTCGCCACCGTACTAGTGCTGATGTACATGATATGGTCAAGGATTTGAAGGTGGTCTTTGGAAAGGGTCCTGGTGGACAATCTGTTTCGAATGGCGCTGACGGACGCGCACCCATGTGGAAGAAGAAATCTATATTTTGGGACCTGCCCTATTGGAAAGAAGTTATTCACAAACTAGTGATTCACACTAATTTCAAATAATTCAAAATTTAAACTATTCAAATTTGAAAACTACGGGCACTAACAGAAAGTTTGTAATTTTTTGTACCTAAAGCAAAAATATTCACAAAGAAACTCTAAATACACAAAAGCAATTCAAAAATAAATAAAGCAAAAAGAAAAGCCCGCCTACTAGGCCAGAGCGGCCTGCATACGACTAGAAACCCAACCTGTTGTTGGGCCAGGATGCAGGCCCGCAAAGGCCCAGTAGGCCTGCTTTGGAGAGGAGCTCGAGAGAGCTACTTCACGGGGGGTTATAAACTAGTGCGGACGCCCCTCGGCTAGCGAGGTGGGACTAAACTTGCCGCACCGCACCTGCGCCAGCGCACCCCTTTTAGTACCGGGTCGTGGCACCAACCGGTACTAAAGGGGTGTCTTCAGTACCGGTTGGAGCCACTAACCGGTACTAAAGGGGGTGCGCTTCCCGCCGCTTGGCCTGGCCAAAACAGGCCTTTAGTACCGGTTGGTGGCTCCAACTGGTACTAAAGGTCCATCCTATATAAGAAAACACTTCAAAAATTTCAGAATCTCATCTGCTTCTTCTCCTCTGCACCGTCGCCCGCCGCCCCCGTCTACATATCCCCCGTCGCCGCCCCCATCGCCGCCCCGTCCCCGTCGT
>LR738712.1:772321273-772373097 GCA_902687465.1 Secale cereale
GTCGTCGCCGCCCCGTCCCGTACGTCCCCGTCCCCGTCGTCGCCGCCCCGTCCCTGTCCCCGTCGTCGCCATCCCCGTCGTCGCCGCGCCCGTCGCCGTCCCCGTCGCCGCGCCCGTCGCCGACCCCGTCGCCGCCCCCCGTCGCCTCTCGCCTCGCCGGTGAGCGCACACACACACACACACATACATTTTTTTATTTTTTTAGTTATAGAAATAGTTATAAAAATGTTAGAAATTTTTCTTTTTTTAGTTATAGAAATAGTTAGTTATATAGCATTGTTAGAAATGTTATAGAAATGTTAGAATTGTTAGAAATTTTTCTGTTTTTTAGCTATAGAAATAGTTATAAAAAAGTTAGAATTGTTAGAAAATTTTCTGTTTTTTAGTTATAGAAATAGTTATAAAAAAGTTAGAAATTTTTCTTTTTTTAGTTCTAGAAATATTAGAAATGTTATACAAATGTTAGTTATATATATAGAAATGTTATATATTTTTTTTTCTGTTTTTTAGTTATAGAAATATTAGAAATGTTATAGAAATGTTAGTTATATAGCATTGTTAGAAATGTTAGTTATATAGAAATGTTAGAAATTTTAGTTATCAAAATCCAATCACTAAAAAAATGTTACTTTTTGCGGGCATATAGCTAGTATTTGTTCTCGACGATGTCCGGCCCGCATCCTCGCCGTCGACCCGTCCACGACGACGTCCGGCTGACCGATGTCCGGGACTCGGCTCCGCTGGGCTGGCACTGGGAGGTGCTGCCTGGAGGGGCGCGCCGCTTGATGAGGCACCCGGCCCCGGGTCCCGTCGTCGACCCTGATCTCGTTTGATGGCGTTCGCGTGGGCCAGTTTTGGTGCCGAGGGAGCCGGCCCCGTCGGAGGTGGTACGTCGCCGTGTCAGGGAGGAGGACGAGCACGTCCATCGCTACATGGTTGCATTAGAGGACGGCAGGTTCTCCAATACCTGGCAGTTTCTCCAGGGATCTCACTTCAGCTATGATCCTGTTAGGGTTCCTTCTCTTTGGGTGTCCACCGCCCGCGCCGTAGGAACCGCGAGTGTCCTAGATTCTTCTGTAGTATTCGATCTTTATTAGCTACCTAGCCAGTGATGTATTCGATATTATATATTATTCGAGACGATGTATTCGAGATTATATATTATTCGAGACGATGTATTCGAGATTATATCTATTATTCGAGACGATGTATTCGAGATTATATCTATTATTCGAGACGATGCATTCGAGATTATATCTATTATTTGAGACGATGTAATTTGAATACTAAATTGTTTTATATTTCTTTTGGATTAGTTAAATAAAAATTATGGCGGACAATACCGGCAGAGAGGGAGAACATACCCTGTTCGATATGATACGCCATCCTCGCGGGCCAGATGATGATCAGAATGAAGAAGATTATGACGGCTCCGAATTTCTAAACAACACCGAAGAGGGTGATATGATATTCGATCGCGACGACCGAATTGATGAAGTCATGAACTACGAATATGATGATGACGAAGAAAATGTTGATCTTGAAACAATAAAGACCGGCGAGGTATATATATTTATATAAGCAGGCACATCTGGTGATCATCACATGTTTTAAATGAGTTGAAGATATATTAACGAATCGATCTTTCTTCTTTCAGCCATCCAGATCGAGCAAATCTTCAGGCAACAGGATGAAACGAGGCCCGAACAAAAAGTTGAAGGAGGGCATAAAGTACAATATCGAGGCAATCAGACCTAATGGCGAACCATTAGCGCCTAAGAAGATTGCGGACACGTTCGTTTGTCAGTGCGGAGTTCTTGTGAAGGACCAACTCCCGATCTCCCTTCAAGAATGGAGAGAGCCAGCAAAGCCACGTACAGATCTTACTTTTGTCGACGACAGACAAAAAAGTCTGCTTTGGGATACTCTCATGGAACATTTCACCCTACCAGATCATTTCACAGAAGCAGATGTGCAGAAAGTCAAGGACGCTGCTCTTAGGAAGATGGCGGTTGCATTCAAGAACCACAAGAATCGTGAATGGGACAAGTACGTCAAGGGAGGAAGGAAGACTCCAGTATTCGAGGGAACACTAGAGAAGCAAAGTGCTCATTGGGACGATTTCGTGAAATTCAAGGATTCAGAATTAGCTAAGGAACGGTCGAGAACAAACAAGAAGAATGCCGAAAAAAGGATAAGTTCCATAAGCTGGGGCCAGGTGGCTACGCGGTGGCAATGCCTAAGTGGGATAAGTTTGAGAAAGAGATGGAGAATGCAGGTGTCACTCCAGTTACTAGGAGCTGGCCCCCCAGGTGCAGGACTTGGTTCTATGCGCATGGGGGGGAGTTGGACCCGAAGACAGACAAAGTTTCGACGAAGGCATGTCTGAACGGAGCCGACGATAAGATACTTGTTGCAATAGAAGAGGCTCGATCGGGGGTGTTCCAGCCCAACAGAGAGAACGACGAGCTTACGCGTGCCCTGAGAAATCATGAACACCCGGGAAGAACACGAGGCAAGGGCGCTATTATGTGGTATGAGGGGTTTTCGGACTGGAACGCCGACTACAGAACCCGTGCGAGAAGGAAGATTGCGGAGGAGAAGTAGAGGAAGATGGAGGAGGAGCAGAGGAAGCTGGACTATGAACGCCTTCAAGGCCTAGAATCAAAGCACACGGACTTGGCAGTCAAATTCCAGCGGCAGCAGGAGCAGATCGACTCACTTAGCCAGCAAAGGGGGTCTCAGCAGCTGCATCAGCTAGCGGATGATCCAGCATTGGATACCACCGCCCCATCCATGCCGAGAAGCAGCGTGGGTTCCGCCCCGGGCGACGCAATGCTGGATAGATACCCCATGGATGACATCATGGAGAACACTAACTGCGAGCTACACTTCAAAATGAAGAACATATCCATGAAGGTGGCGGACGCTGTTGCTTTTACAAATCCCCCCGAGGCAACCTTCCATTGCAACCCGATTCCAGCAGGCTATGCTCGTGTCTTCGTTGATGAGGTGGTGGACCAATATTCGGGGCTAGAGCTTGACATTCCTGGAGGTGACGAGGAGCACACACTCGGAGTGGCCAAACATCGTATCATCCTATGGAGAAAGGATTGCATCATCTTTCGAAGGCCACCGACACCGCGTCTGCCGACTCCTCGTCGAAGTCCGCCACCGAGTTAACAGACTCCCGCTCCTGCAAGTCCATCAACGCGTCAGGCCACTCCTCCTCCTCCAAGTCCGGCCAAGCGTCAGGCCACTCCTCCTCCAAGTCCGACACAACGTCAGACGTCCACTCCTCCTCCAAGTCCGGCACAACTTCAGGCCACTCCTCCTCCAAGTCCGGCACAGCTTTAGGCCACTCCTCCTCGTCCAACTCAGCCCCGTCAGCCGTCTCCGCCGCCTCAGCAATCGCAGAAGAGACACCCCGCAGCTATGGTGCGCAGCGGTACGAGTCGAGGCAATACAGGAAGTACAGGCGGAGGCAAGCGATATAAATATGGTCCAAGCCTCACCGATCCTCAGAGGGCTTACGACAGGACCGAGGAGCAAACCAAGGCCATAGTGCGGGCAGAAGTGGACGCCCATTTTGGACCGAAACCGCCACCGCCGCCAAGGGAGAAAGTGCCTGAGGAAAAGATTGACCACTTCATTCGTATGGCTCAACCACCAGATCCCAAGCCTGTTGACACAGACTATGAGCGCCACATCAGGAAGTTAAATCAAGCACGTCTACAGAAGGAGGCGAGCTTGAGCTCGAGCAAACAACAAGAAGCTGTCAAAAAATGCGGGAAAACCGTTCCCCAGCTGGGAGAACAGGCGGCGCAATCGATCCCCTCGCTTGTTGTGCCAACAACACGTGAGAGTACGCGTGCCCAATATTATTGTGGGCAAACAGTTTACGTTCCCGAGGTGGGCAATGTGGTAATAACCGAGGAGCATATAACGCAGGCTGAAATTCTCAACATCACTGTTGGACAACTCCTCGAGATCGAGCCCATGCCTGTGCTTACAGAGGAGGAAATAAAACGGAAATATGTCCGGGGCGAACCTTTGGTCAAGCCAGACGAGGTCAAGAAGCTCCCAACGAGAATGTATGAATTGCATCAATGGTACATGGACATTACCAAAAGTTCCAATCGAGAGTCCCCTCATGGTGGAAGTCAAGAAGGATCATTACTACCATCAGAAAGCTGTGGCCGTTGAGTATAATGAATTGTTTCAGTTATACAATCAAGACGCACTCGGCAAATCTATCGTCAGTTGCTATTGTCTGTAAGTGATTTCTTTCTGTAATTTAAGTCTCAAGCTAGCTGTAGTGATCCTTTTGATCAATCATTACCTGTAATTATCCTCACTATATTCTTTTCTGTGGTATTATGCAGGATGAAGATGTATGAAATGAAAAAAAAGGTGGACGCTATGGCATTGGGTTCATTGATCCAAACACCGTTAATGAATACACATGGAAAATAGATAAATATCATGAAAATCATGTAGAGGATAGCATGCTAGAGTTCTTGAAGTGCCTCAAATACAATGAAGATATACTACTTCCTTACAACTTTCAGTGAGTCACACTGTCTTGTAATACAAATTCTCTATTTTTGCCTACTAGCTAGCTACATGTTTTTGCTTACATATGTCCGCTTAATTAAGATATCCAAACGTGTGTGCATGCATATTTCACTGGATCTTGTGTATCATTAAAGTTGACGCCGGAACAGTTGAAGTACTCGACTCACTACTTAAAAAATAAAGTGACTACACCATCTTGTTTGGGATAGTCAACAGGTAATTTCAATCATTATTAACTATATATCTCGGCCTATTTAGTTCGTCATTTCCTGATATGAACTATTTAATAACCCATTTATTCATTTTCTTTGTCGGCGGCCAGGGCTTGGGCAAGGTTCATCAGCGTCACTCCAGGCGAATGGAAACAAAGACTGCAATGGTTTCGACCCAAGGTAAGTAATTAAGTAGTACTAGCTAGCTAGCTAGCCGCCATTATCTCTTTAATTATCATGCTTGATTAATTATTATCTGATCAAATTCCATTCTCGTAAAGGCCCTGAAGCAGGCGCAGGGGACTGATCTGTGTGCATACTGCGTTTGCGAGAACATTCGCATGATGGCGTCCGAAAGGAGCAGACCTCAAAGACAGGAATGGGTACGTTTGTGAGAACACTATTCACAATTTTTACACCATTATCGATATCTAGTCACACAACTAATAAACATGCATATTGATCTCCTTCTTAACAGTTCACAGAGGTGCGGGACAAGCTCCTAGAAACGGAGCGCGTATAAGCACTTCAAGAGGAAATAGCGGGATTTTTGCTCGACCAGGTCATAGATCCGAAGGGAGAATACCATTACCCGCTACTGTTGGGGAACGTAGTATTTTAAAATTTTCCTACGATCACGCAAGATCTATCTACCAGATGCATAGCAACGAGAGGGAAGAGTGTGTCTACGTACCCTCGTAGACCGGAAGCGGAAGCGTCAAGTGACGCGGTTGATGTAGTCAAACTTCTTCGCGATTCAACCGATCAAGCACCGAACGTACGGCACCTCCGCGTTCAGCACACGTTCAGCTTGATGACGTCCCACGAGCTCTTGATCCAGTTGAGCTTCACGGGAGAGTTTCGTCAGCACGACGGCGTGGTGACGGATATGATGTATTCACCGGCGCAGGGCTTCGCCTAAGCACCGCGACGGTATGACCGAGGTGTGTTTCTGTGGAGGGGGGCACCGCACACGGCTGGAACAATTCAACTTCTGTGTCTTTGGGCGCCCCCCTGCCCCCGTATATAAAGGAGCAAGAGGGGAGGGCCGGCCGGTCTCCTATGGTGCGGCTAGGGCAATCCTACTAGGAATAGGATTGCAATCCTATTCCTAGTAGGAGTCCACCAAGAAGGAAGAGAGGGAAAGGAAAAGAGGGAGAGGTGGCGCCCCCCCAATCCTAGTCCAACTAGGATCCCTAGGTGGGGCGCCGGCCAGCCTCTATGGGCTGCCTCTCTCCTTTCCTCAAGGCCCACTATGGACCATGCCCCCTCGTAGGGGGTTCCGGTAACCCCCTCCGGCAATCCAGTTAAATCCGAAACTTTTCCGGTATACTTCCTGTGTCCGAATATAGTCGTCCAATATATCAATCTTTATGTCTCGGACATTCCGAGACTCCTCGTCATGTCCGTGATCTCACCCGGGACTCCGAACTACCTTCGGTACATCAAAACTCATAAACTCATAATACCGATCGTCATCAAACGTTAAGCGTGCGGACCCTACGGGTTCGAGAACTATGTAGACATGACCGAGACTCATCTCCGGTCAATAACCAATAGCGGAACCTGGATGTTCATATTGGCTCCTACATATTCTACGAAGATCTTTTATCGGTCAAAACCGCATAACAACATACGTTGTTCCTTTTGTCATCGGTATGTTACTTGCCCGAGATTCGATCGTCGGTATCTCCATACCTAGTTCAATCTCGTTACCGGCAAGTCTCATTACTCGTTCCGTAACACATCATCTCGTGACTAACTCATTAGTCTTTTGCTTGCAAGGCTTATTATGATGTGCATTACCGAGAGGGCCCAGAGATACCTCTCCGATACTCGGAGTGACAAATCCTAATCTTGATCTATGCCAACACCACGAATACTTTCGGAGACACCTGTAGAGCATCTTTATGATCACCCAGTTACGTTTTGACGTTTGATAGCACACAAGGTGTTCCTACGGTATTCGGGAGTTGCATAATCTCATAGTCATAGGAACATGTATAAGTCATGAAGAAAGCAATAGCAGAAAAACTAAACAATCATAGTGCTATGCTAACGGAGGGGTCTTGTCCATCACATCATTCTCCTAATGATGTGATCCCGTTGATCAAATGACAACTCATGTCTATGGCTAGGAAACATAGCCATCTTTGATCAATGAGCTAGTCTAGTAGAGGCATACTAGGGACACTCTGTTTTGTCTATGTATTCACACATGTACTAAGTTTCCGGTTAATACAATTCTAGCATGAATAATAAACATTTATCATGATATAAGGAAATATAAATAACAACTTTATTATTGCCTCTAGGGCATATTTCCTTCAGTCTCCCACTTGCACTAGAGTCAATAATCTAGCTCACATCGCCATGTGATTTAATACTGATAGTTCACATCGTTATGTGAATAACACCCATAGTTCACATCGCCATGTGACCAACACCCAAAGGGTTTACTAGAGTCAATAATCTAGTTCACATCGCTATGTGATTAATACCCAAGAGTAATAAGGTGTGATCATTGTTTGCTTGTGAGAGAAGTTTAGTCAACGGGTCTGTCACATTCAGATCCGTATGTATTTCGCAAATTTCTATGTCTACAATGCTCTGCATGGAGCTACTCTAGCTAATTGCTCCCACTTTCAATACGCATCCAGATTGATACTTAGAGTCATCTGGATTTAGTGTCAAAGCTTGCATCGGCGTAACCCTTTACGACGAACTCTTTATCACCTCCATAATCGAGAAACATTTCCTTAGTCATCCAGTTACTAAGGATAATTTTGACCGCTGTACAGTGATCTACTCCTGGATCACTATTGTACCCCCTTGACAAACTCATGGCAAGGTACACAACATGTTTGGTACACAACATGGCATACTTTATAGAACCTATGGCTGAGGCATAGGGAATGACTTTCATTCTCTCTATATTTTTCTGCCGTGGTCTGGCTTTGAGTCTTACTCAACTTCACACCTTACAAGTCAGGCAAGAACTCCTTCTTTGACTGATCCATTTTGAACTACTTCAAAATCTTATCAAGGTATGTACTCATCGAAAGTCTTATCAAGCGTCTTGATCTATCTCTATAGATCTTGATGCCCAATATGTAAGCAGCTTCACCAAGGTCTTTCTTTAAAAAAACTCCTTTCAAACATTCCTTTATGCTTTCCAGAAAATTCTACATCATTTCCGATCGACAATATGTCATTCACATATACTTATCAGAAAGGTTGTAGTGCTCCCACTCACTTCTTGTAAATACAGGCTTCACCGCAAGTCTGTATAAATCTATATGCTTTGATCAACTTATCAAAGCGTATATTCCAACTCCGAGATGCTTGCACCAGTCCATAGATGGATCGCTGGAGCTTGCACATTTTGTTAGCACCTTTAGGATTGACAAAAACCTTCTGGTTGTATCATATACACGTCTTCTTTAATAAACCCATTAAAGAATGCAGTTTTGTTATCCATTTGCCAGATTTCATAAAATGCGGCAATTGCTAACATGATTCGGACAGACTTAAGCATCGCTACGGGTGAGAAAGTCTCATCGTAGTCAACTCCTTGAACTTGTTGAAAAACTTTCGCAACAAGTCGAGCTTTGTAAACAGTAACATTACTGTCAGCGTCAGTCTTCCTCTTGAAGATCCATTTATTTTCGATGGCTTGCCGATCATCGGGCAAGTCAACCAAAGTCCACACTTTGTTCTCATACATGGATCCCATCTCAGATTTCATGGCCTCAAGCCATTTTGCGGAATCTGAGCTCATCATCGCTTCCTCATAGTTCGTAGGTTCATCATGGTCCAGTAACATGACTTCCAGAACCGGGTTGCCGTACCACTCTGATGCGGAACGAACTCTGGTTGATCTACGAAGTTCAGCAGAAACTTGATCTGAAGTTTCATGATCATCATCATTAGCTTCCTCACTAATTGGTGTAGGAATCACTGGAACAATTTTCTGTGATGTACTACTTTCCAGTTCGGGAGAAGGTACAATTACCTCATCAAGTTCTACTTTCCTCCCACTCACTTCTTTCGAGAGAAACTCTTTCTCTAGAAAGGATCCACTTTTAGCAACAAAGACCTTGCCTTCGGATCTGTGATAGAAGGTGTACCCAACAGTTTCTTTTGGGTATCCTATGAAGATTTACTTCTCCGATTTGGGTTCAAGCTTATCATGTTGAAACTTTTTCACATAAGCATCGCAGTCCCAAACTTAAAGAAATGACAGCTTAGGTTTCTCGTCAAACCACAGTTCATACGGTGTCATCTCCACGGATTTAGATGGTGCCCTATTTAACGTGAATGTAGCTGTCTCTAATGCATAACCCCAAAAGCGATAGTGGTAGATCGATAAGAGACATCATCGATCGCACCATATCTAATAAAGTACGGTTATGACGTTCGGACACACCATTACACTGTGGTGTTCCAGGTGGCGTGAGTAGTGAAACTATTTCATATTGTTTTTACTGAAGGCCAAACTCGCTAACTCAAATATTTTACCTCTACGATCATATCGTAGAAACTCTTATTTTCTTGTTACGATGATTCTCCACTTCACTCTGAAATTCTTTGAACTTTTCAAATATTTCAGACTTGTGCTTCATTAAGTAGATATACCATATCTGCTCAAATCATTAGTGAAGTTCAGAAAATAACGATACCCGCCGCGAGCTTCAACACTTATTGGTCCACATACATCTGTATGTATGATCTCCAACAAATCTGTTGCTCGCTCCACAGTTCCGGAGAACGGAGTTTTAGTCATCTTGCCCATGAGGCATGGTTCGCAAGCACCAAGTGATTCATAATCAAGTGATTCCAAAAGTCCATCACTATGGAGTTTCTTCATGCGCTTTACACCAATATGACCTAAACGGCAGTGCCACAAATAAGTTGCACTATCATTATTAACCTTGCATCTTTTGCCTTCAATATTATGAATATGTGTATCACCACGATCGAGATCCAACAAACCATTTTCATTGGGTGTATGACCATAGAAGGTTTTATTCATGTAAACAGAACAACAATTATTCTCTAACTTACATGAATAACCGTATTGCAATAAACATGATCAAATCATATTCATGCTCAACACCAAATAACACTTATTTAGGTTCAACACTAATCCCGAAAGTATAGGGAGTGTGCGATGATGATCATATCAATCTTGGAACTACTTCCAATACACATCGTCACTTCATCCTTTAACTAGTTTCTGTTCATTATGCAACTCTCATTTCGAGTTACTACTCTTTAGCAACTGAACCAATATCAAATACCGAGGGGTTGCTATGAACACTAGATCATTGATGGCGCGCGTTGCTGTGCCCGTCTATTTGTCGAGTAATGTAGAATGTTACCAAAATCAACACTAAATAATAATGATATATATGATGGAAAAAAGTGGCATGACTTACATAATCTTATCACTTGTTAGGCATAAAAATCATTAAAGCCATATATTGTAAATTTGTAACACATTGCTATTCTCATAAGCTTCTTATTTAGGACTAACATTCCACTTAAGAGTATGTTTGTGAGGATATATATGAACAAAGCCTGACATACCACATACATGATCATGCATGATTGACTTGAGAATTTCAATTTTGTTGAGCTTCTAGCCACAAGAATGCTTCTTGATAATATTGTATGTATGTAGAAATGATCAACTTGGAATGGATATGAGCAAAGTCCTTGATACATAAGCATACATGATATGGGTGTTCTCACAACTTTGCCTCCGTTATCACACTTTTCACAAGAACAACAAAAAGAACCAAATATGTTTAGACCAATTACACAACTCAGGAGCTCAACCCTCACATATTTTATTTATCCTAGTTATATTATTCTCTTTGCCTACAAAGAAGAGAGAATTAACACATCAAATCTCACTAACTGGATAACATATGGTACACAGTTATAATGCTCAAATTACAACTGACAATAGCCAAAGGAAATATCCATTGGCTAGCTCCCAGAATGAGTTAATTTAAAACTACACGTGAATTTTCTTACCAAATTAAAATGTATGAAACAAACCGAAGCTATCATAAATTAGACTGTCTATTTTATGCAAGCAGCTGACAGCTACTCAGTTGTAAATTTAAGAAAATTGCCGAGCAACCTTTTCCCCAAATTAGAAGGAATACAGTTATCAGTTCTCACCATGACTATAATCTAGATTGCAGCTTGTGAACTTACATTATTTGCATATGTATCACAGTGTTAGTCAGTGGTAATGGAGGTGGCTGGAACTGGAGGAACACACAATGGCATAAGTAGGGTCTGTAGAATTAAGAAATTCATAGTGGTGGAGTTCAATGTAGTGAGGTGAAATTAGCAAAACTAATTGCTAATAGAAATGTTGAATTAAACAATAAACTTAGAATTGTTATTGTGGTACATTACAGTTACAAAATACGACCCTACAAAAATGGACCATGCAACCTTACTTTCAGAAGTGTGCATACAAATCCAATGTAAATTGGGGTAGTGCTAATAAATAATTAAACCAAAACCATATTTTTGCAAAAGCCAGGGAATTTTTCTGATGTAAATACATACTTTGTTGTGCGTGGAGATTCCCTGTACATGGAAAATAAAGGTTATGTGCAAATGTTCTTCCGTTTGCCTTCGATAGTTCAAGCAATCTAGAATCTCGCTCCAGCAGAAGGTTCGCTACATCGTGGTGGTCTCTAATCGCCGCAGTTATCAGAGTAGTCACATTTTGAGCGGCCAAACGTTTTCCCAAGGGATCGATCATGGTCCAGGAGTACCTTCACAATATCTACAAGTAGTGTCATATGACCATCTTTCTTGCTCATTAGCTTGTGTAGGCAATGGCACACTGCAGTTATCATACAGAGCAGGTAAATTTCAGCACAGCAAAAGTAATACAATCGGATCCATGGAGATTGATCAAAGACCCAAAAAGTCATGGCGATTAATTAATTTAGAAATCCATAAACCCCTTCCTTCATGCAAACTATGAGATTCCAGTCGAGACACAAGGTCCAAAGCTCCCCTGTTGCCATGTAAAAATATGACCAATCATAAGTGGTTTAGTATTGAAGTGTTTGTCGGTGCTCACCTCCGTGGCCTTCCTTTGCAGTGAACAGTGACGTGCAGAGCATCGAATCCTGATTTGTTCTTCCTCGCAAGGCTCTCCGTGTCCGAGTGCTTGAGCAACTCGATGGAGATGTTGATGAACTCTTTCTCAGCTATGATGATTAGCGTGGTCTCCCGCCTCATTGGGCTCGTTTGTTGACCATGGCAGCGTAGATCTCCGCCTCGCTGTTGAACTCCTCCCTAGTGTCGGTCATCTGCGCGTCGATTTCAGCGATGATCTGGTGCTCGGAGTGAGGTCCGCACGCTTTACTGTTCTTAATTTGGGTAAGATTTTATTTGACGGCAATAGTCGATATTATATATATAGCCAGTAGCACCAACGTATAAATCATGGTCATACATACTTGGATAATAAGATGACATGTGTGAGAACATGGAAGCTAACCTGACAAGCAGCCATTGCAAATCGTGAGCTTCAGGATTCGAATACGTCAACTGAGATCTAAGAGCACCTGCAGAAAAATAAAGGACCCCAAACCCGATGGTATGGATTTTTTTTGGCAAATCGGCCTTAGTCCTTAGGATTTCCCAAACAAACACACCAAAATTAACGCCCTGTGGCAGATTGGAAGGAAAAAAATAGAATCAATCAGAAGGGATCTAACCATGGCCGCCTCATTACGAATCATGGCAGCCTCCACCGGCTAAGGTTCCGCCTGTACCTCCCACGTCACTCGCCAGCTGTAGTGTTGAGTTGGGTTGACACCCTTGTTCTCTCACACTTGGGACGTCGCCGCTTCAGCCCAAGGAATGAAAGAAAGTATGTGAAGGTCTGGCCACCCATCTCTTTCCTGACCTGATCTGCATCGATGGGAGGGGGTGGTTTGCCGTCGTCCCCGCTCACTTTGCCTTTGTCGGTCCGGACCTCCAGGTTCCAGCGGCGGCGTGGATGAGGGATGCGAAGACATAGGCATGGGTGGGGGATGCGGGGGCGACGACCCTGGGTGGCGGCGTGGGCGATGATGCAATTGGGGGGCGACGCTGGGCGGGGCGGGGCGGTGTGGACGAAAGGATGGGGACAACGGCGGCACTGGGCACTCGGAGGCGGCGGTGCTGCTTGTAGCGCAAGGACGACAAGTGAGAAGAACGCATTGGCACTGGATCGACGCACACCGGTGCCTCTATCCCTGGTCAGCTGAAATGGGCTGCCAGACGGCCCAGTTAACCCCAGGGCTTCCTTTCGGCCTCGGGAGCAGCTGCCCAAAGAACAGCTGGCCCAGTTGCGGCAAGATGGCTTCCCACATGTGATCCGACGGCCAGAAATGTTTTGATCGTGAAAACGGACGGCCAGAAATGTGAATCGCTGAGAGAGCCAGCCCAGTCGCGGTAATCTTCTGCTGAAACAAAGATCTGACGGTCAGAAACGGCTCAAACGCGAAATCCGACGGCCAAAATCACTGGGAGCGTGGGAGAGCTCGGATTAGGCTCGGTTATACTGTCCTAAACTAGTAAAATACACATCAATAATCTGTATATCAAATATACCTTTGTTCAATTTTCCATCCTTCTTATCCGCCAAATATCTAGGGCAGTTCCACTTCTAGTGACCATTTCCTTTGCAGTAGAAGCACTTAGTTTCAGGCTTGAGTTTTAGTTTTGGGTTTCTTCACGGGAGTGACAACTTGCTTGTCATTCTTCTTGAAGTTCCCCTTCTATCCCTTTGCCCTTTACTTGAAACAAGTGGTCTGGTTAACCATCAATACTTGATGCTCTTTCTTGATTTCTACCTTCGCTGATTTCAGCATCGCGAAGAGCTCGGGAATTACCTTCGTTATCCCTTGCATATTATAGTTCATCACGAAGTTCTACTAACTTGGTGATAGTGACTAGAGAACTTTGTCAATTACTATCTTATCTGGAAGAATAACTCCCACTTGATTCAAGCAATTGTACTACCCAGACAATCTGAGCACATGCTCACTGGTTGAGCTATTCTCCTCCATCCTGTAGGCAAAGTACTGTCAGAAGTCTTTTACCTCTCGACACGGGCATGAGTATGAAATACTAATTTCAACTCTTGGAACATCTTATATGCTCCGTGGCGTTTCAAAACGTTTTTGAAGTCCCGATTATAAGCAGTAAAGCATGATGCACTTAAACTATCAAGTAGTCATCATACCGAGCTTTTGTCAAAACGTTCATAACGTCTACATCTGCTCCTGCAATAGGTCTGTCACCTAGCGGTGCATCAAGGACATAATTCTCTGTGCAGCAATGAGGATAATCCTCGGATCATGGAACAATTCCGCATTATTGCTACTAACATCTTTCAACTTAGTTTTCTCTAGGAACATATAAAAAATAAACGTGGAGCAACATCGCGAGCTATTGATCTACAACATAGATATGCTAATACTACTAGGACTAAGTTCATGATAAATTAAAGTTCAATTAATCATATTACTTAAGAACTCCCACTTAGATAGACATCCCTCCGGTCATCTAAATGATCACGTGATCCAAATCAACTAAACCATGTGCGATCATCACGTGAGATGGAGTAGTTTCAATGGTGAACATCTTATGTTGATCATATCTACTATATGATTCACGCTCGACCTTTCGGTCTCCAGTGTTCCGAGGCCATATCTGCATATGCTAGGCTCGTCAAGTTTAACCCGAGTATTCTGCGTGTGCAAAACTGGCTTACACCCATTGTATTTGAACGTAGAGCTTATCACACCCGATCATCACGTGGTGTCTCGGCACGACGAACTTTCGCAACGGTGCATACTCAGGGAGAACACTTATACCTTGAAATTTAGTAAGGGATCATCTTATAATGCTACCGTCGTTCTAAGCAAAATAAGAAGCATAATAAGATAAACATCACATGCAATCAAAAATATGTGACATGATATGGCCATCATCATCTTGTGCTTTTGATCTCCATCTCCAAAGCACCGTCATGATCACCTTCGTCACCGGCGCGACACCTTGATCTCCATCGTAGCATCGTTGTCGTCTCGCCAACTATTGCTTCTACGACTATCGCTACCGCTTAGTGATAAAGTAAAGCAATTACATGGCGATTGTATTTCATACAATAAAGCGACAACCATATGGCTCCTGCCAGTTGCCGATAACATTACAAAACATGATCATCTCATACAACACCGTATAACTCATCATGTCTTGACCATATCACATCACAACATGCCCTGCAAAAACAAGTTAGACGTCCTCTAATTTGTTGTTGCAAGTTTTACGTGGCTGCTACGGGCTTAGCAAGAACCGTTCTTACCTACGCATACAAAACCACAATGATGTTTCGTCAAGTATGTGCTGTTTTAACCTTCACAAGGACCGGGCGTTGCCACACTTGATTCAGCTAAAGTGAGAGAGACAGACACCCGCCAGTCACCTTTAAGCAACGAGTGCTCGTAACGGTGAAACCAGTCTCGCGTAAGCGTACGCGTAATGTCGGTCCGGGCCGCTTCATCTCACAATACCGCCGAAGCAAAGTATGACATGCTGGTAAGCAGTATGACTAGTATCGCCCACAACTCATTGTGTTCTACTCGTGCATATCATCTACGCATAGACCTGGCTCATGATGCCACTGTTGGGGAACGTAGTATTTTAAAATTTTCCTACGATCACGCAAGATCTATCTACCAGATGCATAGCAACGAGAGGGAAGAGTGTGTCTACGTACCCTCGTAGACCGGAAGCGGAAGCGTCAAGTGACGCGGTTGATGTAGTCAAACTTCTTCACGATTCAACCGATCAAGCACCGAACGTACGGCACCTCCGCGTTCAGCACACGTTCAGCTTGATGACGTCCCACGAGCTCTTGATCCAGTTGAGCTTCACGGGAGAGTTTCGTCAGCACGACGGCGTGGTGACGGATATGATGTATTCACCGGCGCAGGGCTTCGCCTAAGCACCGCGACGGTATGACCGAGGTGTGTTTCTGTGGAGGGGGGCACCGCACACGGCTGGAACAATTCAACTTCTGTGTCTTTGGGTGCCCCCTGCCCCCGTATATAAAGGATCAAGAGGGAAGGGCCGGCCGGTCTCCTATGGTGCGGCTAGGGCAATCCTACTAGGAATAGGATTGCAATCCTATTCCTAGTAGGAGTCCACCAAGAACGAAGAGAGGGAAAGGAAAAGAGGGAGAGGTGGCGCCCCCCCAATCCTAGTCCAACTAGGATCCCTAGGTGGGGCGCCGGCCAGCCTCTATGGGCTGCCTCTCTCCTTTCCTCAAGGCCCACTATGGACCATCCCCCCTCGTAGGGGGTTCCGGTAACCCCCTCCGGCAATCCAGTTAAATCCGAAACTTTTCCGGTATACTTTCGGTGTCCGAATATAGTCGTCCAATATATCAATCTTTATGTCTCGGACATTCCGAGACTCCTCGTCATGTCCGTGATCTCATCCGGGACTCCAAACTACCTTCGGTACATCAAAACTCATAAACTCATAATACCGATCGTCATCAAACGTTAAGCGTGCGGACCCTACGGGTTCGAGAACTATGTAGACATGACCGAGACTCATCTCCGGTCAATAACCAATAGCGGAACCTGGATGTTCATATTGGCTCCTACATATTCTACGAAGATCTTTTATCGGTCAAAACCGCATAACAACATACGTTGTTCCTTTTGTCATCGGTATGTTACTTGCCCGAGATTCGATCGTCGGTATCTCCATACCTAGTTCAATCTCGTTACCGGCAAGTCTCTTTACTCGTTCCGTAATACATCATCTCGTGACTAACTCATTAGTCTTTTGCTTGCAAGGCTTATTATGATGTGCATTACCGAGAGGGCCCAGAGATACCTCTCCGATACTCGGAGTGACAAATCCTAATCTTGATCTATGCCAACACCACGAATACTTTCGGAGACACCTGTAGAGCATCTTTATGATCACCCAGTTACGTTGTGACGTTTGATAGCACACAAGGTGTTCCTACGGTATTCGGGAGTTGCATAATCTCATAGTCATAGGAACATGTATAAGTCATGAAGAAAGCAATAGCAGAAAAACTAAACGATCATAGTGCTATGCTAACGGATGGGTCTTGTCCATCACATCATTCTCCTAATGATGTGATCCCGTTGATCAAATGACAACTCATGTCTATGGCTAGGAAACATAGCCATCTTTGATCAATGAGCTAGTCTAGTAGAGGCATACTAGGGACACTCTGTTTTGTCTATGTATTCACACATGTACTAAGTTTCCGGTTAATACAATTCTAGCATGAATAATAAACATTTATCATGATATAAGGAAATATAAATAACAACTTTATTATTGCCTCTAGGGCATATTTCCTTCAGCTACCGCCCCCATGAACCACTTCCAATTCTCATCGTGCTCCGAAGGCACCAATTAGGCTAATGCCACTGGCTCCGAAGGCAACATGTAGAAGAAATTGTATATAGCTATACATGTGTGTATGTGTGAATTGGTGGTTTGTGAGACATTTGATGATATATATATGATTGGTTCTACTAGAAATTCTCTCTCTCTCTCTCTCTCTCTCTCTCTCTATATATATATATATATATATATATATATATATATATATATATATATATAACGTGTACAATGTGTAGTATCGTAAAATACCAGCAAACGAAAAAGAATTAAATGGAAAACACAAAATTAAATGAAAAAGAAATTATAAAACCAAAAACCCCCCAACCTTGTAGTACCGGTTGGTTTTACCAACCGGTACTAAAGGGCTCCCGTCCCCCGGAGCTGTCTCGTGCCACGTGGTTGCCCTTTAGCACCGGTTCGTGCTGAACTGGTACTAAAGGGGGGGCTTTAGTGCCGGTTATGAAACCGGCACTAAAGGGCCTTACGAAGCGGTGCTATTGCCCGGTTCTGCACTAATGACACAGGCGCACAACTTCCTACCGGGAATGATAGCACATACGGTAACATAGCAGTTCACCACCATCTGTTGATCCATGGATAGAAGACCAGTGATGTGTAACCGAAATAACTGCCGAATCGATGCAAAAAAGGAAACATAAATCACGGAATTAAACATTAGGTAGTTGGCTATGCCAACATATAGGTACAATGTGTTCACTGCACGATGGTAAGAAAACCCCGGCCGGCATAGCCAGTGCCATCGGGGCTGGGTGGCGATCAGGGAGTCTGAACCGGCTCGCACATGGTCTTACAGGCTACCATGCAATTGGGGAAGAAATGATCCATGCAGGCCTGGTCCACCACGCCGAGCACTGGTGGCTTTTTGGTGCAGAGCATGTTGCACATCATGGGAGTAACTGTGCCGCACGCAGATATGCATTCTGCGCGGCATGGCGTCGCGGCGCTAGGGCAAGCTACCCCGTCATCGTAGGCCATCGCTGGCTGACCCGCACTAGACAGGAGGATGACCAGCACGGCGTAGATGGCCGCCATCTTAAGCGCGGATGCAGCCATTGACGTACGCACCAAAGAGTGGTTTGGCTGGCTATCTAACAAGGAAGGTGGTGCTATCTAGCTCGAGAAGTGAAAATGTGTAGGTCGTTCCCAGCTGAGAGGAGGGCGATGGGACATGGAGTATCTACACCCAAGCTCAAATGCTCCGTCGTGAACAGTAAAATAAAAAAAATAGTAAAAAAGTCAAAAAAATCTGAATTTTTTTGTGGTAAACTTTGTCAAATGTTTTGTATGCTTGCAAAATTTCAGCACGATACGACATTCGTGGAAGGCGTGGCAAAAAAACAAAATCGATGTTCTAAAAATGCTAGTTTTGAAAATATTTTGGAGTACTGATTTTTTTTGCCACGCCTTCCACCAATGTTGTCGTATTGATATTTTGCAAGTATACAAAACATTTGTCAAAGTTTATCACACAAATATTTTTTTTAATAAATTTGTTTACTTTTTCTTCGATTTTACTATTCACACGGGAGCATTTGAGCTCGGGAGCATAATAGGACTTTCAAGCGCGATGCTCCTTTTATAGGCAGCAAATGCACATAGAAAAGGAAGCAGGGCGATGCTCTTTGCATCGAATGTTACTTAATCATGGAGTATGTATGCAGTATTTTTCATTTGGTAACTGTGCACTCTTATGCACTATCTATCCTCCCTCATCTATCTATCTATACCTATACTAATTACAGGCTCTCAAGAAATTACCACGTTAATTAGAAAATAGGAGCTGAAGGAGGAAGATCTGGATGATGTGGTTTTTGATGAGGAAGAAGTTCCGCCAGTGGAGGCAGCTTGGATCGCACTGGCTAGACTTAATACCAATAAGAGCTATAGTCAGACATGGTTCTTCAGAAACATGAGATCGGCATGGGACATAGTGCGGGAGGCAAAATTCAAGCCTCTTGAGGATAATCTCTATATTGTCCAATTCTCATGCTTGGGAGATTGGGAGAGGGTAATGCATGATGGCCCTTGGAACTTTCGAGGTGATGCGGTGATACTTGCACTGTATGATGGAATCAAAAAACCATCCACGGTCAAGCTTGAGACGATCGGCATATGGACCCAAATCCATCATGTGCCTGTTTTGTATGCCCATCTAGTGCCACAGCTTGCAGCCAAGGTAGGTGAGGTTTTGTTCACTAAAACAATGTCTCATGATTTCACCGGAAACTTCTATCGTGTTTGGGTGCGGATCAATGTTTTCAAGCCGTTGAAGAATGCAGTATCCATGGTCAGAGGTGCGGAATGGCTGATATATAAAGTGAAGTATGAGAGGTTGCCGGATTGGTGCGCGGTCTGTGGTATGCTTGGACACTTATTTAAGGAGCATGGGAATAATGTTCACCCCCATCTGCTTTGGTTTTTAAGAATCTCAGGGCTGAGTGGTTCATGCGCTTAGGACACGGTCCCGGAGAGGGAAGTGGTCGTCAAGGAGGACGAAGGGGTGGCGGTTTTGGAAGCCGCTCTGGTGGACGCACTAACGGAGGCCGCGCAGGGGGCCGTTTTGGAGAGAATAGTGAAGATGGAAACCAAGATTTGGACAAGAGGGGAAAAGCACATGAGATGGAGTTTTCTGCTAATGGCAAAGATGTTCATATGTAAGATCCGAGTAGGAAGAGATTGGAGAGGCAGGAGATGGACAAGTCCCAGTAACCCCCCAGTAAAGAGACGACCGTGGATACCAATGATCTTCAGTTGGCCATTGTGCCACACGAGACCACGGTTACAAGCCCCCCTCCACATAGAGACCCGAAGAGAACTAGGGTAAACATTGATGGGGCTGGTGGAGTGAACAGTGCTGTGAAGAACTTGTCGGGTTCCTTCGAGGAGTGCTGCCGACCCCAATGAGTACTCTATGCTAGAACTGCCGTGGCGCGAGCAAACCCGCGGCAGTTCGAGAACTTCGCGATTTCACGAGGAAGTTTGCCCCTACCATGCTCTGTATAGTAGAAACACAAATAAAGGGAGTACATGCAGAAGCTCTAGCAAGTACTTTGGGGTATGACAATGCTTATGCAATAGACAACCAAGGCAGGAGTGGTGGTATTGGTATTTTCTAGAACAATACAACGAAGGTTGAGATCTTGGGAGACTCGGTTTAGCATATTGATGCAAAGATGGTGGAGAATGATGGGGATCCGTGGAGGTTCACTTGTTTTTATGGGGAGGCCCAAACCCACTTGAGATACCAGACAAGGGATCTAATGAAAGGGTTAGCTACCTACAACTCCCTCCCTTGGCTTTGCATTGGGGATTTCAACGAAGTTTTACGTCCAGACGAACATGTGGGAGTTGTGAATCGTAACAATTCCAAGATCCAGGGATTCAGAGATGTGGCTGACATTTGCATGCTGATGGATTTAGGCTATCAGGGCAGGTTTTGGACTTTTGAAAAGATGGTAATGGGAGGTTCCTACACCCGGGTGCGTTCGGACCGTGCACTGGCAACGGCGGAGTGGGTAACCAGATTCCCTATGGCAAATGTGTCTCATTTAACGTCTGCATCTTCCGATCATGGTCCGATATTGCTAAAGTATGATGAGCAGGAGCCCCAACCAAAACCCAGCTTTCGGTATGAGGTTATGTGGGAAGCACATGAATCGTGGCAGGAAACTATCACATCTGGATGTCACGTGAACCAGGGAGAGATTGGCATTGAGTCGCTTCGCAATAAGCTTGATGTTTTAGCCAAGAACCTGGCGGTATGGAATACTGACACCTTTGGAAGTGTTAGAAAGGAAATAAAGAAAGCAAAGGCTGAACTGGAGAAATTACGTAATTAACCCACTCGGCCTCTCCGAACCATATTGAGATGAAACTGAATGAACGACTTGTTGAATTATACCACAGGGAGGAGGTTATGTGGAGACAAAGATCAAGGATTTCTTGGCTGGCTGCGGGGGACAGAAATACAATTTTTTTCATATCCGGGCAAACATGAGGCAGAAAAAGAACATGATTAATGCGCTATATAATGCCATGGGGGTTCGACTGGAAGACTTGGGTGAGCTAAAGCAGATGGTAACTGATTTCTATCGTGACTTGTATTCATCAGAGGGGGGTGCAAGGGATTGATGATGTCATTCAGCATGTGCCACAAAGAGTCACCCATGAGATGAACACTGATCTATGTGCCCCTTACACTGCTGATGAGGTTAAGAGTGTGCTTTCAAATGTTTCCAACAAAGGCACCAGGTCCAGATGGGTTCCTAGCACACTTCTACCAGCGCCATTGGGATCTATGCGGAGAGGAAGTTACCAAAGCAGTCCTCCAAATAGTAAAAGGTGAAGAAAGTGCATATTGTATAAATGATACTATTTTGGTGCTAATACCTAAGGTACATAACCCTTCTCTCCTTAGCCAGTTCAGGCCGATAAGTCTTTGCAATGTACTTTATAAGATTGCTTCCAAGGTGGTAGCCAACAGACTAAAATTGATTCTCCCGGCGATCATATCGGATGAACAGTCGGCCTTTGACCCGGCGAGACTAATCACATATAACATTATATGTGCTTATGAGTGTTTGCACTTTATGAAGAGAAATAAATCAAAATCTAATAGCTTTTATGCACTCAAGCTGGACATGATGAAGGCCCATGACAGATTAGAGTGGTCGTATCTCAAGGCCATCATTGCGAAACTCAGTTTTGCATCTCAATGGATTGAAATGGTAATGAGCATGATCACTTCTGTGTCATTTTCAGTTTTGTTCAATGGTGAGAAGTTGGAGAAATTTAAGCCAACAAGAGGTATCCGGCAGGGAGTCCTATTTCCCCTTACCTTTTCTTGATTGTAGCACAGGGCCTTTCATGCCTCTTAAAACATAATCCTCAGTCATCAACGCTTAATGGCATTAAGGTGGCTCCCACTGCTCCGGCAGTAAACCATCTCTTGTTTGCGGATGACAGCCTGTTGCTATTCAAGACTAGTGCTCTCGGGGCGAATGAGGTTTCAAACCTACTGGAAACTTACTGTTCAGCTTCGGGTCAGCGAATCAACCATGAAAAATCGTCTATCTTCTTCAGCAAGGGGTATCCTGATAACCTTAGAACTGAGGCGAAAAACATTCTCGATGTTCAAAATGAATCCCTCAGCGACAAATATTTGGGAATGCCTACAGAGGTGGGGCAATCAAAGAATGGTACGTTCAAATATTTACGCGACAGATTGTGGGAGAAGGTAAAAGGCTGGATGGAGAAGCTGCTATCAGCTACAGGGAAGGAAGTTCTAAACAAATCAGTGGCCCAAGCTATTCCAGTTTTTTCGATGTCTTGTTTCAGATTACCCCGAGGCTTATGTGAAAGTGTGACCACAATGATACGTTTGTTTTGGTGGGGAAGTAAAAGAGGGAAGCGCAAACCCTGCTGGGTAGCATGTGATCTGATGACTAGACCAAGGAACATGGGGGGGGGGGGGCTCGGATACATGGATATATAAATCTTCAATCTTGCCCTACTGTCATGACAAGTCTGGAGAATTATGAATGATCCATCATCTTTGAGTGTTCGAATCCTGAAAGCGATATATTTCCCTAACGGCTCCATCTTGGAGGCAGAACTGGGGCCGCACCTCTCTCAGTTCTGGCGTGCCATCTTGGATGGAAAGGATATTATCAAGCTAGGTGCTATTTGAAGGATTGGAGATGGGGCCACCACGAGAATTTGGTTCCATAATTGGATTCCGAGGAACGGGGTGATGAAACCTCTGACATCCTTAGACGCCAACCCCCCACAGCTGGTCTCTGAGCTTATTGATTACTCAACGGCTTCTTGGCGGGAGGAACTAATCTGACAGGTTTTTGTCCCTATTGATGCAGAGTCTATCTTACAGACCCCTCTTTGCTCGAGGCAGATTGATGATTTCTGGGTGTGGCACGAGGATGCTAAAGGTCTCTTTTCTGTCAGATCAGCTTATAGGATGATACTCAAAACAAAAATCAGTCATGAGGTCTAGCTCGAAGAGAGAATGGATCCATCAAATTCTGAAGCTGATTCTAGGGGATGGCGATTGCTCTGGAAGAATATGGTGCCACCTAAACTGCGTTTATTTGCATGGCGCCTGGCCCAACATTCACTACCCACGGGTGACGTTCCGCTACATCACAACATGTCAACGTCATGCTTGTGTCCTTTGTGCGGGGCACCTGACAATTGGCGCCATGCACTGCTGGACTGCAGTGCCTCCCGGTGTGTTTGGGCGCTATCCAATGAGGAATTGGTCGAGCATATGATAATGACCACGCAGATGATGGCTTCTCGCCCCTCGTTGGTTACCCCAAGTGGAAGGTTTGAGATGCAGTGTAGCGGAAGTTTTCCCTTGGCAAAGATACCAAGGATCGATTTCCCCTGAGACTCCCAGTTTCAACAAGAAGGTGTCAACTGCTAACGGCGTCAGATATTAGCAATCAACGTGGACCTGCACACAGATACAAATAACTTTGCTCCCAACGAGTACAGAAAGGTTGTCAATCCCTCCGGCCTTGTCATTTACAAAGGGTCAAACGCAAGTGATAATAGTGATAGGTATTGCTGCAAATAGTAAGTAAAAGCAGAAAGTAAATAGCGGATGTGATCAATGATGGTAATATGGACCGGGGTCCCATGATGTTCACTAGTGATGTCTCTCTCCCAAAAGACGATAAAACAGCTATGTGAGGTAAACGAATTACAGCTGGGCAATTGACAGAATTATGTGCGCAAACCAATGCTAACTATGTTGCAAGAAAGGTAGAGGTTCAAAGCATGGGCGGTACGCCAAGGCAAGTAGACCAAAATCCTTCTGCATCTACTACTAATCATCCACCTTGAGATATCTATCCAGAACATCTCGCTGGTATTAAGTTGCGAGTCCCACCCATAGTGTAAACTCAAAGCAACAGACAACTGCATTAAAAGAACTTTGCGTAAAGTAAACAATCCTTGCACCCGCGGGCACAAGCACCGTTGTTTTCCCCCTTGTGGCAACAGCACATCCCATAGACTCATGTTTCTGTCACTCAAGCTAGTCATCGAGGGGCATGAACCCACAATCGAGCATAACATTCCCTCTTGGAGTCACTACCTACTACTCGGCCAAAGCAATAGATAGCAACGGAGAACATGCAAGAATTACTTACGAACATAAATATAAAAGAGGTAAATCAAATATATTACTCAAACACAATCTGAACATAATCTCACAATCCATCGAATCCCAGCAAACTCATCATAGCAACAGCATAAGGATTACATATGTGCCTCGATCATGTAGGGCAGCTCACGAGGTCTAATTAGTGAAGCACAAGAAGGGGAGGAGAACATCACATAGCTACTGGTCATGGACCCATGGTCCAAGGGAGACTACTCACAACTCATCCGGGAGGCGTCCATGGTAGTTCTCCTGGTGCTCCCGATCTTGGAAGCGCGGCGGCGGCGGAACAGAGATGAGATCGCGAAAAAGGGTTCCCGTCTCGAGGGTTTCGGGACGCGTGTTAAATATATGCCAAAGGGGGGCATCAGCGGAGGCCTGGGGGGCCCAGGCGCCCCCCCGGCGCGGCCAGGAGGGGGGCCGCGCCACCAGGGCGCCTGGAGCCCTGGTGGCCCCCTCCGGCTCTACTTTGGCTACCGGGAAGCTTCTGGAACGCTGATTTTTTATATAATTTTTCCGGGATTTTTCTGGCAGTTTTCGTAATGGGAAAACCTGAAATACAAAAACAGCAGAAAACAGAAACTGGCACTGGGGTGCACTGAGTTAATAGGTTAGTCCAAATATGATCAAAAGTGTATGGAAGTGTATAAATATCATAGCAATATCACACAAAAGAGGCATGGAGCAAGCAGAAATTATAGATACGTTTTGGACGTATCAACATCCCCAAGCTTAATTCCTGCTCGTCCTCGAGTAGGTAAATGATAACAAGAATAATTTCTGTGGTGACATGCTATTAACCATATAAGGATTTTTCATAGTCACATGACAAAAGCTTACTGAGACAATGAATCTGTAGTAATTAAGTTGCCTCATGAGAAAATCACAAAGAACTGAAAGTTTTATAATATGATACTGAAACATCAAATAGATTTGTAATGAGCATGGTGTGCAAATATGATAAAGTGATATCTCGCTTGCCCCCTTTAGTGAAGCAAAACATAAATGCAGGGGCACCTCCAAGGTTTAAGTGATGACTAGATACAATAATTTCAGAATAAACGATATCACAATCATGCAAAAGACAATGCTACTTTGGGACAATGCACATTACACTCAGAATGACAATCATGCTCTCAGTAGTTGGTGCTTTAAAAGAAGGTGGAGACTCTCGAACCGTGGCTTTTGTTGGCAAGGTTGAAAACCCGTAGTCGGAAACAAAGACAAAGCATGTACCAGAGCTCTTGGTTTTAAAAACAGAAGTAATACTTATTTTTTTTAGATTATGCATGTTCCGTCAACGAATGCTAGCAGACAACTCAATCACTTCTTGAGATGGACAAGTTTCGAGGAACGGCTCCCGAATGAGGACGATCACATCCTCTTAATCACCTTTGTTTATCACTACCAAAGTTTTCTGATTTCTCATGAACAAAGCGTGAAGGAGGGTTTGTTTGTTATATTATTTTTGAGCCGGGCGCACTCTTTGCCAGTTCCTTCTCGTATTATGGGTTTGCACATTAGACATGCAATCCCGCGGTGAAGCTTGTCCAACTTAAAAAGATCATGAATTAACTACTACTTCCTCATGAACTAAAACAGAGGCACAAAACAGAAATGCATTTTTTTTTGAATAATTTTGAGATGGTACATGAAAGTCTCCGTTAGGAATGGCAGGTAAATACCATGTATAGGAAGGTATGGTGGACTCATATGGCATAACTGGTTTAAAAGATTTTGGATGCACAAGCAGTCAGTCCGCTTAGTACAGGTGGAGGTTAGCAAAAGACTGGGAGCGACCAACTAAAAGAGCAATGACGGTCATAATCATGCAGAGCGACAAAGCAACATTGGATCAGGCATGGAAGTTATATCGCTACTCAGAAACAAAAGATCATCAAGGCTTGACAGACTTTCTTTACAGTCTTAAATATGCGTGAGCATACGCCAAGTCAATCAAAATAAATTCTTGAAGGAAGATATTACTAAACCATACCACATCATAAGCAAACAAATCATGTTGGTACTCCAATAACACATTGGGAACCCCCCAGCTATTTGAGACTAACCATAAGAAAACATGAACTACTAAGCACCATTATGCACGTAGCATTTTTATCATAGACATATCGACCAATGCAACAGAAGCAAACTCTCTTAATAAGATAAGCATGATAACTAAAGAGAGTTCAAGCAACCAACTAAACAAAAGCTCTTTAAAAAGATAAGCATGAAAACTAAGAGCTAAACATGATAGTAGCTATTGAAAGACAAAGAACATACACAGCAAAGATAGACATGAAAATTCTATGTTGTGTTCTAAGTAGAAGTGGAGCGTGTTTCTCTCCCACATAAAGAAAGCTGAGTTCCGACTCGTTATGAAAAGCTAAAGAAAACTAAAAAGGAAAACTAAAAGCAAAACGCTCCAAGCATAGCACATAACACATGAAGTGATAAAAATATAATGGAATGAAAGACGAACTGATAATGTTGATGGAGAAGGGGATGCACGGGGGCATCCCCAAGCTTAGACGCTTGAGTCTCCTTGAATATTTCTTGGGGGGTGCATTGGGGCATCCCCAATCTTGAGCGTTAGACACTCCTGAATCTTTTTATCATCTTCCCTCGCACACTTGAAAACTCCCTTCATACATAACTCATCATAATCTGATTAGCGAGGTTAGTACCCATAATAAAATAATTGTTCCTTGCTGGAAATAAAGATATTCTTGAAGGTCTACTGTTTCTCAAGATTGCCAAAAGGTTTTTGCAAAGAAAAAGCAAGCTCAAGGTTTGCAAAATGAAGGAAAGGCAAAACAGGACAGAATCTGTGAAAAACAGAATAGAAGGTAGTAAATGATTTTTTCGGGGCACTTCTGCAACTCTAATAAAAAAACTCAGAACAGACGCACGAAAGACAATTGTATAGAGCACGCTGTCGAAAAAATTCAGACCAAAAAGATGATCTGGTGATTTTATACGAATTTTTCTATCCAAGGACAGAATCTGTTTCCTGGACAGCACGTTACAACTTTTGAACTTTCTTGCAATCAGAGGCTACACTTGGCACAAAGTTGAAAAGCAAAGATACAATGATGATGCTACTGTAGTAACAACATCAAGACACAACAAAAGCAAAATAAATTTTTTATTCATGTGGGCTGCCTCCCAAAAGCGCTTTCTTTTATGCCTTTAAGCTAGGCATAATGCATAGAGATCAAGTTTTATCAAGAGTAAAAGAATAGCTAGCCCGTATAACGGACTCAAAAGGTAACTTAATCTTCTTTCTAGGGAAGTGTTCCATCCCTTTCTTGAGAGGAAATTGGAATTTTATATTCCCCTCTTTCATGTCAATGATGGCACCAACAGTGCGTAGAAAAGGACGTCCCAAAATAATTGGACATGAAGGTTCACATTCAATATCCATAATAGTAAAATCAACGGGAACGTAATTGTCATTGACAATGATAAGAACATCGTCGATCCTCCCCAAAGGTTTCTTTATGGAAGAATCAACGAGACGAACACCAAAAGAACAAGAATCAAAAGGTTTCAATTTAAGCATATCATATATTCTTTTGGGCATAACAGAGGTACTAGCTCCAACATCACATAAAGCATAGCAAGAGAAGTTATTCAACTTAATTTTAATCATAGGATCCCAACCATCTTCTAGCTTTCTAGGTATGGAGGCTTCTACTCTAAGTTTCTCCTCCCTAGCTTTGATGAGAGCATTAGTGATATGCTCTGTGAAGGCAAGGTTAAGCGTGCTAGTGTGGGGATCTTTAGCCATTCTTTGTAGAAAGGTGACAACTTCCGAGATACTACAATTATCAAAATCAATTTTATCATTATTGAGCAGAATTGTGGTGTCATCTTCTTTGTTTGAATTGCTCTCTATTATAAGAGCTTGAACGTCTTCCCAAGTTTGGGGAAGCATAGGAGCAACTTTAAACTGAGGCTCATACTCTTTTCCTGGAAGACCATGCCATGGGCATAACTCTCCATCAAGACTAACATAATCACAAGGTTTATTACTTTTGTAGATCCCGACAGTGGTGATTGGCGTAATGGAAGAATGGGTGTACTCCTCCCATTTAGTGTTTTTGGTGGAATCCATAGCAGCAAGCAAGCAAGATAACTATTTTTGTGATTTTTGATAAAAGATACTAAAGCAAAAATGAAAGGTAAACTAACAAGACTAAAAGCAAAGGTAAAAGATAGCGTGCAACTCCCCTATCTTGAAGAGTGGAGTCCCCGGCAACGGCGCCAGAAAACTTTTCTTGATGGCTTCTCGCCCCTCGTTGGTTACCCCAAGTGGAAGGTTTGAGATGCAGTGTAGCGGAAGTTTTCCCTTGGCAAGATACCAAGGATCGATTTCCCCTGAGACTCCCAGTTTCAACAAGAAGGTGTCAACTGCTAACGGCGCCAGATATTAGCAATCAACGTGGACCTGCACACAGATACAAATAACTTTGCTCCCAACGAGTACAGAGAGGTTGTCAATCCCTCCGGCCTTGTCATTTACAAAGGGTCAAACGCAAGTGATAATAGTGATAGGTATTGCTGCAAATAGTAAGTAAAAGCAGAAAGTAAATAGCGGATGTGATCAATGATGGTAATATGGACCGGGGTCCCATGATGTTCACTAGTGATGTTTCTCTCCCAAAAGACGATAAAACAGCTAGGTGAGGTAAACGAATTACAGCTGGGCAATTGACAGAATTATGTGCGCAAACCAATGCTAACTATGTTGCAAGAAAGGTAGAGGTTCAAAGCATGGGCGGTACGCCAAGGCAAGTAGACCAAAATCCTTCTGCATCTACTACTAATCATCAACCTTGAGATATCTATCCAGAACATCTCGCTGGTATTAAGTTGCGAGTCCCACCCATAGTGTAAACTCAAAGCAACAGACAACTGCATTAAAAGAACTTTGCGTAAAGTAAACAATCCTTGCACCCGCGGGCACAAGCACCGTTGTTCTCCCCCTTGTGGCAACAGTACATCCCCTAGACTCATGTTTCTGTCACTCAAGCTAGTCATCGAGGGGCATGAACCCACAATCGAGCATAACGTTCCCTCTTGGAGTCACTACCTACTACTCGGCCAAAGCAATAAATAGCAACGGAGAACATGCAAGAATTACTTACGAACATAAATATAAGAGAGGTAAATCAAATATATTACTCAAACACAATCTGAACATAATCTCACAATCCATCGGATCCCAGCAAACTCATCATAGCAACAGCATAAGGATTACATATGTGCCTCGATCATGTAGGGCAGCTCATGAGGTCTAATTAGTGAAGCACAAGAAGGGGAGGAGAACATCACATAGCTACTGGCCATGGACCCATGGTCCAAGGGAGACTACTCACAACTCATCCGGGAGGCGTCCATGGTGGTGGAGAGGCTCCCGGTGGTGATCCTCCCCTCCGGCAGGGTGCCGGGAAGAGTTCTCCTGCTGCTCCCGATCTTGGAAGCGCGGCGGCGGCGGAACAGAGATGAGATCGCGAAAAAGGGTTCCCGTCTCGAGGGTTTCGGGACGCATGTTAAATATATGCCAAAGGGGGGCATCAGCGGAGGCTTGGGGGGCCCAGGCGCCCCCCCGGCGCGGCCAGGAGGGGGGCCGCGCCACCAGGGCGCCTGGAGCCCTGGTGGCCCCCCTCCGGCTCTACTTTGGCTACCGGGAAGCTTCTGGAACGCTGATTTTTTATATAATTTTTCCGGGATTTTTCTGGCAGTTTTCGTAATGGGAAAACCTGAAATACAAAAACAGCAGAAAACAGAAACTGGCACTGGGGTGCACTGAGTTAATAGGTTAGTCCAAATATGATCAAAAGTGTATGGAAGTGTATAAATATCATAGCAATATCACACAAAAGAGGCATGGAGCAAGCAGAAATTATAGATACGTTTTGGACGTATCAGCTGACGGACGCAAAGCTATGGCTGTTCACTATGAGCGACTCCCTTCCATCGGAGCAATTCATCCTAATGACTATGACCCTCTGGGCCATTTGGAGTGCTCGACGAAAGGCTATACATGAGTGTAAGGGCATATTTTTCCCTAAGTAGTTTTGGTGATTGGTGACAATGCATTTGCGGACTAATCGTGTGCTTTAAGCTCCTACAGATTTATCTCACCTAGGCACAAGACAATTGCTTTCCCCTCGTATTCGATGGAAGACGGTGTTTCCTTTTTGCTCCCTGTCGGTGGCTTTGAGTAATAGGAAAGCCGTACTATTAAGAGGGGGTCTGTTTCGGAAAGGTTAGGGTGGAATCAACACGTACACATCTTACTCTGACACCACCTTTCCCTTGCTTCTCTGGAGTTCCAACCGTTTATTATTGTATATGCAAACCAGGACTTCTTAACTAAAACATCTGCCTGGCAAGCGGTAGTACCGCTCCATAAGCGGTAGTACCGCACAGCCACACGGTAGTACCGCCTGAAGACATGGTAGTACCGCACCAGCGGTAGTACCGCGGCTCCAGAACGGTAGTACCGTGTATCTGGCCCGGCACTGTACTAAGTGTGGAAGCAGGTGCGGAAGTAATTTTTTACTTCCGCATCCTATGCGGTAGTATCGCTTGCTCCAAGCGATAGTACCGTGTCGTGTTTTGCTACTACCGTATTTCTACGGATGTAGCCACGGATGTAATTTATTTCATCCGTGGCTGTCATCTTCTCGCTAGTTTTTGCCTAGCGGTAGTACCGCTCTCAGAGCGGTAGTACCGCTCAGCAAGCGGTAGTACCGCAACTTACGTGCGGTACTACCGCTCTCTGCGGGCAGAAAACATGCATACCGGTTGGATTAGCTCTTCCACTATATATAGGGGGTCTTCTTCTCCAAGAAGACTCACCTCTTCCCCCACATACTCCATTGTTGCTCCAAAGCTCCATTTCCGCCCGATCTCTCTCCCTAGCCAATCAAACTTGTTGATTTGCTCGGGATTGCTTGAGAAGGCATCGATCTACACTTCCACCAAGAGATATTTGATTCCCCCCACTAATCCCTTGCGGATCTTGTTACTCTTGGGTGTTTGAGCACCCTAGACGGTTGAGGTCACCTCGAAGCCATATTCCATTCTGGTGAAGCTTCGTGGTTTCGTTGGGAGCCTCCGAGTTGTGGAGATAGCCCCAACCTTGTTTGTAAAGGTTCGGTTGCCGCCTTCAAGGGCACCACTAGTGGAATCATGGCACCTTGCATCGTGTGAGGGCGTGAGGAGAATACGGTGGCCCTAGTGGCTTCTTGGGGAGCATTGTGCCTCCACACCGCTCCAACGGAGACGTACTTCCCCTCAAAGGGAAGGAACTTCGGCAACACATCCTCGTCTCCACCGGTTCCTCTTGTGGTTATTTCTTACCTTTACTTGTGCAAGCATTACTTGTTTAATTCCTATAGCTTGCTTGTGTAGTTGTTATCTTTACTTTCATTAGTTGTCATCTTAGTAGTATATCTAGACAACTTACTTTGACGCTTAATTTAAAGTGATTAAGAAAAGCTAAAAATTGTTAGTTGCCTATTCACCCCCCCTCTAGTCAAGCATATCGATCCTTTCAATTGGTATCAGAGCCTCGTCTCTTTTTAAGGACTTTACCGTCCAAAGAGTATGGGTGACAACGTAGTCGAGACGGAGGACCACTCCGGTGGAACTCCGTCCTTGCCTACGTTAGATGGGGGAGCCTCGGTCACTCGTGAGGAGTTCAATGTGGCATTGACCACATTGAAAGAGTCACTAGCGAGCGAGGTCAAAGGCATGTTTAAATATTTGCTTGAGGGGCTTAAAATATCCACCGCACCATTAGAAGTGGCTCGTCCCGCTACTAACGTGTTTGAGGCTAATCCCGACAAGAGAGAAGCTAGTAGTGAACAAGCCCCTGTTACTAAAAATGGGAGTGGGATCTTTGCCCACTCCGCTCCTCCTACTCACTATGGAGGACCCGTTCCCACACTGCATTTAAATTCCGTTGGGCCTCCTCCCAAGTTTATCAAAAAATCTGATTTTGCTACTTGGGTGTTTCGTTTCAAACGTCATATAAATCATTGTTCTACTAATCTTTGGAGAATCATTGAGCATGGTTTTTATCTGCATGATCCCGACAACATGACTCCAAGAGAAACTGCAGATCATCAATTCAACGAGTCCGCTCTTTGCATTCTTCAAGATTCCATCCCTCCTGAAGACATTGCACACCTTCGACCCTTCACTGTGGCCAAGGAAGCTTGGGAGCATGTTGGCACGATGTACAAGGGAAGCACCAGTATTCAACGCTTCAACTATGAAGTTGTGCAAGATGAAGCTGATGAGTTTGCTATGATCGAAGAAGAAGATCCTCGTGAACTTTATCAAAGATTAACTATCCTTGCGGTCTCTCTTCGAGATCATGGCAGTAAGGATACGGATGACAATTGGATCAAGCGCAAGTTCCTCAAGGCCATGATGCCCTACCATAAGGCCATGTCCTATGTCATTCGTCAGAGACCGGACTTCCACCACTTATCCTCAAATGAAGTGTTGGATGAGTTTGTTGCCATGAGGATCTTGGATGTGACCGCCGACAATGCGGTCTTAAGAGCTCAACGATCAAAGAAGCCTAATCTTGCCCTGAAGGCCAAGGCGTGTGTGGAAGAAGAGGAGGTGGAAGATGATGATGAGTGTAGCCCCGAGGACACCAAATATGCCTATCATGAGCACATGGCTCTTGCTTCAAGGCAATTCTGGGGCAAGAAGAACACAAGACCCAACTTCAACAGGAACAACTCTAGTGGGAACAAGGGCAAGCAACGAGTGAGGGCATGCTTCAACTGTGGAAATGTAAGCCACTTCGTTGCGGATTACCCATATGAGAAGAGAGAAGACTTTGGAGGCAAGCTTATCCGGAAGGACAAGTCAAAGTCCTATCCTAACAAGAACAACTTCAACAAGAAGACTCCTCCGAAAGTGTTGGTGGCCCAAGAAGAATATGCTGAGGATGATGATAATGATGAAGATGATGAGACGGTCACTATGGCCGCAATTGCTATTGCTACTACTCCGCACACATCTCTCTTCGACTCGCCTAATGAGAACATCACCGCCAAGTGTCTCATGGCCAAGGCCACCAACAAGGTAACCCCTAACATCAATACCACCATCACTTCTCCCTCATTAATGAATTGTATTGATGAAAGTGAGGGAACTAAGGAGGGAGAGAATGAATTTGAGTTGTTCATGAAAAATCTCAAGGGCAAACCCAAGAAGCATTTTGTTGATCTCTTGGAACAACTCGGTGAGGCCAACGACATGATCGAGGCTCACGAGGAAACCATTACTAAAATGGAAGGATATAGTCGAGACTATGCCGATGAGATATCAGATCTCTCTAACGCCCTAGAGGAAGAGCGTGGTCTCCGTTTGGCTCTTGAGGAGTCACACAACGATGGTCATGCTAAATTAAAGAAAGATCTTGATCATGCGTTAGTTGTCTCTCGTGTGCTTAATTCTGATAAGGCAAAACTTGTGGTTGACCATGCTAAACTCAAAGAGGAGTTTGACATACTTGACAAGGCTCACAAGGCCTTGAAAGGTATGCATGCTACTCTCAAGGAGTCTCATGATCAACTCCAAGTTTCGCTAACCAAGGAAAAGGCTATTTTTCCTCGCATGGTATTAATTGATAATGCAAATGCTACTAACCCGTGTTGCAAGCATGTGCATCTTGTTGAAGAGAATGCTGAGTTGAAGAAGCAACTTGAGAAAGGCCTTGTGACTTGTATACAAGGTGAGAAGAACCTCAACAACCTTTTGAGCAATCAAAAGGAGGTTGTGGCAAAGGAAGGAATTGGGTTCGTTCCTAAGCCCAAGAAGAAGAAGAATGACAAGACCAAGCAACCCCCCCCCTCTCCGACAATCTTTTGTGAAAGAAGGAGAGGGCACATCAAAGAAGAAGAAAATGGTGAACAATGATGGTGTCAAGAAAGACTCCACCATACCATCAAACATGGCCGGCGACTTTAATCCTTCATATGTTTTATGTCGTGCTAGTGATGGTCATGTGTTTGCTAAATTTGTTGGTTCTTCTTATGAGTACATTGAATGGTCCATTTGGGTTCCTAAGACCCTTGTTACTAACCTCAAAGGACCCATTACCAAATGGGTACCTAAAACCAAGCATTGATCTCTTGTAGGAGTTTGCTTCCGGTGGGGGATCATGGTTGCTCGATAGCGGAGCCACAAATCATATGACCGGAAGCAAAGACTTGGTGGTGGACGTGCATCTCGGTTCATCTATGGCCACCAACGTCGAATGGGGTGATGCTCCATCTTCTAAGGTATTGGGGCTTGGCAAGGTTGTTGTCTCTCATGATCTCACGATCGAGAAAGTCATGCTTGTTGAGTCCCTTGCATACAATTTACTTTCTGTTCGCCAACTTGCACTCATGGGCTTTGCTACATTCTATGATATTGATACCGTGGCCCTCTTGTGGAGCAAGACTCTTAAAGTAGCCTATGTTGGGCATGTCGAGAACGGCCTTTATGTGGTTAACTTCTCGAAGCAACCCACTAAGGTCGCGACATGCCTAATGGCTAAAGTTGATGTGGGATGGCTTTGGCATCGCCGTTTGGCCCACGTCAATATGAGATCTTTGCAAAGTCTTCTCAAGGGTGACCATGTCCGTGGACTAACAAATGTTAGCTTTGCCAAAGACCGTGCTTGCAGGGCTTGCATTGAAGGAAAGTTACATGAGACGGCTCACCCTCCCACGACTATCATCTATTCAAAGAGACCCCTAGAGCTCCTCCACATGGACCTCTTTGGGCCTCCATCTTTTGATAGTCTTGGGGGTAGAAAGTACTACTTGGTGATTGTGGATGATTACTCAAGATACACCTGGGTATACTTCTTCAAGAAGAAGAGTGAGACCCAACAAACCGTCGTCAACTTTGCAAATGAAGCTCAACGACAACATGAAGCAAAGATTTTGATGATCAGAAGTGACAACGGCACCGAGTTCAAAAACTACACCTTGGATGAGTTTCTTAGTGATGAGGGGATCAAACATCAATATGCAGCCCCATATACCCCTCAACAAAATGGTGTAGCGGAGAGAAAGAACCGAACTCTGATGGATGCAGCAAGAACCATGATGGCTGAATTCAAATCTCCATACAACTTTTGGGCCGAAGCCATCAACACCGCTTGCCATGCATCAAATCGGCTCTATCTCCGCAAAGGCTTGAACAAAACTCCGTATGAGATACTTACCGGTAACAAGCCCAATCTCAAGTACTTCCGGGTATTCGGGTGTAAGTGTTTCATTCTCAAGAAAGGTGTTCGCTTGTCTAAATTTGGATCTAGAGCTCATGATGGCATATTTGTTGGTTATGCTACAAACTCTCATGCTTACCGTGTCCTCAACAAGTCCAATGGACTCATTGAGGAGACGAGTAACGTAGAGTTTGATGAAAATAACGGCTCCCAAGTGGAGCAAAGTGGTACTTGTGATGTAGGCGATGAAATTCCTCCTCAAGCCATAAGAAGAATGGGTGTTGGATACATCCTACCCATTGAGGAACCCCTTGTGGCTGAAGGAGAAGGAAAATGTTCCACTCAAGTGGAACCATCGCCAACCCAAGACCCACACGCTTCCGAAGAACAAAGTGAAGGCCCTCAACCTGACGAACAAGGCCAAGTGCAAGATCAATCACAAGATGGTGGAGATCCACCAACTGATGCACAAGGTCAAGTTCTGTCCTCCGAGCAAGATCAAGATCAAGAGGAAGCTCAAGATCAAGATCTAGCTCCTGACGACGCTCATGATGATCAACTCAATGCTCCTTAGTTAACTCTTGAAGAGCAATTAGAGCGTCGAGCCGCAAAAGTTGCCTCCAGGCTTGCTTCCAACGAACATCACATCGAGAACATTCTAGGAAGCATAAAAAGGGGGGTAAGCACTCGTAGACAATTAGCAAACTATTGTGCTCATCAAGCTTTTGTCTCTTGTGTTGAACCTCAGAAGGTTCATGAGGCGCTCGAAGACCCTGATTGGCTTAATGCCATGCATGAAGAACTCCATAACTTCGAGCGCAATAAGGTGTGGCGTCTGGTGCCAAGACCAAAGGAGAACCATAATGTTATTGGAACCAAATGGATCTTTAAGAACAAGCAAGATGCTCATGGCATTGTCATCCGCAACAAGGCGCGTCTGGTGGCTCAAGGCTACTCCCAAGTCGAGGGTATCGACTACGGTGAAACCTTTGCCCCCGTTGCTCGTCTTGAATCCATCTGTTTGTTGCTTGCCTATGCTTCCCATCATAACTTTAAACTGCAACAAATGGATGTGAAAAGTGCATTTCTTAATGGTCCTATTAATGAGTTGGTATATGTTAAACAACCCCTGGGGTTTGAGGATCCTAAGCTCCCCAATCACGTGTACCAACTCGATACGGCACTCTATGGCCTTAAACAAGCCCCACGTGCATGGTATGAGCATCTTACCGAGTTGTTACAAGATCGTGGGTTTGAAATTGGGAAAATCGACCCCACTCTTTTTACTAAGAAGGTCAAAGGGGAGTTGTTTGTATGCCAACTATATGTTGATGATATTATCTTTGGTTCTCCTAACAAAGCTTTCAATGATGAGTTCGCCGCACTCATGACCACACATTTTGAGATGTCCATGATGGGAGAGCTGAAGTATTTCCTTGGGTTTGAGATCAAACAAAGAAGAGAAGGCATCTTCATCAAACAATCCAAGTACACTCAAGACATGCTCAAGAGGTTCAATCTAAGTGATGTCAAGCCGGCTACTACTCCAATGCCAAGCAAATGCCAACTTGACATTGTTCCCAATGGTAAAGCGGTGGATCAAAAGGTATATCGCTCTATGATCGGATCCTTGCTTTACCTTTGTGCATCTAGACCGGATATTATGTTGAGTGTAGGAATTTGTGCATGGTTTCAAGCCTCACCTAAGGAGTGTCACTTTGTGGCTGTCAAGCGAATCTTTCGATATTTGGCTCATACCCCAAACTTTGGCTTATGGTACCCGAGAGGAGCAAACTTCAACCTTGTAGGTTTCTCTGATTCTGACAGGGCGGGAGACAAAGTGGATAGGAAGTCCACTTCGGGAGGGTGCCAATTTCTTGGTTGCTCTCTTGTTAGTTGGTCTTCCAAAAAGCAAAGTTGTGTGTCTCTCTCGTCCACCGAAGCAGATTATGTGGCTGCTGGCAGTTGTTCTGCTCAACTATTATGGATGAGGCAAACTTTAAAGGATTATGGTGTCACTTGTGACAAAGTGCCTCTTTGGTGTGACAATGAAAGTGCCATCAAGATCTCTCTCAACCCGGTGCAACACTTCAAGACGAAGCATATAGAGATTCGGTATCACTTCATCCGGGATCACACAAGGCAAGGAGAGATCGAGCTTCACTACGTCAACACTCATGATAACCTTGCAGATATCTTCACGAAGCCATTGGATGAAGCAAGATTTCGCGAGTTAAGGCATGAGCTAAATATCATCGATTTGAGCAATGTGGCTTGAGTCTTTGCACACACTCCTCACACTCAATATAGTTATCTTGTCTAGATGTAGGCATGGACATAGGGGGAGTACTGTTCTCTCAATGAACCTTTCCTCCCCCCATTATGCATAAATTGATCAAGTCTTTATCATTTGCCATACATAGTTGGTTTAAGTGCCTCAAGACGAGTATTGGTCATGGGCCCAAGGATAGTTCTTTGCGGTGCCATACCAACGAACTCAAACATAGGTGGCCTCGGCCACCGCCCTCCTCTGTGGAGTTGCGTTATTTGCCTCGCTTATGCGTCCTTTTGTTTTTCCTTTTTTCTTTGCTAAAAGCCTCGTGTCGAAACGTGCTTGTTCTTGGAGGAGCGGTACTACCATGCAAGGTTACGGTACTACCGCACAGGAGATTACGGTACTACCGCAAGTCCAGCACGGCAGTATTTATTTACTACCGCTGGTAGAGCGGTACTACCGCTTGGCGTGCGGTACTTCCGCCCAAGCGGTACTACCGCGATGACCGCGGTACTACCGCACATATTCGCACGGGTGGGGGTTATAAGCGGGCAGGGGGAGTTCCAACTCCCCCATACCCATTCACTCCTAACCCCCACGCTGTCCCTCTCTCTCCCTCTCAAGAACGCCGCCGGAGGACCTCGCCGGATCTCCTCCCTCGGCCACTCTCCTCGCATTCCGACCGGTGGGATCGCTCCCGACCTCGCCCTCTTGCCATGGATGAAGGTTTCTCCCCTTTTCCCCTCTTCTTGTTGCCTTGTTGTTGTTTTAGGGTTAGGGGAGATGCTTAGTGTTCTTGTGTTCTTCGTGTTCTTATCCATGGAAGATTAGGATGTAGGAGAGTGTTCTTGCTCTAGAAATGCTAGTATGTATGTTGCTACCAAGTTACTATGATCAGCCGTAGTACCGTTGCTCGATCTACGCGGTCTTATCCAGATCAGTTCTTCTCAGATCTGATCCGAGCGGTACTACCGCTGGAGAACCGCGGTACTACCGCCCGATCTGGTCCAGATCCGATTCGTCAGATCTGTTCCAGGGCGGTACTACCGCTGTCCTCCGCGGTACTACCGCTCCGGAGCGGAAGTAAAATTTTAGTACTGCATACCGAGCGGTACTACCGCAACCTCGACGCGGTACTACCGCTCCGGAAGCAGTACTAGTTTTTTACTTCCGTTTCTGATCACGGAAGTAAATTTTTACTACCGCAGAGTGTGCGGTACTACCGCGCCCATCAAGCGGTACTACCGCTCACTCCGCGGTACTAATTTTTTACTTCCGCATCAGTCTGGCAGTACTACCGCTTGTGTCATAATACCTTCGTAGCACGCACATATTCCCCTTTCTACTCGTTTCTTGTGCTTTTTGAGGCTTTTGCATTGATTCTCTTTGTGCTTTCGTCGTGTTCCTGTGTTTGTGTTTTAGGTGGTGGCTCCGGTTTCGATGCTCGTCGTACCAATCCAGTCCGCGACACCGGGTCCAAGCGTCTACGCAACACTAGTGATGTGCCAGAGGGCTCCAATCCCCCAGCGCAAGTTCAAGACCGCCGCCAACAAGCAAAAGGAATCCTCGATGACTATGGAAGAAATGCCAGCTAATGAGTTCATGGCACAAAGGAAGCACAACCCCTATGGAGAACCCCGTGCTCAGTTTCATGGAGATGAGCTTTTCTGGACTAAGCAGCAGTATCGCATCTAGCAGGAGGTGCTCAAGAGCAAGACCAACCTGTACGTGGATGCTCACTGGGTGGACGTGGCCCACATGCGGAAGGACACGAACCGGGCCTACTTTGCCGAAGCTCTGGATCTGGTCGAGCAGTTTGGACTTGAGCACGTCATGACCTTTCAGCATGATTTTGATCCAGAGATCATTGCTCAGTTCTATGCGTCAGTCCACTTCCACACCAAGGATGATCGCCCAATGACATGGATGACCAATGGTCACAAGATGACTTCATCTTGGAAGGATTTCATGGATCTTTTACAGATTCCCGACGAGGGACTCCACAACCCAGTTGGAGCTCGGCCTCATGCCAATGCAGAATCTGCCAACAAAGACAAGCTGCTGCCATTCTATGTGGAGAAGACTCTTGCAAGTGGCAAGAAGACATGGGTGTTGAACCCATTTTTGGACATCATGTATCGGATCTTTCGCAACACTTTGTTTCCTCGCGTTGGAGACAAGGACAAGGTCCATGCATACCTGGTTGACATGCTGCTGATGTGTGAACCGGCTCGCACGGCGCAGTCTCCACCACTTGACATATCCCATATCATGTGGTGTGAGCTCCGCTTTGCGATCTACACTCGCAAGGTACCCATCTATGGTCCATTCCTGTTTCTGCTGATATCCAAGACTTGGGAGAAGCTGTACCCTGATGAGGAGTTTGAGGCCGACTGTATCCGTCATGATCCCATTCGTCTTCGCATCAAGACTCCATGGGCCAGCACTACCACTCGTGCGCAAGCTGCTGCGGCTCAAATGGGCACTGATGAGGAGCCTGTGGAGGAGGCTGATGAGGAAGGCCCTGGAAGATTTGCTCCTTCCTCCTCAGAGCCATCTTGGGCTAAAAAGCTAAAGAAGAAGATGAAGGCACTTTTCTGCATGCAAGCTCAAGGTCAGTACAGGGCTCATGTCACTGACAAGAAGACTCGCCAGCGTGACAAGAAGCTCTTGGCGGTCTATGGAGAGGATGTGTCTAACGGGTCCGAGGACAACATCACCCCTGAGGCAGCTTGGATGGCCCGTCAGGGGTACAAGTGGTCAGAGTCTGACGAGGAGCATCAGGCGGAGCAGCAGGAGTCTGACGGCGAGTACGATGACTGAGTTCCTCCGCCGGGGCCGCCACCCTTCTTTGTGTCCTCTTTTCCCTTTGTGGTGTCTCGATGCCAAAGGGGGAGAGAGTGATTTGCGTCTTGTGCCGTTTGTTTCTTTTCGTTTGGTCGAACTCTGTTTATTTGCGTGCTTTTTTGCGTGTGCGTGAGACTATCGTATGGTGTAAGACATATGCTTCTCTATCGTTAAACTCTTAGTTATGTCTTTATTTATATATCGTGAACAGTTAGTTTACTTTTCCTTGTTTATGTGCTCAGTTTTATATAAGGAGTATATTATGTGTAGAATATAGGGGGAGCACTGAACCTAGTATGTGTGTTGTGCAGTCCAAAGCACACTCTTATGTAGGCACACATCCAGGGGAGCTCACCTATATTCTAGTGTTTAGGATTGCATACTCTCTTATTTTATCCCTGTGCAAATCCCGTATTGTCATCAATCCACCAAAAGGGGGAGATTGTAAGGGCATATTTCTCCCTAAGTAGTTTTGGTGATTGATGACAATGCATTTGCGGACTAATCGTGTGCTTTAAGCTCCTACAGATTTATCTCACCTAGGCACAAGACGATTGCTTTCCCCTCGTATTCGATGGAAGACGGTGTTTCCTTTTTGCTCCCTGTCGGTGGCTTTGAGTAATAGGAAAGCCGTACTATTAAGAGGGGGTCCGTTTCGGAAAGGTTAGGGTGGAATCAACACGTACACATCTTACTCTCACACCACCTTTCCCTTGCTTCTCTCGAGTTCCAACCGTTTATTATCGTATATGCAAACCATGACTTCTTAACTAAAACATCTGCCTGGCAAGCGGTAGTACCGCTCCATAAGCGGTAGTACCGCACAGCCACACGGTAGTACCGCCTGAAGACACGGTAGTACCGCGGCTCCAGAACGGTAGTACCGTGTATCTGGCCCGGCACTGTACTAAGTGTGGAAGTAGGTGCGGAAGTAATTTTTTACTTCTGCATCCTATGCGGTAGTACCGCTTGCTCCAAGCGGTAGTACCGTGTCGTGTTTTGCTACTACCGTATTTCTACAGATGTAGCCATGGATGTAATTTATTTCATCCGTGGCTGTCATCTTCTCGCTAGTTTTTGCCTAGCGGTAGTACCGCTCTCAGAGCGGTAGTACCGCTCAGCAAGCGGTAGTACCGCAACTTACGTGCGGTACTACCGCTCTCTGCGGGCAGAAAACGTGCATAACGGTTGGATTAGCTCTTCCACTATATATAGGGGGTCTTCTTCTCCAAGAAGACTCACCTCTTCTCCCACATACTCCATTGTTGCTCCAAAGCTCCATTTCTGCCCGATCTCTCTCCCTAGCCAATCAAACTTGTTGATTTGCTCGGGATTGCTTGAGAAGGCATCGATCTACACTTCCACCAAGAGATATTTGATTCCCCCCACTAATCCCTTGCGGATCTTGTTACTCTTGGGTGTTTGAGCACCCTAGACGGTTGAGGTCACCTCGAAGCCATATTCCATTGTGGTGAAGCTTCGTGGTTTCGTTGGGAGCCTCCGAGTTGTGGAGATAGCCCCAACCTTGTTTGTAAAGGTTCGGTTGCCGCCTTCAAGGGCACCACTAGTGGAATCACGGCACCTTGCATCGTGTGAGGGCGTGAGGAGAATACGGTGGCCCTAGTGGCTTCTTGGGGAGCATTGTGCCTCCACACCACTCCAACGGAGACGTACTTTCCCTCAAAGGGAAGGAACTTCGGCAACACATCCTCGTCTCCACCGGTTCCTCTTGTGGTTATTTCTTACCTTTACTTGTGCAAGCATTACTTGTTTAATTCCTATAGCTTGCTTGTGTAGTTGTTATCTTTACTTTCATTAGTTGTCATCTTAGTAGTATATCTAGACAACTTACTTTGACGCTTAATTTAAAGTGATTAAGAAAAGCTAAAAATTGTTAGTTGCCTATTCACCTCCCCCCCCCCCTCTAGTCAACCATATCGATCCTTTCGATGAGGATATTTACCAAACTCCTTTTGGAACGGACAGGTTCATCAAGTCCTATTTGTAGGAGCTTGAGATGATCAAGGTGAAGAAGGAAGTCCAACCATTGAAATCTGCAACCAGGCCACGAGCGTGGATCTGCCCACCACATGAGCACATGAAAATCAATGTGGACGCAGCGGTCTCCAGGGATGGCCGTTTTGGAGCCGCTGGAGCGTTATCCAGAGATGAAGCTGGAGGATTTCTGGGTGCATCGGTACTAGTTGTCAACAATATCTATGACCCTTAGATTCTGGAGACAATAGCGATCAGAGAGGCTCAAGCTCTTCCGGATGATCTTTATATAAACAAAATGTCCATTGCTTCAGATTGCAAGGTGGCCATTGATGCGATCAGGGAAAGGAGCTCTCCTGTTTTTGGACCAATAGTCAAGGAAATTTTAGCTAGAGCAAATAATTTTTCTTCTTGCATTTTTAGTCATGAGTATAGGACCTCGAATATTGAGGCCCATAATCTCGCAAAGTATGCTTTATCCCTAGGTTTTGGCCGCCATGTTTGGTTAGGCCAGACCGGGGAACTTGTGTTCGTCCCTACAAACATTGTGACGCAGTAATAAAAGCTTTGTGAGATTCTCAAAAAAAAGTATCTAGCTACTCCACGTAAAGAAAGCTACTCCACGTCCCTTCTCTTCTCCGTAATAAAAACAACACTGAAGCAATCTTACGCCATCAAATCTCTACTTTCTATCTTCCTCTCCAAGGAAAATGAATCCATGTCTCTCTCATGTTGGAGCAAGCCAGTTGGGATATGGATCCGATGTGCACACGAAACAACAACAAGTTCAAGTCATGGCCCGGACATTGGCGGGCCCTAATCACCAGCCCTCCGTGATGTTGCACGGCTCCGTCAGATTATTCCTAAAGAAGGGGTGGTAAGGTTTTCAATGGCAGGGACCAGGGAGTAGATGGAAGCGATCTGCAGCTGAAAAATCCTGGTGTTGAGCACAAGGAGGATTTCCAAATCAGGCATATCCAACGCTCTTGATCCTCATAATATTAATTGATTTTTTCCAAATGATCTTGCATATCTGATATTACTCATGTGGGTGTTCGATTCTTGGCTTCCTATGATTTTGTCGATGAAGGAAAGACCGCACATGTGTACTACTAGCAAAAGAGCCCGTGCGTTGCAACGGGAGAGAAAATAACACACGCTCTTATCCCAGCAACCATCACTCAAGACCACAATAGGTCTATCTTCTTTATTTTAGCGAGACATCACATTTGTTTTTCCGCTTATCCTCCTTCTCAACCTCGCCGGCGGTGGCCTCAATGTTCACACAAATCAAAATGTGTTTGAATGTGGTTAATCCTAAGGCGCCTCTCTCTCTCTCTCACTCTCATAATGAATTGTTTTTGTTTTTCCTTGTAGGGTTTTTCAGAGGTATGCAAGGGTAGTTAGTGATGTTTTCTTTTCCTATATGGTTTTAGTGGGTGTTTATTTATTTGCAATACGGTCCATACGGATCGCCGCCGGTACAAAACAAAGCGGATCGTGCTTTTAAGATAATATTTAAAAATTATTTAACAGGTAAAAATAACATCATATTTAGATTTTACACATTTTTCTAATCAAATTTCATATATAACATATTAAAATCGGAGTTACGGTTTAAAAGATACGGATAATTTAGAAAAGCATTTGTTTGACTTAAATATCTTCCAAAATAATATTTTGAAATATTTAAAAGGTAAAAATAACACCATATTCATATTCTAAATATTTTTCTAATCAAATTTGATATATAATATGTTAAAATCGGAATTACGGTTTAAAAGATATGGATAATTTGGAAAAAACATTTGTTTGTCTTAAATTGATCCGCGGATGAATTACCTGAAAGATCAGGGGGCGTTTCGAAAAAACATAAAATAACGGTTCGGGAGACTTAAATCGGGACGGCGGGTTGACTTTTAGAAAACACAGGGACTTTTGCGTAAAAAGGAAAAATAACGGTTCGGTAAAAGTCGGGACGGCGGGTTGATTTCATGAAAATACAAGGACTTTTTTGCAAAAGAACTCGACGGACAGGAAGAAACCCACCGTGCTTTATTATATATATATATATATATAGAGAGAGAGAGAGAGAGAGAGAGAGATTTTCTTACCTTTTGTTCTGCTGCAGCAACACCACGGTCTCTTCCTCACTTCGATTTATCTAATCTCCTCCTTAATAAGTTAGAAAGCCAATTAGTTCTGCTATGCAAGCCTTAATTTTTCTAACTCGAGTTACTGCATCGGCCGAAAGTGCATATCGATACCATCACACACGCATCCAGTGATTTCTAGGCACAATATACATGCATCCAGTCCAATGTGTTGTTTCTTCTTTTATGTCATTTCTTATATTTCCAGTGAATATTTGAACCATGGACCTAGAGCATATTAAGTAGGCTCTTCCACCCGCTCCAGGTAACTCCATATGGTACTGACAGCAGCCATGGTTCTTCATCATGCAAGTCTGCAGTAATCTATACCACTAAATTATATGCCTAATACATTTACATGTAATGTTTCAGTTTCAACAAAAAGTTGGTATTTGTTCATCAAGGGATTTATTTTTATCAATCACGTGAGAGCTTGATATATATTCCATACTTTGAATATACTGTACACAGATAACTCAACATGGATTGTTTTACTGCACCATGTGTCCATCAATGTCCTAATCTGAAATTGTCCATAAGGCACTGCCTTAGTTTCTATTGTATAGCACGGGTAAGAGTCTCAATTGTCGTAGCTATGGAGGTGATCCTTGGTTGGAAGAAACTTTTCTGTAAGATGGAGAGGCATACTGTTTTTAATTGATGGAGGTTAATGCTATCGGGGGGTTCAATTCCAAAACATTCTCATGTACATGATATCTCATTCAGATCGGGTCAAAGTCGGAGCACAACTAAGTGTTTCAGCGGGCCTCTCTCCAACAACGGCGAGGACTAGGGCTCGGCTCCCACTTCCTTGTGTTGCATAGTCACTAGCTAGATACATCCGACAGGGGTTTTAATTCAAGACTAGAATGTCTAAAACATCATTATTTTGAGATAAGAGAGAAATTGTTGAACATGCAATAAAATTAAAGTGTCTTATCCAACTGCAGCAAAAATTTAAACGAATAAAAAAATCGTGTAATCTATAACAGAAGTTTGTCAATATAATTGTTCTTGCACTAAAAGCTACCAATAGAATCTATACTTTTTGCTATTAGCAACATTTCAATCCCAAATCTTCTCTGAATTTAAATATTTTCATGTTTTTTTTCCTTATTTTTTATGCTGCGCATGGGTTGGTCTAGTCTCTCTGACTTTGTTTGGTTGCTTTCTTGCCCTGTTTTCTATAGAGATTATTTGTTTCGTTGGTTCAATCACATTGTTGGACTGTACACTAGCTATCGCTTACAAACAACACGGCGGTCAAGAGCTAATATTTCTTTCCAATGAAGCCACCAATTTGGCAAATAATAAGGAAATAGTAATCATCAAAAAACATGTTCGTTTACAGGTCAAATTATTTTCTGTTTCTTTAAACCGATGGCGTGTGATATGCTCAACGCGGTATTCGTATTGGAAGAAGAGTGTTCATCTAACAAGGTTGGATGAAACATTGTTTACAAGCATATATTATACATGTTCGCCCCGTTATTACAACTATAACTAGAACATGTACAACCATTCTTATCCGGGTAAATATAATGTGGTGCAGATACAATGGCCTTTTATAATTGTGAGCATGGTACTTCTCCTGCATGTACACGTAAAAATAAATATTGGAGTAATGGCTCTCAACTGATTTGAGAAAAACAAAGTGAGTTATGCATGCATCAAGGTTGTGGAACTATTACTGACACTGAAGATTACTTTATACCAAGTCCTAAAGTTATTCAAGCATAGATGAAACTATTCTATCTTTAGATAAACCCAACAATTCATATCTAGTTTCACAAGTAATATAAAATTTAGACAGTGTGATTCCTAGCAAGTAATCTATTTTTAAAATGTGTGAACGGTGATGTTCATGGAGCATTCCAAATGTTGTGTAAGTAAAGACAACAATTTTATAAATAGGACATCATACTTTTATGATGGATCTAAATCCATTATTATTGATAATAACACAAATACATATAGGAATAATGTGTTATGCCTTATGTGGAAATTCTATCTATGCAATAAATCTGCTTGCCCATGCAATTGCACGGGTTGACGACTAGTTACACTAATTGCGCATCACGTATGTTGTGTGTTGACTTCAAGAAAATTATTCGGTTAACTTGTGGAGTCGTGGTCCTTTCACATATACCACTACTCCACTAGGAAGATTCTTATGGGAACAATGCTGGCATTTTCTGTTTGACACAGCAGGCATCAAATAGTTATCATATGCAGACTTTGAGGCCTGGTCAGGTCTTCTAAACAAAATGAGACTATCCAGGACTAGCCCTTGGAGCAAAAACCAACAGGGTGACACCCTGTTCTCAAGGCCAGGTCTTTTAGATACCTATGGTTCTAGGCTTTTTCCTATCATAAAGGTCTGTTGTAACGTACGGTGGCTAGATCTCATTTTTTATTAATTTGGTAATTGTCCACTCCTATGCATTATGTACCCTTCTTTTTTTCTGGGAGAAATTATGTACCCTTCCTCTGTACCTAATCCCGCATCATGTATTTGTGTGCCCCCCTCTCCCCGAAGCATTTTGGTGTGTTGACTTCAAGACGATTATACAATTAACTCCTCTTGTCATGATTCATACACATGTACCACTACTGCTCTGTTAGCTTTCCGGCATTTTCTATTTCGCACCCACTGCATCGAGAAGTCGCCATAATGTGTTATTAGAAATATGAGAGCATCATTACTCTGTCTCAAATATTTTTTTTAACACAATGACAATTTTTCATTCTTAGAAATTCATTTAAATATTGTGATAAGATGGAAACACCGGCATCAATATCACATAAAGCATTACATTCAAAGTTATTGATAAGAATCTTTATTTTTGGTTCCAATCCATCCTATAATTTTTTAGGAATCACACCCTCATGCTCAAGTCTGTCCTCTCTAGCAGAGAACTCAGCTTCAACAATATGTTTAGTATATTGTGTATTGCACTCACTAGCATTAGGAGTATTTGATTATTCTTGCAAAACTTTCACTCCTTTAGAGAGTTTCCAATCATCATAATCAATTGTAGCTCCATCAAGGAAAGAAGCATAGAAAACATTTAACACTTCCAAGATCTTGATGCTCAATTTCAGCATTGTTTCTAGCTTCTTTTTCCGGTCATTCGTTTTCATGTCTACCTCCAGACATCCAAACACGTTTCCCAAGTATGATCTATAGTTGTTTGGATGCTCTTCAATATCAAGTTTAGACTGTGCAAATTATAATTCAAGAACTTCTACATCACTATCAAGCATATCAACTTTACCGAAAGAGGTTGTCCAATCTAGCTAGCCTTTCATAGAAAGACTTGTTGATTCTTGCTGGGAAGCAATAAAATCTTGAACTAGATGTTCAATATCAATAGGTAAATTACAGATTCCATAAGCATTATTTTGTTGATGATAGGGCCTAGCATAATTATTATAGTTATTCCTAGCGATATTGTTGTTCACTTTGTTTATAGAAATAAAGTTCAAATCCCGCTCTTTATTTTATTCAGCGATTTTACCATTTGGAACATCACCAGGATTGGGTTCCAAATCAAAAAACGTTTTTGGCTGGGACGCGCTATTTTTGGGTTAAAAATTGAAGCCTAAGTCCGTCTGATTTAGGCTTTGGGCTGCAAATCTAGGCCTCGGTCTGGCCCATCTGGTCTGTCCCGACCTAGGAATTTTGGGCCAGGGTCGGACCGGTTCATTTGGCCGGGTTGCGCATACTCACGTTTAGGTCGGCTTTAGTCGAGTGTTGTTGCACCTCACATATTCTCATGCTTTAGTGTGTTGAGGGTTTAGGTTTAAGGTTTCTACCAAAGCCCTCTCCTTCGACCGGCCATTTTGGTCTAGTCATGAATCTCTCCAAATAAATATTGTGAACTTTTACTTGTTAATCAATAAATAGAATAAAGTTTGATTTATGTTGTTTTTATGAGATAGAATAAAATGTGTAGTTTTGATGTTTCAATGCATCTGAATAAAATTTATGCTTTGGTTAAGTTTAATTACACTTTAGTTTTCTTGATCCAAAAAATACCAATGATAGGCGTGAAAGCATCCACACGTCACTAGTAAGCCCACTTGGATGACCCTAGATGAAGAACATGTGACAAATGCCTTCAACCAGCCAGTCACTAGTAACCAGGTACTATTGACGGGTTGCCAGTGACGGGACGCTATGTTCTTCATTGATAGTCCTTCTACATCCTTCACTAGTAAGGGTTCTTGCGATAGTGCAGGATTCAATTGGCTTCCAAATGGTAGAATCTAGGAAGATGAATAATAAAAAAGATATCAGCTCACTATGTGAAGGTGAAACCATCAGGTAGAAAATCAAGTGTGAGATGATAGGTTTTATCAAGAATGTAAGGGGGGTTGATAAAGATGAAAATGAGAGACATATCCGAGGCGATGGTTAGTGTGTGGAGCACCACCCATGGCCATCTACCCTGACTACTCGACGCTTGCCACCAGTTGGATGGATGTGTAAGATGTGACTGATTAGGTACATTATGTTTCTCATGTATGAGTCGATATCATATGCATTTCTTGCTTCAGAAGTCCTAGAGCCGAGAGTGAAGGCTTTGATCAATCAGTTTATGGCTCAACAAGTAGATGGAAGTTGGTCTTGAGCCAATGTCGTGAGATGTTGAAGTCGAAATGGTGGCGCCATCTAGGGAAGGGTATGCCACGAGGGGTGTTTTCAAATTTTCAAAAAAATTAACCACCCGACTATGACACCAGTGCGATCAGAGCACTTTTCTATGGAAGCTCTCATAACCGCGAATGGTGTCGGGTAATTGCGCGGCCACCGCAGCAATCTTGGCCATTGGATTGATCTAGTTGGACGGTCGAGATTATTTGAATCTGCCTCTTTGAGCCTTTTTATATATTATTATAGTATAAGATAATGCCATAATTATCTTTTGTTACACGCAGGGCAAGAACGGATACACACCACTTCCTACCGGCAGTGGTTTCGCATACGGTAACGTAACCGCACACCACCATTTGTCGATCCATGGTACCATAAAAAAAGGATAAACGACCAGTGGCGCATGACAGAGATAACTGCAGAAGGAAACATTAAAGAGGGGGAACACACATTTGGCGGTGGTAAGAAAACTCCGATGTACGTAGCATATGCATGGCTGGCCGGCATACTCCGGCGCGCTGATGCCCTCAGTGGGCGGCTATCACCTATCAGGGAGTCTGCGGCTCGCACATGTTCTTGCAGACGGCCATGCAAGAGGTGAAGAACTGGTTCACGCAGGTCTGGTCCACCCCATCGAGCCCTGACGGCGTGAGGGCGCAGAGCGTGTTGCAGACCAATGGCGCAGCGTCGTCGCACACAGATTCACATCCACTGCGGCATGGCGTCACGGGGCTAGGGCAAGATAGCCCGTGGACATAGGCTACCGCCGGCTGTCCCGCTCTAGACAGGAGGATGACCAGTACGACGCAGATGGCCGCCATCTTAAGCACGGATGCAGCCATTATTAATGGTACGCACCCAGGAATGGTTTGGCTGTCTGGCTAGCAAGGAAGGTGGTGCAGTCTACCTAGATGAGAGCAGGGCAATGCTCCTTTTATAGGCAACGTACGCACACGGAGCAGGCAGCGAGGCGATGCTTTTGCATTGCCATATTACTTTTTTTTTGAAAAACTGCAATGCCATGTTACTTAATCATGTAGTATGAATGTAATATCATACTCTCTTTTTTAAATGCAGTATCATACGCCTTCGCATGTTGACTTCGTGTATCAAATAAAAAATGTGGCTACAATAGTTTCTGTGCCAAGCTTATCATTCAAGTTTCTCACCTTACTCTATAGTGAACCAATAATAATGAGGAAACGTATTTTATCATACACGTCTATTGCAATAAACATAACGGTAGTTGGTTCGGAGTAGTTAGAACTCCATATATTATTCATTTAGTAATTGTGTGCACTCGTATGCGTGCACTATCCTTCCTTCCTCATTACACTAAGTGCGCGTCATGTATGTTTTCTGTTGGATTCAAGAAAATTATACAATTAACTTGTGGAGTCGTGATCCTTACACATGTACCACCACTCCACTAGCAAGATTCTTATGGTAACATGTCGACCTTTTCTATTAGACGCAATAGATGTCAAAATAGTTGTCATAGGTAGACTTTGAGGCATGGGTCAGGTCATTTATGTAGTTATGGTTCCAGGCTTAGTTGTCGTATTGTTTGTTGGCTCTCATAGTAGTTGTGGTCATGGAGGCACGGTTGATCATGGCCTTTGCCGGCGGGAGGGATATGATTTTCAATGTATTTTTTAGTTTCGTTAGTGTTTGTGTCCTGCTCAAAGAGGCGAGACGACGATGGCTCTCTAAAGATGCAATAAGGCAGTGGTGGAGTTAGGAATGAAGCAAACCCATGGCCAAAGTTTTTTTTCCGGCAACATAGAATTATTTTGGTGCTTATAACTATCCAAATATAACTTATAACATTTCTGAAAAAAACTCATGCAAAAACATATAAACTTCAATTGTTCAACAAATCTAGAATTTCAACTCAATGCTCAATGATCCAACACAATATATAGATAGACGATGAAAGAAGTACAAATAATAATATGAAAATACAAAAAATAAAGATAGGTATAGACACCCTTGTTACGGCTTGCGGGCACAGGTGAGAAAATCTCTTCATCTTCTATTTCTACAGCATAAATGAAGTTGCAAATACATCAATTTGAGTTCAACAATACACAATAGAACACTGAAATTGCAATCAGCTTCCTTCTTCCTCCATGGCTAAGT
>LR738712.1:772373301-772397155 GCA_902687465.1 Secale cereale
ACACACACGCGCACACACCTATTTTAATTAAATTTAGTTCAATCCAGTTCATACACAGAGGTTAGTATGTTAAATTGCAACTGTGAACTACAAGGAATCAAAGAAATTTATCTAGGTAGGACAGAGGAAGAAGGGGATGTCGCATGGTGGCAAACAACACTCACATGGATGGACCTAGGCCACCGGGGCGCGACCAAGCAAGGAGGGGCCTACCTGGAGAAGTGGCCTTTTGGTCGATGGACGGCGACGGCCGAGCAGGGAGGCGGCGGTGCTAGCGCCGGAGAAGAGTGTGTCTTGTGTCGTTGTGCGTACAAGTTCTTTTTTTTTTTTGACAAACCATCCGTACAAGCTAGGTCGTGCATGTGGTCAGCGGCGTGCGTGGATCGCTGCCATTGGGCCTTCATTCAATGAGCTAAACCCCAGGCCCATAAAACAATTCATATAGGAACTAGCTGGGGAAAGTTCTCACGCCCCGAGCCTAGGCTAAGGGTGCTGGGGCCTAGTTCCGCCCCTGGAATAAGGTTCTCCCCGCCTAACCCCTATTGCGGCGGTGCTTCCAGCATCGTCAGAGGGTGCGTGGAGGTTTGTCTATGGCGGATCTCACAGGATTCGGTCGGCATTTGTCCTCGGTGGATCCATGTTTATAACAGTCTTCGCTCGTCTGTGTTCAGGTGTCTATAGGTATCATCCTTCCGATATACGATTTTCTTCATTGAATGTGGTTGATGTTCTGATGCGCTGGTCCTGTAGGGCCTTCACACAATAACTTCCCGACTGTCTACTACCATAAGGTTTGTCCGACTCCAGTGTGGGAGGGACAATGACAGCGGTGCGCCTTCGGCTCTCCCCAGGAATTGAAGATTTGTGGTCGTTGCTAGGTGGTCTACGGACCTAGATGTAATTTTTACTTTTGATGTTCTTTGTAATAACTTGTGAGTTAATAAATTGACAGGAAGTTTTCTTTCATTTTAGTTTTTTTTATCTTTTTCATTTTATGTTTCCGTTTTTGTGTTTTATTTTTCCACAACATCCATATCCTTTTGTGTTCACATAAGTTTTGCCCTATCATATAAACAATTTTTTAAAACATTAAATGTTCTTTTTCTAATAAATGAACATTTTTTAAAGTAAATTAGTTTTTCAATCACACGAATGTATCTTTTGTACAAATAAAAAATAAACATGAGACAATTATGTGTACGCAAATTTTTTTATTTGTGTACCGATACCCTTATTTGTATTTTTTTGTGTTAACTAGTTATAATAATTACCCTTTACAACATATGTACAAATAAAAGATTCAGAGAACATTTATATAACTTACTGGCCCAGCCCATACAGTAAGCTTTCGATACAAGTGCAAACTTCCCAACAAGATGCGGGCCAGTCTCACCCTTAAGTATGCACTAAATTGGCTTGCCATAATCAGGCTGGTACACGTAATGTTTTTGTTTTGTTTTTCGGTTCACCTTTTTATTTATTTTATTTTGATTATATTTTCTTTAAAATATAAATACATATTTGGTAAAATTTAATGTACTAATCTCTTTTAATGTTCACCATGAATTTGAAGAATGTTAAAACAGTGTTAACAAAATTAGTGTCATTTAAAAAATGATTAAAGCATTAGATAGAATGTGTTCGACATTTAAACAATGTTCATAAGTTTCCACAAAATGGACGCGATATTTTTGAACAATGTTATGAATGTAACAAAAATGTTTGTGTAACTCAGAAAATACTAATTCCGTACCATTCAAAAAAAGTATGTTATAGTTTAACAAATGTTCAAGTGTTTGGAATACATGTATGTAACATTTTAAATATATATATACAATGTAAAAAAATTGCATAGCTTAAATATATATTGGAGAAATGTTCTTATCCTATGAAAGGCCTAATGCCAGATAAGGGTGGGCTTTGTCCTGTGTGTTTCAGTCTATGGGAGTGGGCTTGGCCCTTGTTGTTCCGGTTTTTGCCCGGTTTTCCGTAATTAACTGGGCAATTCTCTTCTGCTTAATTAATAGATGAGGCAATCTTTGCCTCCGTTTCGAAAAAATGCCAATGTGAAGATGAGACACGCAGCAACATCTGGGGCCGGATGCGCACGAGACGAGGCGTGTTTCCAATTTGTGAGCATCTATCAACCACAATTGACACGCAACATTTGGCAAAATGCTTCTCCTCGTGTTTTTAATGCCAAAAATAATATTTTAGTACACAGTAGCAACGGACGGATACACCATGCATTTGCCGATTCATGCATATACAGACGACTAGTGATGCGTGATAAAAATAATTGCGGAAGGAAACATTAGAGTTGGCTATTGCCAACATACGTGCACCACGTTCACCGCACGATGGTAAGAAAGCTCCGAAGTACTAGCACGCATGGCCGGCCGGCATACCCCAGCGCCGCCCGTGCCCGTCACTGTGCGACGATCAGGGAGTCTGAACCGGCTGGGGCTCACACGTGTTCCTGCAGGCGACCATGCAAGCGGAGACGAAATGGTTGACGCAGGCCTTGTCCACCCCGTCCAGCCCTGACGGCGTGAGGTCGCAGAGCATTTTGCACACCAACGGAGCACCGGTGTTACACATGGACGTGCATCTTGTGCGGCATGGTGTCGTGGCGCTAGGGCAAGCTAGCCCGTCGACGTAGGCCATCGCTGGCTGCCATGCGCTAGACAGGAGGATGACCAGCAGGGTGCAGATGGCCACCATCTTAAGCGCGGATGCAGCCATTGATCGTACGCACCAAGGAATGGTTTGGCTGGCTAGCTAGCAAGAATGGTGGTTCTATCTACCTCGAGAAGTGACAATGTGTAGGTGGTGCCTAGATGGGAGGACGACCATGCTCTTTTTATAGGCAACAAACGCACATAGAACAGGAAGCGAGGCGATGCTTTTGCATTGCCGTGTTACTTAATCATGGAGTATAAGAATGCAGTATCATATGCCTTGGCGTTTTGACTTCGTATTTCAAAAGAAATGTGGCTATACTATTTTCTGCGACAAGTTTAGGGTATCTCCAAGGCGGACCATTAAACCGGCCCTATACGTGTCCAGACATTGTTTGCTATAGTTTGTTGTACAATACGGTATCCCATCGATCCGTGAACTGATCCGGACATCTGTTTTTTAACAAACTGGATCCCAGCCGGGAGGGTTTGCAGAGTCTAAGAGCATCTTCAGCCGTGCCCCCAACAGACCTCCAGGCTACTTTTTAGGCGCCGGCGCCGAAAAAATGGTCCTGTCGCGCCCCCATGACGCCGAAAATCACCGGATTGGGCCGAAACTGGCGCCGGCGGACCCAACCCGAACCCGGTGCGCTGGGGATCGCCTGGGGGCGCCGGGCGAGGCGTTTTTTGACGCGAATGTGATGGGGCCGCCCTGTCACCGACGCGCTGCTTCGTCGTCCTCATCGCCTCGGTTCCCGCGGGAATCAATGCCAAAGCTGCCGCACTGCCGAGCCGTCGCCTGCCATTGATGCCGCCCAGCGACCCGTCGCGTCGCCCGGCACCACGGGCGACCGCCACGCGTCGCCTGGCATGCGCCTCTCGCCGCCCGAGCTCCGGCTATAAAAGCATCCTACCTCGCCGATGAACGCCCACACCGCAGCCCCATCGCCCGCCGCACTCTCCTCCGCACTGCCACGCACTGCGCCCCTCCGGCCACTGGCTGCTTCGTCGCTGACACGCACTGCGCCCTCATGCCGCCTCGCCGCCGGGGAGGTGCGGGCTACCGCGGCGTCCGGGTTCGTCCGTCCGGCACCTACTCCGCCGAGATTCAGTCGGGCGACGTGCGCCTCCGCCTCGGAACCTTCGACACCGCTCAGGAGGGCGCCCGCGCGTATGACGCTGTGGCGTGGCTCCTCCGGCGTTCCCGTTGGGACATGAACTTTACGGACGTGCCTACTCTGGAGCGGGCACAGGAGCTGGCGCCTCCCCCGCGGCTTAGAACCGACGAAGATCGTCGGAAGAACCGTAGGCGGGCGCACCGTCTCAACTTGGCCGAGATAGATGAGGAAGCCATGGCGACGTGGCGCCAAAACTTCCCGCAAGACTTCATCGACGAGCATTGGTTCTTGGCCGAGAGGAGGAAGGAGCGAGCGGCTTATCGCGAGGACAAGCGAGCGCGGAGGACGGTCGCTAAGTCCAACGTCGAGCTAGGAGATGCGTCCTCCTGGGACTTCACCGACGAGCGGTTCCTTGACGCCTACGTTGAGACGTCGGAGGAGGACATCACCGAGGAAGAGTCCGAGTTGGAAAATGACTAGCAGTAGTGGGTCGTAGGAGAAGACTATGTGAACTATCTATTTATTTATCTATCGTAGGGTTAAGATTATGTGAACTATCTATCTATCTATATATGTGAACTATCTATCTATCTATCTATGTGAACTATCTATGACAACGTCGAGTCTGGGCCGTTTTCCGCCGGAAATGGGCTGAAAAGCGCTGAAAATGGGCTTAAAGCACCGAAATGGGCCGATATCGGCGCCTGGGGACGACCTGGGGGGCCGACGACTGGGAATGAACTGACACCCAAGCCGAAACTAGCGCCGGCTCGCCCCGGGCGGCGGTTTTCGGCACGTCCTGAGGGGCCAACGGCTGGAGATGCTCTAAGACATCCGTCTGGGCAACTAATGGAACCCACGCCCGCTGCTATTTGGCGGAACATTGATTCCATTTGGCGGAAGCTCATGTATGTGTATGCTTGAGCGAAGGTGCATATGTGCATGCATGGCTGATGTCCGAAGGTGTGTGTGCATGCATGGTTAAGAGCGTGGTTAAGAGCATGGAATTGTCATGTCACATATAGTCAATTTTATAGCCAACATGTATAGTAACAAGTTGCTAAGTAGCATTATTTTATTAATGCATGGTCCACCTAACACTCTCATAATGTTTTTTGGAGTCCTTGTTACAGCCGGCTGTTAATGTGCAGCCCGCTTCCCTTCTCTCTCTTCTTCTCTCTCATCTAACTCACCATAAATATAAAGGAAACGCTTACCGTCACCCGGCGGATCGCAGCGGGCGCATCCATCACCTTCCCTGCATGACACGTGTCCAAGTGAGCCAGCATACCATCCTTCATCAAACGCATTTCTGCAACAGTGGCTATCTTTCTGAAACATATACGGTGTTGCAATGGTCTACGACAGGTCTATGTTTTGCAACAAAACCTATGTTGTGGAAATTTCCTGCAACAAGATTTCAGTTGCAAAAAAAGTCGGTTGTAATTTTTTTGCAACAAAATAGCTGATGCAAAAAGTTTCTGCAACAAGACTCCCGTTACAGAAATAATTTCGCAACAAGACATGTGTTTCAGTAAGTGAGGTGCGCTCGACACTCGATTTGGCTGATCTAACGGCTCGCGATCCGGCTGATCTTTTAGAAAAATCAGCCGGTGAACGCGTAGCATGCCCCTAAATATAATTGTTTAATTCTTATAACCTGCTGAATGTACCTTATTATACTTGCTCTAATGGCTGATGGCGGAAGCTGCGTGCATTCAAGTGTGAGGCTGGCCATAGTGGGAGTAACATAGCTAGTAACATCACACATCACAACACAGTTTTGCTTATGTGGCATGTAATTAATGAGGAGAGAAGTGCTTGTGGTAACTAGCTATGTTACTGTAACATCACACATACCAATGCAAATTGAGTCTATAGACTAATAAATGAACTCTTGCATGACACCACATCTATATTTCTACCCACTATGGAGGTAGTAACATAGTCTAGTAATACGTGTATGTTACTAGTGTAAGTTACTCCCCACTATGACTAGTCTGATGGCGGAAGCGGTTCTGTGCATTTATGTGTGTGCATGCATGCTTGGTGAAATGTCTGTGTGCCGTGCATGGGGAATGCGTGTCTATGGTGGAATGTGTGTGTGATGGCGGAAGCCGGTGTAAAATTATTATTTTTAGTTACATATAATAGCGGACATTCGTGGTATAGGTAGGATTGGTGCCTTCGGTATCCGTGTCCACGATGTCCGATTTGAATGTGAGTTGAAGATGTCCTTATCGTCCATGTTTCTCGACTTACTCTGTAGTAACCCAATAATAAAGAGGAAACATATTTTATCGTACACGTCTAATGCAAAATAATACGGTAGTTGGTTCACAAAAACAAAAGAATGGTAGTTAGATCTTGATATCTTTTTCATTTAGTAAGTAGCACTCGTATGCACTATCTATGCTTCCTCATTATACTATGTGCGATGCACGATGACTTCAAGAAAATTATACAATAAACATGTGGAGTTGTGATCCTTACACATGTACCACTACTACACTAGCAAGATTCTTATTGCAACATGCCGGCATTTTCTGTTTGACACAATAGTCGTCAAATAGTTGTCAGAATTTGAGACGTGGATCAGGTCTTTTATTGTTGTCTAGTTATTTCTTGGCTCTCTCAGTGGCTGCGGCCTATGTTTTTTTGAAAGCATCAAGATTTCATTTTTCAGATAATTGAAAGGTTATTTACAAGGGAATAAGAAATAAAATCAGGGAATTGTAAAGTCCCAATATTTAGAAGTTCTTTCAATAAAGAATTTATTTGCTAAATCATTTGCAACTTCATTTGCTTCACGCAGACAGTGGGTGTACGAGACCTTCGCAAAATCTATTGCTAGCTCCTTACATTCGAGCACAGTTGCCACATCCGAACCCACATAATGTTCAGCTTGTTGGCTAGGTATAACCCATTCCTTATCGCAGTGATCTCTGCTGAATCAACACAACTGGTTTGAGAGAGAAACCAAGTTGATCACTTGTAGAAAAAAAAACCTTTAGTCCTGGTTGTCAGAACCGATAGTAAAGGTCCTCCAGGCTAAAAGAAATAATGAGTAAGCTCTAATGTAGTTCGTCGCATGGACTTTAACTGATAGTGCAGATCTATCCGGGTTTTGGATAGTTTCTCAGTGGCTGCGGCCTATGTTCAATATGTAAGCAAGTTGGTTTGAGAGAGAAACCAAGTTGATGCCTAATATGTAAGCAGCTTCACCGAGGTCTTTCTTTGAAAAACTCATTTCAAATAACCCTTTATGCTTTTCAGGAAATTCTACATCATTCCCGATCAACAATATGCCATTCACATATACTTCTCAGAAATGCGTGAGTTTGCCGGCGTCGGCAGCGACTGGAAGCTCCTTGGGTGGCCGCTGTGTTTGGCAGGGATTCCCCGTAGTCTGCGTGCTCCGGTGAACTTCAGGTCTGCTCCGTGAGCTCGATGGGGTCTGCTCCGTGAGCTCAATGGGGTCTGCTCCTGAGACAGAGGGAAACCTATGAGAGGAGTGCATGGGAATAGGAGGCACTGGATCGGGAAGTGGTCTCCAGGAAGAACACGAGAAGGAGATGACATGTGGGTCAGGGTGGTCAGTTGCAGAGAGGAAAAAAAACAAAAGAACCGGCGAGGTAGGCTGCTCGCTGGGCTTCGGCCTGCTAGCTGCTGCTGCACTGCTCCAGCATAGTTGGTGATGAATAGAAATGGGCTGCGCTGGGAGCCCAGATAAATAGTAAACTCTGGGGAAATATAATATTTTTCAGGAGGTGTAATTGGGGAAAACAAAACACCATATGACTTACTAAAAATACTTCAACACACAGTTAAATATTATATTTATATTATAAATAGTGAACAATTTTAGAGCACAAAAGTATTTTTGGAAAAATATATTTTATGCAATACAAGCACATAAAGAGTATTAATAACGACTAATAAATAATTTATGTAGACTCCAGAATATATTCTTAGCATTTTACAGATATAATTAATAGGGGAGAAGTCATATTATCCACCCTCCAAAAAAATTTGCCTTGAGTTAAAAACACTTGAATAATCGGAAAATTCAAATATGCATAGAAATCAGGAGGCAAAACAATGATCCTATTAACATTCCAAATCTTAAAATTTGGGATGTTACAGCCTTCCTCCGGCCTTAGCCCGGACGTCTCGCTACCAGGCCGGACATTCGGGCATCCTTGTGACTCTGCCGCTGCATTGCATTGTTGTGGCCGCCGAGGTTGCATATGACCTCCGATTGAGAAGATTCAAATATAAAAATCGATCACCTCAATGAGACAAATACAATACAATATATGTAGTACACTTTTTAATCTGAGATGTTCTTGGAGGTGTAATCGGTTGAACAGTACTCCGAGTGTATAATCTTAGCACTCCGAGCAGATCTTTTGCCTGTGAGACGAGATCGGATGGGGATGACCCAAACATCAAAGTTTCTCATTTTGAAGATAAAAACTATTTCATGTTGAATACTTTCCCATATGAGCCAACTTAATTAAAATTTTGGCCATGCCAAAATCTAGTATCAACAATGTATGCATGCAGAGAACAATTATACAAGTGCGTGCGTGTTAAAAACAAATGTTTGGATTGGCATAAGACGATTGCGCTGAATGCTTGGCACCGTCGTGTGACAAGATAAGCTATCCAAAAGAACTTTCTGCCCGATCTGCTTCGAATATAGGAAGTGTATGCACCTTTTGTCTTCTATCCAAAAGAACTTTCTGCCTGATCTGCTTGGAATATAGGAAGTGTATGCACCTTTTGTCTTCCTATGAACGTATGTTTGTGAACCAAATATGTTCACTGCATTTTCAGTTGCATGTATGTTTAGGAAGACACAACACACATAGTTTAGTTTTGTTGTTGTTCAATTCTATTTAACATATGCAGACCAACACACACATTCGAATTATTTGACTGGCATTTTTTTATAGAGAACTGTTTGCCATTAATTATTCTCACTGTTGATTTATTTCTCCCTTAGCATCCATCGACCATCATTGCCTGTGACATGATTCGACTTTGCCAAATGCCGAAACAAACAAATGCCCTGCATGCACTGCACAAATTAGTTCCATTCGATGCCAGCACATGATCTACTTATAGTTTGTGAACAACTGACTAGAATTTTGTTCACTGGGTTCATATGTGGCATTTGCTGATTTGATTTTCGATTCGATGAAATTAAGGATTGTTCCAAGAGGTTAGTGTGGAATGAAACTTCCTAAGGAATGTAATGCAAAAGAATTTGTAGAATTTTTTTCTATAGGATTAATTCACTCATATAATAAGAGCGCCTAGAAAAATATCATATCGATTCAACCCTCAACCCTCTGAATTTGCAGTTAAAAGATTTAGGATCAAAGATACCCTAAGGTGGAATAGAGAGACCACCATGGCCACAATTATTATCGGAAGTGGTTGATGTTTGTGATGAACTACTCCCTTCGTTCGTGAATAGGTATACATCTAGTTTTTGTCCTAAGCCAAAGTTTTATAGTTTTGACCAACTTCAAAGGGAAAAATAGCAGCATATATGACCCTAAATTACTATCACTAGATCCATTTTGAAATGTACTTTCATAATATAGCAATTTGATGTCATATATGTTGCTCTCTTTTCTATAAAGTTGGTCAAAATTTTAAAATTTTGACTTAGGACGAACGGTAGATGTACAGTTATTCACGGATAGAGGGAGTATTTCGACTACAAATATAGGAAATAGGCCGAACATTTACTAGAATCAAAGAGGATGTTTGCTAGTTTTACCAACAAGACAAATATAAAGAACTTTGGAGTGTCCTAAAAACTTAATGGTCCTCAGTTAGTGAGTCCAGTAATCTTTTGTTACACTGCAGGAACGAAGACAACACTTCCTATTTGGAGTGGCAACACATACGGTAACATAACAACACGCCATCGTTCAATCCACGCATGCATAGACGACCAGTGATGCGTGACAGAAATAATCGCGGAAGGAAACATTAAAGAGTTGGCTATTTTCCGGACAAAAGTTACATGGCGTTAAACCGCATGATGGTAAGAAAACTCCGAAGAATCATGCGTGGCCGGCCGGCATACCCCAGCGCCGCCGGTGCCGTCATTGGGCGGCGATCAGGGAGTTTGAACGGGCGTGGGCTCGCACATGTTCTTGCAGGCGACCATGCAAGACGAGACGAAGTGGTTGACACAGGCCTGGTCCACCACGTCGAGCCCTGACGGCGTGAGGCCACATAGCTTTTTGCACATAACCTGCGCACCCTCGTGGCACAGAGGAGCGCATTTTGTGAGGCATGGCGTCGCGGTGCTAGGGCAAGATAGCCCATCCACGTATGCCATCGCTGGCTGCCCCGCGCTACACAGGAGGATGAGCAGCACGGCGCAGATGACCGCCATCTTGAGCGCGGACGCAGCCATTGATGGTAGATACCAAGGAGTGGTTTGGCTAGGCAGCTACCTAGCTAGGAAGATGGTGCAATCTACCTCGACAGCTGACAATGGGTAGGTGGTGTCCAGATGAGAGCAGGGCGTGCTCTTTTTATAGGCAACAAACGCACGTGAAACTGGAAGCGGCGTGATGCTCTTTGTATTGCCATGTTACTTGATCATGGAGTATGCATGCAGTATCATGCACCATCGTGTCTTTACTCTATAGTGTACTCCAACGAGGAAGAAAGTGTCTTGTCACAAAAGTCTGTTGCAATTAATGTACGGTAGATAGATCGTATATTTTCTCATTTGGTTACTGCCCACTCTTATGCACTATCTATCTTTTTTTCGAGAAAACTTTCGATCTATTCATCTTCAATCATGATAGCACAACGAACACCAGAAATAATAAAAATTACATCCTGATCAGTAGACCATCTAGTGATGAGTACAAGCACTGAAGCGAGCGGAAGGCGCGCCGTCGTCATCGCCCCTCCCTCGTCAGAGTCGGGCACAACTTGTTGTAGTAGACAGTCAGGAAGTCGTCGTGCTAAGGCCACATAGCCCTCTTATACACTATATATCATTACTCTGTACACTAATTATGTATCATGCATGGTGTGTGTTGACTTAAAGAGGATTATACAATTAACTCGCAGAGTTCGTGATCTACAGATATGTACCACTACTCCACTTGCATATGCGGCATTTCCTATTTCTAGCCCATTGCACCAAAAAGTCACCGCGCCATGATGTGCACCTAGTTTGTTGGCTTGGCCATTCTAGGTTTTGGCCTAGTTTTTTTTAGTGCTGTTTATGCCTGTCTTTTTCTATTTACCTTTTTTCATTTTCTGTTTAATTTTTTTGGTTTCTTTTTATCCAACCTTTTCTCAATCATTTTAGTTTTATACATTAACACAAATCGAGGAAAAGACTTAATTATATCGAAGGTCCCACCTAAGTTTCGCGTGGCATCTGTATGGACGGTCAACAAGTCAAAGAAAGGAGAGAAAATGGATTAACGCCGCAAAAAAGCCTATACGCAGCCGCCTCCTCCCCTAAAAAAAATTAGGGTTCCTCTGCCTCCCGCCGGCGCCGCCGCCGATCCGCCTCGTCTTCGGTGGTCGTAGGGTCATGGAGTCACGGTGGATCGCAACCTTTACGGGTGGGAGCGCTCCGTTAGATTTGTCTTCGAGATTTCTCAGGGTTTGTGTACTGTTCAAGACGAAGGCAGCTCCCTGAAGACGGAATAAGATTCTCCCCACCTAGCCCACGTTTCGGTGGTGCTAGCATCGTCGGTGGGTGTGTGGAGGGGACGCAGCTTCAGCGACTTATTGCACCTGCCTTTGAGTCTATGATAGGTGGACCAACTGATCGTTGTCCCACATGTCATACACCCAAAGGCAGGTGGAGATAAGTCACCCAAGCTTAGTCTGTGTGGAGGTGTGTCTTCGGTGGATCTGTTTTTGGTGGATTTTCTCAGATATGTTCGTCGTGCATCTATGTTCACGTGTCTTCAGGTTTGATCCTTCTGATCTACGCTGCACAACTGCATATATGTTAAGTTTAAAGGCAGTAGGTTCACAATTTTAGTCCTATACATTGATGACATATTGTTGGTCTGTAGAGATAAGGATACGCTGCATGAGACCAAGAATTTTCGGTCATCCAGTTTTGATATGAAAGATCTTGGTGAAGCCTCATATGTCCTCGACATCGAGATTCATCGAGATATGTCCAGAGGAACGTTAGGAATATCACAAAAGTCATACTTTGAGAGTGTGCTGAAGAAATTCAATATGCATCAGTGTTCACCCTCACCTCCTCCTATAGTCAAGGGCGATAAGTTTGGGACATTTCAATGTTCGAGGAACCAGTATGAAACTGATCAGATGAAGTCGGTTCCTTATGCTTCAGCCGTCGGGAGCATCATGTATGCTCAAGTTTGTACGCGCCCACATTTATGTTTTGTAATCGGGATGCTTAGCAGATACCAATCAAATCCAGGACCGGACCACTGGAAGGCCGCAAAGAAAGTCTTGAGTTATATGCAAGGAACTAAGGATTTCATGCTTACATATAAAATAACTGATAACCTAGAAATTATTGGTTATTCAGACTCTGATTTTGCCGAGTGTGTGCATAGTAAGAGATCCACGTCAGGTTATGTATTCACACTCGCGAGAGGAGCCATATCGTGGAAAAGCTCCAAACAAACGTTAACTATTGCGTCTACGATGCAAGCAGAATTTGTAGCATGTTTCTGAGGCCACCTCACAGGCTTTATGGCTAAAGAATTTTATTCCCGGACTTAAAGTGGTTAACAGCATATCTAAACTAATCTTATTATACTGCGATAATGAATCCGCAGTTTTCTATACGAGTAACAATAGGTCAAGTGATGCTGTCAAACACATTGACATCAAGTATCGTGTTGTGAAAGATAGAATCCACGATAAAAAAGTTGATGTTAAACATATAAGAACAAAACATATGCTTGCGGATCCGCTAACAAAAGGCTACCACCCATTATTTTTCATGAGCATGTTGCCGGCTTGGGACTACTGGAAGCCTTATGATTCTGGCATAAGAGGAGCATTAAAATAAACCACTCCCTAATTAGCAAAATGTTTTCCATTTCGAAATAGGGGGGTGTGCTATAAGTGTTGAGGTTCTGTGGCGTTTCGAGCTATTGTAACACCTCACTTTGGTACATCATTCCTATGTAGAATGGGTGAATGAAGTTTAGCCTAACGATCAAGGGGGAGAACATTAGTTTGATCAGACGGCTAAATATGCCAGTTAGATCTAATACTATAACACAAAAAAGGAAGGAAAAGATAACGTTACTGGAAAAGGGTCCATGCACCAACGTTAACTGAGGCGCCCTGATCGGGGGCACCCAAACCAACTGATGGTTTAGGTTCCCTCTCGCCAGCGCTAGATAAAAGGGGGATACAGGAGATGGTTGGCTGCCTGCGATATCATTATTCACGTACGGTTTCTCTTCTCCCGATATTTTTTCACCCCATCCGACTAGGGGGAGTGCTGCAGCAACGTGAAGACCTACTCCAGCCGCCGCTGCCGTCCCAGACAATGTCGGTGGCGTCCTGAGGGCATCAAAAGGTTGAGGAGGCCTTCTACCTCGACTACATCACCCCTGCATCACGCCTGCACCGAGTAGGCGATCATGTCCACTGTTGTGACATGTAAAGAATCTCTAAACCCTTCTCAGTCTCAGTTCATATTGTAAGGTGATTTAGATGCAATTTGATCCAGGCAAATGGCATCCTATAGATGCATATTATCCAACAGAGACAACGCTCAGGAGAGGGTTCCGTGCTGCTCACTGCAACTTGGTGCGAGAGACTTGTGATACGGGACGGATTGGCAGAGATCATCGGCCCAAGATTATTAGTTCACGTGATTACGACATGTCGACGCAACAGTGAGAAACCAGGTAGGACATCATTGTCACGAAATGACACGATCGACTGGCAGATGCATCTGAGATCTGTCTCGATCGATCGATGAATGAATCGGAGTAGTACTTCACTTGACGCGGCGGCACAGCGTGACGCCGTCGGCGATGGGGACGATGCAGGCCTCGACGCGGTCGTCTGCCGCGACGGCGGCGTTGAAGTCGAGGAGGCTGTCCCGCACCAGGCGGTCGTACTCGGAGCTGCCCGGCTTGTCACGGGGCATCGCCACGGAGCCGCCCCAGAGCGTGTTGTCGTAGGCGATGGCGCCGCCGACGCGCACCAGCCGCAGCAGCCGCTCGTGGTACCCCGCGTACTGCAGCTTGTCCGCGTCCGCGTACGCGAAGTCGAACGTGCCGGCCCTGCCGCCGCCGTCCTCGGACAGGATCCCGTCCAGCTCGGCGAGCCCGTCGCCCTCGCGGAAGTCCACCTTGTGCGCGACGCCGGCCTTGTCGATCACCGGCCGCCCCAGCTCGTAGTACTCCCGGTTCGCATCGATCGCCACCACCTGCACGTACGCACGTTCCGGCTAGTATCAGGAAGGATGGCTGGGTGAAGTGGTGCATGTATGATAAAAAAAGACGACGGAGAGTCGAGGACCTTGCCGCCGGCGGGGAGGGCGAGAGCGGTGGTGAGCAGTGAGTACCCGGTGAAGACGCCGACCTCGATTGTGTTGTTGGCGCCGATCATCTTGAGCAGGAAGGAAAAGAACTGCATCTGGTCCGGCGACGAGACCATGAAAGACCTGGCCACCAACCAAAATCGCAACGTAAACAGATCGAGCTCAGATGGCCGCCAGTGCATCTGGTAGCAAGGCAAGGCAAGGCAATCCGCGACGTACGTACTTTGCATGCTGCTGCGTGATGAGGCGGAGCTCGCGCAGGCGCTCGTGCTCCCGCGGGTACACCGTCGTCTCCAGCACGTACTGCATATGTGGCGTAGACATCGATCATGCATGTCGCCGGCTCGGCATAGTTACTAGTAGGAGTAGCAGATCGATCTGGTGGTATGCGTGCGTACCTCCAGGATCGAGTCGTCCGCCAGGAGGGTGTTGCTGTCCGGACGGTAGGTCGCCATGGATCTCTCTCTCTCAAGCTGTGTGTGTGTGTGTGTGTGTGTGTGTTTGTCAAGTGCTCCCCTCCCTCCACTCTCTCCGTATCTTCCTAAATATGCTGTGGGAGAAGAATCGACAAAGTCTGACGTGTAAAAATGTCCCAAAATCATAAACTTATCGAGGAAACACCAGAAGAGTGGTTGGGGCGTTAATATCGCTGGCCAATGAATGGGATCGATCGAGGTGTTCCTATAGCTTGATTGGTATTTTTTTTTCCTTCCTCTTTCGAATATCGATCGAGTTGATTGCAGTGGTGGTGCCAAGAATCCAGCCATGTGTAGTCAACTGAATGTTGTGTAGTCAGATGTATGCATTTATAAGGTATTTTGGCAGAGTGAATTACAGAAAACATCGACATTGAAGCACGGTCTTGCAGAAATCACAAGTCTCTAGTTTTGTGCCAAAAACACTAATTCTTAGGCTATTTTTCTTACAAATAACACTAGTCACCTGTTTGCTCATTTTAACCCCGATTATGACTGGTGGAGCCCGCAAAAGTTGACGTGGCGTATGTTGGAAATATGCCCTAGAGGCAATAATAAAAGAGTTATTATTATATTTCCTTGTTCATGATAATCGTTTATTATCCATGCTATAATTGTATTGATTGGAAACTTAAATACATGTGTGGATAAATAGACAAACTTTGTGTCCCTAGTAAGCCTCTTCAGGACTAGCTCGTTGATCAAAGATGACCGCGGTTTCCAGGTCATAGACATGAGTTGTCATTTGATAACGGGATCACATCATTAGGAGAATGATGTGATGGACGAGACCCAAACGTTAAACATAGCTTTTGATCGTATCAGTTATCGCTATAGTTTTCTGCATGTCAAGTATAAGTTCCTATGACCATGAGATCATGTAACTCACTGACACCGTAGGAGTGCTTTGTGTGTGCCAAACGTCGCAACGTAACTGGGTGACTATAAAGGTACTCTACAGGTATCTCCGAAGGTGTCTGTTGAGTTGACATGGATCGAAACTGGGATTTGTCACTCCGTGTGACGGAGAGGTATCTCCGGGCCCACTCGGTAATACGTCATCTCAATGAGCTCAAAGTGACTAAGTAGTTAGTCACGGGATTATGTATTACGGAACGAGTAAAGAGACTTGCCGGTAACGAGATTGAACTAGGTATGGAGATACCGACAATCGAATCTCGGGCAAGTAACATACCGACGAGACAAAGGGAACTGTATACGGGATTGCCTGAATCCTTGACATCGTGGTTCATCCGATGAGATCATCGAGGAACGTGTGGGAACCAATATGGGTATCCAGATCCCGCTATTGGTTATTGACCTGGGAGTGTCTCGGTCATGTCTGCATAGTTTCCGAACCCGCAGGGTCTACACACTTAAGGTTCGGTGACGCTAGGGTTGTTAGTGAGAACAGTGCATGGTTACCGAAGGTTGTTCGGAGTCCCGGATGAGATCCCGGATGTGACGAGGGTCTCCGGAATGGTCCGGGGACGAAGATTGATATATAGGATGAGAGTGATCGGAGTCCGGAAGTGTTCCGGGGAGCATCGGGGTGTCGTCGGATGCCCGAAAGAGGTTTCGGGAGGTCCCGGCAAGAGTTGCGGGCCCTATGGGCCATAAGTGGGAGACGCAACAGCCCTCATGGGGCTGTGCGCCCCCCCTTGGGCCCTCCCACCTGCGCATGGGGGCTGGTTCCCCCCTAGGGCAGCCGCACCCCTTGGCTTGGGGGGCAAGGCGCCTGGGGGGGGGGGGGGAACCCTAGCCCTGGCCGCAGCCCTGGCCGCCGCCCCCCCCCCATCTGCCCTGGCCGCCGCCCCCTAGGGGGAACCCTAGGGGCGCCCCCTCCCCTCTCTTCCCCCTATATAAAGAGAGGCAGAGGGAGGGCAGCCACACACGTTCGTGCCTCGGCGCTGCCCTCCCTCTCCCACAAACATCTTCGTCTATTCCGCAGTGCTTGGCGAAGCCCTGCTGGAATCCTCCACCACCATCTCCACCACGCCGTCGCGCTGCTGGTTTCTCCATCAACCTCTTCTTCCCCCTTGCTGGATCAAGAAGGAGGAGACGTCCCCGAGCTGTACGTGTGAAGAACGCGGAGGCACCGTCCGTTCGGTGCTAGGATCTTCGGCGATCTGAATCGCGGCGAGTACGACTCCATCAACCGCGTTCTTGAACGCTTCCGCTTAGCGATCTACAAGGGTATGTGGATCCAACTCTCCCCTCGTAGATGCATCTCCTAGATTGATCTTGGTGAGCGTAGGAAAATTTTTTGTTTCCCATGCAACGTTCCCCAACAGTGGTATCAGAGCTAGGTTCTTGCGTAGATGCTTTCACGAGTAGAACACAAAGGGGTTTGTGGGCGTTGATGTTTAGATTGCTTCCCTCCTTGGTCTTTCTTGATTCAGCGGTATTATGGGATGAAGCGGCCCGGACCAACTTTACATGTCCACGTACATGAGACCGGTTCCATCGACAGACATGCGACTTTTGTTGCATAAGATGGCTGGCGGGTGTCTGTCTTTCCTATCTTAGTTGAATCGGAATAGACAAAGGCGGTCCTTGTAGAAGGTTAAATAGCAACTTAAATATCACCGTTGTGGCTTTGCGTAGGTAAGAAGCGTTCTTGCTAGATACCCATAGCAGCCACGTAAAACATGCAACAACAAATTAGAGGACGTCTAACTTGTTTTTGCAGGGTATGTATGTGATATGATATGGCCAATGACATGATGAGATATATTTGATGTATGAGATGATCATGTTGTAATAGTTAATATCGACTTGCATGTCGATGCATACGGCAACCGGCAGGAGCCATAGGGTTGTCTTTAATTTTTGTATGACCTGCGTGTCAATCATTAAGCGCTATGTAATGCTTTACTTTATCGCTAAACGGTAGCAATAGTAGTAAGAGCATGGTGGGCGCGCGACGACCCCGATGGCGACACGATGATGGAGATCATGGTGTTACGCCGGTGACGATGGAGATCATGCCGGTGCTTTGGAGATGGAGATCAAAAGCACGAGTTGATGGCCATATCATGTCACTTATGATTTGCATGTGATGTTAATCCTTTTATGCATCTTATTTTGCTTAGGACGACGGTAGCATTATAAGATGATCCCTCACTTAAATTTCAAGATAAAATTGTGTTCCCCTCGATTGTGCGCCGTTGCGAAGGTTCGTCGTTTCGAAGCACCACGTGATGATCGGGTGTGATAGACTCTACGTTCGCATACAACGGGTGCAAGCCAGTTTTGGACATGCAGAACACTCGGGTTAGACTTGACGAGCCTAGCATGTACAGACATGGCCTCGGAACACGGAAGACCGAAAGGTCGAGCATGAGTCATATAGTAGATATGATCAACATGAAGATGTTCACCATTGACACCACCTCATCTCACGTGATGATCGGACTTGGGTTGGTGGATTTGGATCATGCCACGCTCGAATGACCAGAGGGATGTCAATTTGAGTGGGAGTTATAAGTAATTTGATTAGTTAAAAACTCACTTATCATGAACAATAGTCTAAGATGTCTTTGCAAATCTTTTGTTGTAGATGGCTCGCGCAGTAGCTCCCCTGAATTTTAATGCGTTCCTAGAGAAAACTAAGCTGAAAGATGATGGGAGCAACTTTGTGGACTGGCTCCGCAATCTGAGGATCATCCTCACAGCTGCCCAAAAGGTTTATGTCCTAAGTGCACCGCTAGGTGAACCCCCCGCTCCGGCCTCTGTTGACGTTATGAACGCCTGGCAGACGCGTTCGGATGACTACTCAGTAGTGCAGTGTGCCATGTTGTATAGCTTGGAAGGAGGACTTCAAAGGCGTTTTGAACGTCATGGAGCATATGAGATGTTCCAGGAGTTGAAGTTCATCTTTGAAAAGAATGCCAAGATCAAGAGGTATGAGACCACCGATAAATTCTTTGCTTGCAAGATGGAGGAGAATTCGTCTGTCAGTGAGCACTTACTGAAGATGTCTGGGTACTATACCCGCATAGCTGATCTGGGACTTGTGTTCCCGGAGGAGGCTATCATTGACAGAATTCTCCAGTCACTCCCACCTAGCTACAAGAGCTTCGTGCAGCAGTATAACATGCAAGGGATGAACAAATCCATCGCCGAGCTGTTTTCAATGCTGAAAGTCGCTGAGGCAGACATCCAGAAGGAGTATCAAGTGTTGATGGTCAATAAAACTACCAGTTTCAAGAAAAATGGCAAGGGCAAGAAGGGTAACTCTAAGAAGGGTGGCAAGGCAGTTGCTCATCCAGTGAAGAAACCCAAGGCTGGGCCCAAGCCAGAGACTGAGTGTTTCTATTGCAAGGGGAACGGCCACTGGAAGCGGAACTGCCCCAAGTATCTGGCAGACAAGAAGGGGGCCAACAACAACAACAAGCAAGGTATATGTGATATACATGTTATTGATGTGTACCTTACCAACTCTCGTTGTAGTGCCTGGGTATTTGATACCGGTTCGGTTGCTCACATTTGCAACTCTAAACAGGAACTACGGAATAAACGGACGCTGGCGAAGGACGAAGTGACGATGCGCGTGGGGAATGGTTCCAAGGTTGATGTGATCGCCGTCGGCACGCTCGCTCTTCGATTACCATCGGGGTTAGTTATGAACCTGAATAATTGTTATTTAGTGCCTGCGTTGAGCATGAACATTATATCTGGATCTTGTTTAATGCGAGACGGTTACTCATTTAAATCAGAGAATAAAGGTTGTTCTATTTATATGGGTAATATCTTTTATGGTCATGCACCCGAAGTAGGGGGTTTGTTCTTATTGAATCTCGATAGTGATAATACACATGTTCATAACATTGATGCCAAAAGATGTAGAGTTGATAACGGTAGTACCACTTTCTTGTGGCACTGCCGTCTGGGTCATATCGGCGTGAAACGCATGAGGAAGCTCCATGTTGATGGACTTTTGGAGTCTCTTGATTTTGAATCACTTGACACATGCGAGCCGTGCCTCATGGGCAAGATGACTAAGACCCCGTTTTCAGGAACAATGGAACGGGCAAGTGACTTATTGGAAATCATACATACTGATGTGTGTGGCCCGATGAGTGTCACGGCACGCGGTGGATATCGTTACTTTCTCACCTTCACTGACGACCTAAGTAGATATGGGTATATTTACTTGATGAAGCATAAGTCTGAAACGTTTGAAAAGTTCAAGCAATTTCAGAGTGAAGTTGAGAATCATCGTAACAAGAAGATCAAGTTCCTACGATTTGATCGAGGGGGAGAGTATCTGAGTTATGAGTTTGGCAATCACTTAAGAAAATGTGGAATTGTTTCACAGTTGACGCCACCTGGAACACCACAGCGTAATGGTGTGTCCGAACGTCGTAATCGAACCCTATTAGATATGGTGCGTTCTATGATGTCTCTTGCCGATTTGCCACTATCGTTCTGGGGATATGCGTTAGAGACAGCTGCATTCACTTTAAATAGGGCTCCATCTAAGTCCGTTGAGACAACACCGTATGAACTATGGTTTGGTAAGAAACCTAAGTTGTCTTTTCTCAAAGTTTGGGGTTGCGATGCTTATGTCAAAAGGCTTCAGCCAGAAAAGCTCGAACCCAAAGCGGACAAATGTGTCTTCATAGGATACCCAAAAGAGACGGTTGGGTACACCTTCTATCTCAGATCCGAGGGCAAAGTGTTTGTCGCTAAGAACGGGTCCTTTCTCGAGAAAGAGTTTCTCTCGAAAGAATTGAGTGGGAGGAAGGTAGAACTTGATGAGGTTATTGAACCTCTACTTCAACCAGAGAGTAGCACAGCACAGAAAGATGTTTTTGTGGAGCCTACAACGGTTGAAGAGGAAGCCAATGATGATGATCAAGAAGCTTCTGATCAAGTTACTACCGAACCTCGTAGGTCGACAAGGGTACGCACTGCACCTGAGTGGTATGGTAACCCTGTCTTGGAGGTCATGTTGTTGGACAACAGTGAACCTACGAGCTATGGAGAAGCGATGGTGGGCCCGGATTCCGACAAATGGTTAGAGGCCATGAAATCCGAGATGGGATCCATGTATGAAAACAAAGTATGGACTTTGGAAGTATTACCTGAAGGGCGGAAGGCCATTTAGAATAAATGGATTTTTAAGAGGAAGACGGACGCTGACGGTAATGTCACCGTGTATAAAGCTCGACTTGTGGCAAAGGGTTTTTCACAAGTTCAAGGAGTTGACTACGATGAGACTTTCTCACCCGTAGCGATGCTTAAATCCGTCCGAATCATGTTAGCAATAGCTGCATATTTCGATTATGAAATTTGGCAGATGGATGTCAAAACAGCATTCCTTAACGGTTTTCTTAAGGAAGAGTTGTATATGATACAACCGGAAGGTTTTGTCGATCCAGAGAATGCTGACAAAGTTTGCAAACTCCAGCGTTCCATTTATCGACTGGTGCAAGCGTCTCGGAGTTGGAATCTTCGCTTTGATGAGGTGATCAAAGCGTTTGGGTTTGTACAAGTTTACGGAGAAGCTTGTATTTACAAGAAAGTGAGTGGGAGCTCTATAGCGTTTCTAATATTATATGTGGATGACATATTGCTGATTGGAAACAATATAGAATTTTTGGATAGCGTGAAGGGGTATTTGAACAAGAGTTTTTCGATGAAGGACCTCGGTGAAGCTGCTTTCATATTGGGCATCAAGATCTATAGAGATAGATCGAGACGCTTGATAGGACTTTCACAAAGTACATACCTTGATAAAGTTTTGAAGAAGTTCAAAATGGATCAATCCAAGAAGGGGTTCTTGCCGGTATTGCAAGGTACAAAGTTGAGTAAGACTCAATGCCCAGTGACTGCGGAAGATAAAGAAAAGATGAGTGTCGTCCCCTATGCTTCAGCCATAGGCTCTATCATGTATGCAATGCTGTGCACAAGACCAGATGTCAGCCTTGCCATAAGTATGGCCGGAAGGTTTCAAAGTAATCCTGGTATGGATCACTGGACAGCGGTCAAGAATATCCTAAAGTACCTGAAAAGGACTAAGGAGATGTTTCTCGTTTATGGAGGTGATCAAGAGCTCGTCGTAAAGGGTTACGTCGATGCAAGATTTGACACTGATCCGGATGACTCTAAGTCTCAAACCGGATACGTATATATTCTCAACGGGGGAGCGGTAAGCTGGTGCAGTTTCAAGCAAAGCGTGGTAGCCGATTCTACATGCGAAGCGGAGTACATAGCTGCCTCGGAGGCGGCAAAGGAAGGTGTCTGGATGAAGGAGTTCATGACAGATCTTGGAGTTGTGCCTAGTGCATTGAACCCAATGACTCTGTTTTGTGACAACACTGGTGCCATTGCTCTAGCCAAGGAACCAAGGTTTCACAATAGGACCAGACACATAAAGCGACGCTTCAATTCCATCCGCGATTCAGTCAAGGAGGAGGACATAAGCATTTGCAAAGTACACACGGATTTGAATGTTGCAGATCCGTTGACTAAGCCTCTTCCACGGGCTAAGCATGATCAACACCAAGACTCTATGGGTGTTAGATTCATTACCTTGTAATGCTAGATTATTGACTCTAGTGCAAGTGGGAGACTGTTGGAAATATGCCCTAGAGGCAATAATAAAAGAGTTATTATTATATTTCCTTGTTCATGATAATCGTTTATTATCCATGCTATAATTGTATTGATTGGAAACTTAAATACATGTGTGGATAAATAGACAAACTTTGTGTCCCTAGTAAGCCTCTTCAGGACTAGCTCGTTGATCAAAGATGACCGCGGTTTCCAGGTCATAGACATGAGTTGTCATTTGATAACGGGATCACATTATTAGGAGAATGATGTGATGGACGAGACCCAAACGTTAAACATAGCTTTTGATCGTATCAGTTATCGCTATAGTTTTCTGCATGTCAAGTATAAGTTCCTATGACCATGAGATCATGTAACTCACTGACACCGTAGGAGTGCTTTGTGTGTGCCAAACGTCGCAACGTAACTGGGTGACTATAAAGGTACTCTACAGGTATCTCCGAAGGTGTCTGTTAAGTTGACATGGATCGAGACTGGGATTTGTCACTCCGTGTGACGGAGAGGTATCTCCGGGCCCACTCGGTAATACGTCATCTCAATGAGCTCAAAGTGACTAAGTAGTTAGTCACGGGATTATGTATTACGGAACGAGTAAAGAGACTTGCCGGTAACGAGATTGAACTAGGTATGGAGATACCGACGATCGAATCTCGGGCAAGTAACATACCGACGAGACAAAGGGAACTGTATACGGGATTGCCTGAATCCTTGACATCGTGGTTCATCCGATGAGATCATCGAGGAACGTGTGGGAACCAATATGGGTATCCAGATCCCGCTATTGGTTATTGACCTGGGAGTGTCTCGGTCATGTCTGCATAGTTTCCGAACCCGCAGGGTCTACACACTTAAGGTTCGGTGACGCTAGGGTTGTTAGTGAGAACAGTGCATGGTTACCGAAGGTTGTTCGGAGTCCCGGATGAGATCCCGGATGTGACGAGGGTCTCCGGAATGGTCCGGGGACGAAGATTGATATATAGGATGAGAGTGATTGGAGTCCGAAAGTGTTCCGGGGAGCATCGGGGTGTCGTCGGATGCCCGAAAGAGGTTTCGGGAGGTCCCGGCAAGAGTTGCGGGCCCTATGGGCCATAAGTGGGAGACGCAACAGCCCTCATGGGGCTGTGCGCCCCCCCTTGGGCCCTCCCACCTGCGCATGGGGGCTGGTTCCCCCCTAGGGCAGCCGCACCCCTTGGCTTGGGGGGCAAGGCGCCTGGGGGGGGGGGAAACCCTAGCCCTGGCCGCCGCCCCCCCCCCCCATCTGCCCTGGCCGCCGCCCCCTAGGGGGAACCCTAGGGGCGCCCCCTCCCCTCTCTTCCCCCTATATAAAGAGAGGCAGAGGGAGGGCAGCCACACACGTTCGTGCCTCGGCGCTGCCCTCCCTCTCCCACAAACATCTTCGTCTATTCCGCAGTGCTTGGCGAAGCCCTGCTGGAATCC
>LR738712.1:772423412-772433489 GCA_902687465.1 Secale cereale
GAGAGGGAGAGAGAGAGAGAGAGAGAGAGAGAGAGAGAGAGAGAGAGAAAGAGAGTAATAATCTCCATGACAAGGAGTTTTACTTGTGTGATCAAGATGATAACTTTTTTTCTTTTGAAACTGAGGTTAAAACTCCTGGCCTCTGCCTCAATCGATGCATACAACCATCTTTACTGATTATTCGACAAAGTTCTGACACGAACATACATTAAGACACCTGAAGCCACCACTCACACGTACAAACTCGATAATGTGGAGTGGCCTCACTCCCCACCATCTAGAAGTGAGGTCACCGCCGATCTGCCAGCATGACGTATCAGGAGTCTACACCTGGTATAGCAAACCTAAAGCATACACCGCATGCACGTGTTTTATAAGCCGCCATCATCATTGAGCCATTGACCCATCAACAAGAAAGACATCCACATCATCCTTGCTAGGCCGACCTTCCGACGACGTCGCCACGGCATCAAACATCACCACTACCCTGCGCTCATCCATCAAGACGCATCTGTTGCCGAGACTCAACTACACCATGCCGCCAAGATCCGCCATCATCGAGGAGGTAGATGAGACACCGCTCCACCAGCGAACCTCCACACCATCGCTGCCACTGGAGCCCTTGCCATGCGGAGCCCAAGCGGATCAAGATGAGAACTATATGTCAGGGAACATACAACCTAACGCATTTATACCACTTCATAGCCTTCAGTTGGTAGTTCAGAGAGCCAACATGAATGTCACACATAAAAAAATTGCAGGCACTTTAATGGTGGAACATGACGACGAAGAGGAGGCTGACAAAGAGGAAGGCAAGTTTGTGTATAAACACTTGCCTTGTATTTTCACGCTGACTTTATTGTGATATCGGAGACCGCTTGTATTTTGTGTACCTTGTTATTAGTAAAATATCAGACTGCTCTCCCCTACGAAAGTAGCATCGTGATGTGGAGATCAACAACACATGTTCACATAACATGCTTATCTATTGATGCCGCAGATCAACGGCAACTCCCATACTAAGTATGAAGCAAGTGGTGGCCCACGATAGTAGAGATGCATAACAACAATAGCTTAACCAAAGAGATATACTTGAACTCTTCCACACACCATGCGAGAGGTTTTAAGAGAGAACAACCTTTTGGCAACACGGCTCACTAAACTGTAGAGATACCGAACAGTCTGAGTGATCGATTGACCTTGTCGCACGATGAGCCCATTATCTCTCTTCCATCCCGCCTTCTGAATCGAAAAGCTTTCCTACCCTTAAGATAATAGTGGCATCCCACCCCGAGTAAGGTGACTCGAGCAACCCCAACCCCAAAAAACATGCTGGCCATGGCGCAGTTGTCCTCGGACATGATTGTTCGATCTCCGCGACCCTATCGCCCTCGCAGAAGTCCACCTTGTGTGTGATGTTGGCCTTCTCGATCACCGGCCGCTCCAGCTTGTAGTACTCTCGGTTCACATTGATTCTCCAAGTAATTGACCCTAGGAGTCTCCCTTGCCAACAACTACACATTTTTTCAATTTCATCCAAACCCCACCCCCCTCCAATTTCATTCCTGATTCCCACATCAGAAATAGGCAGTCATAAATACCTCATAGGCAAATCTCCTATCTGACAAGTGAAAATATCCTGATAATTTTTGTCTTATTATTGGCATTTTCAAACAAGAAAAGTTCACTATTATGGAAATTAATTGTGTGCCGAGACATTTGTTCAAAAACACAAAGGATACATTTTAAGTTCTTTGCCCTTTCTATATCATCTTGTAGCAGAAAAATTGTTTCATCCACATATTGGGACATATTAACACTTTTATTAATATTTTCACCAAAATACCTTTAACAATCTCATGAGTGTTGGCATTGTCCACAACAAGAGCTAGAGCATCAGCAGCCAAATCAAACAATGGTGGGGACACATCGTCCCTAAGCCCCTTAATAGTTTTAATGTATGGCCCAATTTTATCATTGACCTGGACTCCAACATGCTCTTCCCTCATGGTCATCAGAATCCAGTCACACCATTTATCAGGGAATCCCTTCATTTTCAGCATTTGTATCACAAAAGGCCATTTAATTTTAGGGATTGCTATTTCAATGGTCCTGGTTTCTTAGTTGTGCTCAATTGTGTCCAAGCCAACTAACTTTGCTCACTTTTACCCTCCTCACTCCACCACATGCTCACAAAAGGCCAAACGGAGCGTTGTTGTCTAGTTAACGCCATCGACTGTGACATCCTGACTAGGGGGCCCACGTGATATCATAACAGGTGTGGCAACCTACGCCCCGCGCGACATTTTTAACACGTAATAGAAGGACAGAGACGGAGTTTGTGATAAAAAGTTGTTGTGCGATGTTTTAAGACATAAATAACTAATTAACGACCAAGCGATAAACAGTCGTCAACGTAATGAACTTATATTAAGGCAGGTGGGTCCCCCGTGCAAGACTGAACCCTTCCTACTCCCCTCTTGTTTCTCGGCGGTGGGTGGCGGGCGGCGGAGCTATCGTTCCCGGTTGTGACGGATGAGGTGAGTGAATTCGGAGCCCAACTCCGTGTGGAGTTAGATTTGACCGTGGTGCCTCGGTTTTCAGATGATTTCGAATATAGATTGTGGGGCACGGGTGTGCTGAACGAGATGGAACTGGCATTGAAAAACATGAGGATGGTGCTGCAAGGGTTGCTATCATTGATTGGAATTCAGCAGAACTAGATGACCCTACAGATTTGTTCACTGCACCAATGGCCGACACTGAAATGGATTTTTTTGGCATACCAGTAGATGATAGAGATAATGACGAGAGGGGGCTAGTTTGCCTGTTGATGCTAACAAAGATTTATCCGAAGATGTGTATGGACAGTTGTTGGAAGATGTTGCATATGGTGTTGTTGATGCATAGGATGATGAGATGGTAAATGTCTATGACAAAGAAAACCTTGTTATTGAAGTGGGGAAGTTGTGGCCAAACATGGATGAGTTTAGGATGCGTTTCAAGACTTATGCGGTCAAGCATGAGTTTGATGCCAATACTATGGACTGATAGAAAGAAGTTATGTGCGATGTGCAGAGATTTTGATGAAAACGCCAAGCCTTGCATGGTACATATGTGCTAGACGCCGACTTGATGGAAGTACCATCAGGGTTAATCAAATTCCACATCAACATACTTGCATTACAAGTTCACAGAGAGTACCAACCATGACATTACACATTTGGATTGTAGAAAAGACCACTCCTATTTTAGCCAAGAATCCAAGCACTACTGCAAAGAAACTTTTAGTAGACTTAAAAAATTAGTACCCCATTAAGCTGAAATATACTACAGTGTGGAAGGCAAAACAAAGGGCAATGAAGCAATTATATGGTGATTGGGCAAATACCTTTAAGATGGTTTATAACTTCAAAGCAATATTGAGGATATCGCTTATCGTTATCGTGTCGAATAGCTGTGGATTAGAGATTAATCGGAAATCGGCCGATTAATAGATTTTATTGGTCGACTATTAATCGGTCATTTTTTGCAAATCTCAGGTTCCCAACGCTAAAATATGCTATATTCAACACCAAAACAATATTTGACATGAGTGTTACCTTGATTCCCAGCCTTTGAATCCTTGTATAATGACGAACAAAATAGGACAACAATATATATTGCATAGCAAGGTCCAAAAACGCAAATAAACATAGTTTTTACAAAAATAGTGCTATCAATAGGCCCGATTTATTGGTGGATTCCTGATAAATCGCTTGTCGTTGCGATAAATCAAGCCAAACGATAAATGGTGAAGATAAGGCATAATCTTGTCGGTCACCCCAAGAGTAGCGATAAATCGGACGATAAATCGCTGAATCGGAAGATTTCTTGAACAGTGCTTCAAATCATAGGTCGAGAAGAGGTCACGTGTCAGTGTTGTTGAGATAGATACTGAGGTAACAGAGGAGGCAAAGTCATTTTCTTTAAGTTCTTTATGGATTTAAAGCCTTGCATCGATGGCTTTAAAGTAGGGTGTTGTCCATATTTGAGCATAGCCTCTTCTTCTTTAACTGGCAAGTGAAATGGTCAATTGACAGCATGCAATGCTCTAGATGGCCACAATTGGATGTCCCTAGTTGCTATTGGCTTGTTTTAGTCAAAGCAGAGGTTTCATGGACATGGTTCATAATGCAGTTGAAAATATGCATAGAGCCAGTGTCACCTTAAGCATTCCACACAGATGCATGTAAAGAGCTAGAAATTGCAGACAAGAATATTTTTCCTCATGCCAAGCAGAGAGAGTGCTTCGGCCATATGTGGATGAATTTGATCAAAAAATTAGTGGGGAAGAATTTGAGCACATGTGTCCAGCAGCAAGATCTTGCACTACTCACACACATTCATATCATCTTGGTAAGATACTTGCAGCATGCATTGAGCTTGTTCCATGGATGAACACCTACCATTCTCTGTTATGGTACATGTTAGGATTTAACACACTATCAAGTGTGATCATATCAACAACAACTTGGCAGAGAATTTTAACAACAAGGTGAAGCAGTTTGTAAACTTGCATGTGCATGACATGGTTGACCAAATAAGGATCATGATCATGCGTTTGTGGGAATTGAGAAGGAGGATTGGTGATTGTCTGCAAGGGGATAAGCATCATGTAGTGGTACAACATGTGCATGGTCAATAGGAGCTGAAATGTTACACATTTTTGTGTTGAAAAATCTACAGTGTGGGGTGCTAAAATTAGAGATACAAAGTATGGAAGGTGGCATGTTGTTGACACTGAAATGCATGACTGCACTTGCCTAGAGTGGAAACACACTGGGAAACCATGTGAGCATGGCATGCTTTTTCTTAGCCTCCCGCCCAAATATAAATATGCAAAAAAATTGCCATGAATATTACTCTATGGCAAGATTCAAGGCCGCATATGCAGCTCCAATTCCAGCACTTACAGATCGGTCTAAGTGGCCTAAAGTGGAAATTGATTTTTCCATGTGTCCTCCCTTAACAAAAAGAAAGGCTGGCAGACCTAAGGAGAGAGCATTCAAGGCATCGTTTGAGGAAGGTGAGAGTAGTAAGAAGGGAGAGAAAGACTCAAATCCTAAAAGGTCCCTCAAAAGGTAACAAGAATAGATGCAAGCTATGCTAGGAACTTGGGCACCAAAAAGGATCCCCAAAATGCCGTTACACTCCTGCAAGGCCAAAGTATGATCATGTTTCTGAAGTTTTTTGATTTGGTGGTTTTTTCAATTACTAACCAAATGACATACTTTGTTTGTCAGGAGGAAGCATGCAGGCCAGTCACTGATTGCTCAGGCATTGCAAACTGAAGCTCGTCCAATGAAGAAAACCAAGAGCATTAGTGAGCTTTGTGCCGTGAAATCAAGATCAAGTTGTCATGAGAAGAAGTGAAAACTATTGGTTTATGAGTCTCAGTTTGTGTGATGTAATGCTACTTGTATTTTGATCCATGATGTACTTTGGAAACTATGCGCCATGTTCCAAATTTGAGCCAGATTTGAAATTTGAACCGGCTTTCAAATTTGAGGAAAATTTCAATTTATACTTTGAGGTGTATTGATGTTCCAGTGCATTCTCAACTTTTATGCATGTTAGGTGATCAATCCGAGCACTTCTATGAAGTAAAACACATATTCACGAAAAATGAGCTCCAAAGCTAGGGTAAACAACCCTGTTTGTAAGGTGTTTTTTTAACTTCTCCAAATGAGCTATAAAAAAACTTAACATCTAGTGCACAAATATAGGGCCCATGATGTGCGGAATTTTCTTATGTTTTTGAATTTTTACTAAATTATTTTGCTCAATCCTAACCTTTGAAACCCTATCAAAACCCCTCAAACCCCTCTCAAAACCCTGTGCCATCAGGGCCGTCGGATCGCTGTTCGGGAACGGTTTGGATAATGCGATAGGGTTTTCCATGGTCGATCCGCGTGAGGAGACTTGATTGGCTGCAGCAGACGTTTTTTAGGCAAGGCTGGAGCACAACGTGAGTGGCCCACCTAGCAGCGGCAGCAGGGACAATCGACAGCAGCCGCGGGCTGGATACATTTTCTGAAACACAATCTTTCATGGAGGCACTCGTCGGACCGATGGGACATCGTAGAAAGGCCATAACCCTCAGCCCGCCATGCATGTGTGCAACCACCCTGTTGCATTGCATGCGCCCGCAGCCAGCCGACGCATATGCAGCTTCGTTCGTCGCATCAGAGCAATTAGTGCAGCCTAGGGACGTAGCCTTACCGATCAGGACGCCCCATTTCAGTGTGAAAATGGATAGGGCTCCGGTAGTCTATTACTACCATCATGAGCGGAGGTAGTGCCCCGATGAACGCAGTCAAACGGATGCGTCGGACAGATGACCGCATTCAAATGGGTGTGTCGCACTGTGGCTATTTAAACAACCCCACCCTACATCTTCCTCTCAACTCGACCTCACATCCTTCTGCGCCCCCTTCTTCTTCTTTCCCAAAAGCCAAAGCAAAAGCCAGATCCCGCCAGAGACAAGATGTAGTACAACGGCCCAACCTACCGCATGCTGGCCACCGTGTCGGAGATGTAGTACGCAGCCGGGTCATCGTGGAGGACACCCTACACGTGTGGGCCATCTCAAGTAGGAGAGGCCCGACGGAGCTGGCGAACTTCTTCCTCGCTGCCGGCTACCACCACCTCCCCCGTGGCTCTCCGGTCATGTTCCGCATGGAAGAGGTTCTGGGCAACGGATGCCTTGTGATTGGCCTCACTGCTCGCTTCACCAGCCGCTTCGATGCTTACATCCTCATCGGCAAAGTCTTCTAGTGTGGGTGCGAGTTCATCGCATTCACCACTCACAACATATTCGCCAACTTTGACAACATTTTCCCCACCACCAACGGCATGCACACTCTCCCCTACAACACCGAGGATGAGGAGTGAACATGGCGGCGGAGGTAGGAGATGTTAAGTGTTGCCCAATGTAGGGCTAAGCTATATGTAAGGGCGCTACTGTAAGTCCTAATATTAATATCTATCTATGTAATGTGTGTCTCCCCTATATGTACGATAATATATCAATGGACGTTATGTTCGTGCAATTTGCTTAATATTAATATATCTATCTATGAAATGTGTGTGTTCTATTGCTTGCAAGTAGTCGTTCTTGTGATTGAGATTAGTCCTGACCATTGCACACATTAGGATAGCGGCCGCTCGAGCGTCTCCATTTTTTCTTGAACAAAAAGGGTTTTAGACCGATTTGTTTTTAGTAAAACCAAACCAATGCAGTCAATAAAAAAATCCCACACCAAAACACGAGCTCGGTCTGTTTAAAAATATCTAAAAATATAATATTTGGCGCTCATTTAAACCATGAAATTTAAATGTTGCATCAAATATTGGAAAACAAAAAAAAAGTGAAAGGAAAAGAACAATGCAAACATCTGGCAGCCAAGTAGACGGCCAAGTTTGAACCTATGCCATTCACTATTTTTAGAGATTTACATAAAGTAATTCAAATTCTAACTGCAAGTGTGCTGTATTTTATTGTCAAATCCTTCACTATTTTTGGGGTTTTCTGTGAAGCAAGTAACAAAAATATGATAAAAATTACACAAGTATATATTTTTGCATCTTATTTGTTCCACTCGCTTCACACAAAACACCCTCCTTTTGGCAGTTGAGAAATGATTTTTATTTTAACACAAATTGGGAAACTGCCTGTTTTGGAAGCTATCTTTTCAGTGTTATTTTTTAAACACAATTCTCTGAAAATAGTTACGCAAATTAATGAGGTCAAATAAGGATTTATATACATTTTCGTAATGGAGTTGGACCAACAGGGAATTGATTAGGAACTTCTAATGAAGTCCTATATAAATTAAATAAAAATAAAGAAAATAAAATAAATAGAAAATCTTCGTCTAAAATTACGAAAATTGGTTATTACATAGGCCTGCAGATATGATGAATGTATGAACTTGAATCAACTCAACTGGATTTAAAATGAATGTTCTATGAATTTGTAAGTTTCACTGCACATGGAAAATGATATTTGACACTGTTCACGTTGGTTGCAGAGGCCGACCCAGGCTCCAGATGCGCACACGTGCCACACTGGCAGAACCCATGGGCTGGGATGCGACGTCGATGGTGCACTCTTGAGGTCCCACTTGTCAGGACGCCATCCAAGTAACGGTCAATGATGGGCTTTGACCTGGCGGAATGCTCTGTCCGGGCATTTGAGAGGCCGTGGCCATGGGACGAGGGGGAAAGTGAGGAGTGTTAAAGTGGCGGGGCAAAACTGAGGAGAACTAATGAATCAGGGGTACAAAAATAGGAATCCTTTAATTTTATCATAGGCTTTCTCAAAATCTACTTTAAAAGTGAGGCACTCAGTTTTTTCATGTGAATAGTGTTCAGAGCCTCATGTACCACCACAAGCCCTTCCATTATATACCCCCCACCCCCTAACAAAAGTTGTTTGTGGAGGATATAATAAGGGAAACAATTGTGCTCAATCTATTCATAAGTACTTGTGTGATGATTTTGAAACTCATATTTAGCAAACATAGGAGTCTGAATTTTTGAATTTGTTTTGCATTAGCAGTTTTTGGTACCAAAGTGATGACACCATAGTTCAATATTGATATGTCAATTTTACCATTGGCAAAATCATGAACCAGAGCTTTCAAATCCCATTTCACTAAATTGCAGAACTCCTGATAAAAGTCGGCATGAAACCCGTCTCGTCCTGGACTTTTGTCCTTATCCATCCCGAAAAGCACATCATGAATTTCTTGTTAAGTAAAAGGTTTTACCATCTCTTCAGCTGTGTCAGCGGGTATTTTTGGCATCTCATGTTGTGACAAGTAGTGGCGGGATGAGGATGACCAAAATGATTTTTGTAAGAATTAGTAATATAACACCTCAGTTGGTCTTTCCCTTCACCTTGTTCTAAAGAAATTATTTTGATTTTCCTTCCACCAATTTTTTACGAAAATACTAACACTCACACGTGTTTGCGTTTGCATCTCGCCCACACGCTTGGATCAGCGTCTGTTTGTGTTTGCACGAATCTTGGCATGTTTTGCCAGATGTTTTATGCCACGTAGGACTGCGATGGTGTGTGGGTATTCATCCGATCGCCCACACGTCCGTTGCACCACGCGGAGGTGTTTGTGTGCGGGCGTTTAGCAGTTCGCTCACATGCCAATTTTCAACGCACGCAGAGGGGCTAGTGTGTGGGTGTTTATCAGTTCGCCGACGCACCCGTCTCCTCTCCCACACCCATAGCTGCCAGTTGCCATGTGTTTTGCAGAGTACATGGTAACTGCCCTAGTGTGCTTGTAAGCAGATGTCAACTCTCTCTTTACTCGAACATGTTATTTTTCCATGTATTTTTGTACTGCTACATGGCAACTGGCTAGTGTTTAGTACATGGCAACTCCTAAAGATACCACCACGCCCACACGCCCGTCTCCTCTCCCACACCTAAAGCTGTCAGTTGCCATGTGTTTTGTAGGGTACATGGCAACTGCACCTAATGTGCTTGTAAGTAGATGGAACCTCTCTCTTTATCCGAACATGTTATTTTGCCATGTCTTCCTGTAGTGCTACATGGCAACTGTCTAGTGTTAGTAGGTGGCAACTCCTAAAGTTTTCAAATCACGGCAAGTGTAGTAGACCAGAGACCATACATGGCAACAACTGTAGTGGTCCAAAAATGGCATCTGGCACTTGACCTGAGATGGCAACCGCAGTTGAGCAATCATTGCAACTGTAGTTGTCCGACATGGTAACTGTAGTTCAGCAACATGGCAACTACAGTTAAACAAACATGGAAGATGGTCCGAACCATGGCAACTGAGGGGACGCGTGGTGACTGTCATGCGGCGCGTGCGGGACAATGAGGTAGGAGGCCGAACGTACGGGCGTGTGGGCGTTATCTATTTTGCCCAGACATAGGCATGTGAGAGGGACCGCGAGGCAAAAAAAAGGCGTGTGGGCATTACTTATTTTTTCCACACGTAGGCGTGTGGCTGGTTCTCTTAGACACCACACAAAACATGTGGCCAGACC